>CM069078.1:46781299-47381299 GCA_035578085.1 Solanum pinnatisectum | reverse complement strand
GATTTGGATGGCGGACATGGAGAAGGAGAACAATGGCCGTCGTTTTTTTTCCTCTTTGGGGTTTTTCGCGTCTCTGTCAGTTTGGTCATTTTCTTTGCTAATGATATGCCGTGCGAAAGGCCCCAGTGCAATAGTATTATGGTTTCAATAAAAAAGGTAGGGGCAAGAGGTAAATAGATGTGGTGATTAACAGATGGAAAATCGAAAATATCACCAATAAGATGAAAGTTTAGATTAAATTAAGTCCGCATATCAGAGTCACGTTTATTTTGTTTGGGCTTTCAGTTCATGCTCTAATTGGGCCTGAACATGGAAAGGTTGTTAGGGTGAGGTAAAGTACTACTCCTCCATCCCTTTTTATATGGAAAAAAATTATATATAATAGCAAATTATTAATTTAAATTAAATAATATAACTATAGTTTGATTTAATTGCACCCCCAGCAAGCAATATTATGCTATTCTCTCCGTGAATCTCGCTCGCCATTCTCGCTCATTGATGCTTTTTATCTCGCTTTTATACAAACACAAATGTATAAAATGCATTTGTGTTTGTATAAAGCAAGAGAAAATTGTATATATGTATATATATATATATATTTCCGTTCCCCTCTCTGCCCTCTCCCAGATCTCGCTAGCCACTCTCCCAGATCTCGCTCGCACTCTCACTCGCCTTTCTATACATTTGTGTTTGTGTTTGTATAAAGCGAGAGAAAATTGTATATGCAAATACAAATGCATATATTTTCGTCATATATACTTATGATTATACAAATACGATCTTCCTCTGCTCAGTTTTCTTTTGTCTTTCTCTCTTTCTCGCTCTATACAAACACAAATTATACAATTGAACTTTTGTATATGTATACCGAAACAAATTATACAATTGTTTTCTTTTGTATATGTATAGCGAAATATACATATTTATATGTTTGCTATGGAGCGCAATTATGCAAACTATAACTATAGCATATAACTATGATTTTTATGTTTGCTATATGTGAAAGTTGCTCTTTTATATGTCACATTTTTACTTTGCACTTGATTAAGAAATGATGTAATTTTACCCTTATTTTTTTTTTTTTGGAACTCAAGTTTTCAATCAATGAATACGAATTAATTTATTTTGATTAATTAATTAAACCAATGAACATGAATCATTTACTTAGCTTTTCTAAGTTGGCCAAATGTATATTTTCAAGGCTAATAACTCATAAGGGTAAAAAATGAACAATATGGTAATTTATGCATTGATTTTATGTAATGACAAGTATTATGGACCAACTATTTATAGAAAGGAATGACATATAAAAAGAAATGGAGGAAGTATATTGTTTCAGAAATAAATTTATGGTCAGCTTATATGAACTTGGACAACCTTCCTCTCATGAGTGGTATAAAATTGAGCTAGGTATGAATATTATATCTTTAATCTAGCAACTAAACTACTAAAACTCTCTAAAATGTTCAATAACAAGAAACTGTCAAAGAGGAAGGTCACAATTCCAATGTACATGGTTGAAGAAATTGAATTAGAACTATCCATTACTGGGACCGTCTAGGTACAATATGAAAAATAGGGAGTATTGAAGCTAAAATAATTCTGTAATAAAGAGAAATAAAAATAATACTAATGACAAAACATAGTGGGGGTGGGGTACGTATATATTGATATACACTTTTTCCACTTTTTAATTTCAGTTCATTGAGTTTGTGTTAAAATTTTCTTGCTTGACATCTTTTCGTGCATCTTCTTGAAACTTCCAAAGCTTCATTCACTCACCTTAGCTTGTACTGCATTGACAATTTTGGATCACAATTGTATTTTATTTTTTTATATCTATATTATCATACTACTCCTTTCCAACAATGTGGTCCGAAAATTTATTTTATATTTCAAGTTAAAAAAATTTACATTATTTCCGAAGTTTTCACAAATTTTTTTGGTGTGTTTAATTCATCTATCAAGATGAAACTTTTAAGTAAACCACAGTCTCTATTCCATAAACTTATTCCCCTCGCAGCAAAAAGTAGCAACCACAAGCCAAACAAATACTTTTTAGAATATATTCATAATGCTTTTAGAAAGAAAAAGAGAGAGAGAGAGAGAGCAGTCCATCTTTCTAGTCATGTATTTGCTAGTACATAAACTAATAATTATATGGTAATGTGTCTCTAATTATCTGTCCACTTTTGAATTTGTACACCTATTAAGAAAATAATTAATGATATAGTGAGTTTACCATTTTACTCCTATTAATTATGATGTAGATGAAAAGTTCTACATTTTTCAAAATAATTAGTCATTTAATTGAGGGCATAATAGGTAAAAAAAATTTGTCCTTTCTTGACTTGTCAAAATGGACAAGTAATTATGAGCAACTATAAAATAAAAAGTGAATAAGCAATTAGGGACAGAAGAAGTATTTTTTAATAAACTTATTTACATGACAGAATACAATTCAATTTGCATGATATCAAGGACATGAGTCTTAGCTTTAACTTACTAAATTCAATTATTAGCCATTGAATATTGTGATGTTAAATAAGAGGAAATAACGAATAAATCAAATAAGAGAGAGATTCATGTTAAGCTCTTGGCCTCGATAACATTATGAACAGTGAGTCTGGAAATGCTAGCCTTAGATCCAATAATGATTTCAATAATAAAAGCTATAGGATAAAGACTTTGATGGAATTTTGGAGGTCAAGAATGTAAATATGGTATTCTTTTAATGTTTAAAATTAGACTGTCCTTATAAGGAAACATCAACCAATAAGAAAGCTCTATTCAAGATTTAAAGTGGCAAAACTAATTAGTCACGTGACAAAGCTAATTTTCACCCGGTACAATACTGACTTAGTAAAATTCATTTAAAGGGTGGCCACTATCTTTTTCAGCTACAATGTAACAAATTGTTTGCTTAAGCAAATAAAGAAACACTATATCTTATGGCAATTTTTCAAACATAATCTTGATAGTTAAGTCCAAAGAAGCGACAAAATTTAATGGTCCTAGCAATTTAGCATACTCTGTTTTATACTTTTAGGTGAGGACTCCGAAAACAGATCTATCATCCAAATCAAACATTTTTTTCTATTTGGATAGTAGGGACATTTACGTCCACGGAACGCTAGATTAAGTGGTAGGCAAACTTATGTCCCACTAAAAAAATAATCATAAAGAGTCCAACACTAGTTGAAGCTATAATTAAAAATCATAGTAATTGAAGTAATAATTAATACCAAAAAAGTTTCATTATAATCCACACAGCTTGGTTTGGCAGAAAAGTACAGTCAACTTGGTCATTCTTAATTTAGTTAGTAACTTACTGACTTTGTCAAACACAAACAACTCTTGATTTCTTCTAACATGGCAACTTGGTACCAAAGTCCTAATCAAGTCGTCTTTCATTGCTGCTGTTCAACTAAATACAAAACTATATACTAATAAAACAAAACTTTAAACCAAAATTGCATTTTCACTTCTTAAATCCTAATTATATATACACAATAATCACAATTGTAGTCCAAATTACATTCTTAAGTAACTAACAACCAAACCTAGAACAAAGAAAAGAAGGTTAGGACCCAATTCAGCAAATCAAACGCTAAATAAACAAGTTAATTATAACCATGAACATGATAAACAGTCCCAAAACCCCAAATAATTGATAATTACACTTTTTACTGCTCAATCCAAAATTCAGAACTCGGTTGAGTTGAACTCAGTACCGAGTTTGACTCCTTCTCATCCTTCAAGTATTCCTTCCCAGTTTACCTCCTCTTCTTCATCCTCATACTCCTTTACCCTTCTTTGCATAGCGATCAACATCTTCTTTGCCTTCTCCCTCGCCCGTTCGCTTCCTCGCTCCACCACCACTTGCAATACTTCACCCGCCTTCGCCTCTTTCGCCATACTCTTGAACCTCAAACTCCCCTGACTCAGTGAGTATAGAGCCGCCACGGAATTCTCCCGAGTCAACTCATCCAATTTATTCCAATTTCTCAGTATCCCCAACAGTACATCCACTGCATTGGCGTCCAGCAATGCTGATTTCCCCTCTTGACACACTGCCAAATTGCACACAACCAGCATTACTTTACCTGCTATATCGCTGGCTTTGAGCAATCCCAGGAATGTGTTTGCAGCTCCGAGTTTAATGAGCTTAACTCGGTTACTCTGCACTAAGGTCAAATGATAAAGGGCTAATGCGGAGTCGTGACGAGTCCGTTCTGTCCCGGACCTCAGAGCATGTAAAAGCGGCTGCAATGCGCCTAACACTCCAATTGCTGTCTTGTTGTCATCTTCCAGCGCTAAGCTGAATATGGCGCCGGCAGCGTGCTCTTTGGTCTCCTCCGAGCCGCCTTTGAGAAGATCAATTAGCAGAGAGGTAATTCCGGCTCGAACGATTTTCACTTTGTTGATTTCTGCCAACGAGAGGTTGACCAATGCGGCGACGGCGTTCGGCTGAACTCCGGCATACCTCGAGACTAGTAACGGCTTGAGGGCCGATAAAAGCCGCGGCGTGCACAGTGAAACCCTAGCTTCCTCATCCGTTCTGGTACTTTTTCTAAGTGAAATTACAGCTTGTTCCTGTTCATAAACGTCCAATTTCTTAAATTGAACGACGTAATAATCATCTTCCGATGACGTGGAAGCAGACGACGGGACTTCACCGGAGATTATCTCCGACGAAGTCGATTGCGAAGACGAAGAGGAGTAGCTGGAGAGACGAGTCTTAAAAGGGAGTAGCGGCGAGTTGTTAGCGATGACAGATTCTTCAGAGCTCGAAGAAGAGTAGAAATGATTATTCCTGGATTTCATTTCCGATGCGGTGTGAGAGAGAAGCATAGGTGGATTCTCCGTTACCCCCTTGAACAAATCCCTCTCTGACACCCGTATTCTAGAATCCTCTCTAGAGATCGAAGAAGAAGAAGTCGAAGCCATCGACGCTCGAACAACAGACTCAACAGCGTAATAATCCGGCTGCTGCGGCTTCTCCGCCCCTGACTTTTCACACCAGGTGAGAATTGTCGTCCTCAGAGCTAAATTCGGTATCACGTTAGTGAAATCCGGGTTTAACCCGTTTTGCAGTTGGGGTTTAAACCCCAAATCCTTACAAACTTGAACAGAAGTCCGCTCAAAACTCTGGCCAGTAGACACCACAACTGGATCAAACATCAAACACCCATAAATGGGGCAGATGAGTTCTTTTGGAGGATCCCTTTTATCAAATTTAGAAGATGACCTGTAAACAAAGATACTCCACACGGATTTGCTTTTGCCATGTCTACCTGTTTCCCCATTAGCTTTTCTGAAAGGGGAATACATGGTGGCGAAGCGAAACACAGATAAGTTTTGCTGTAAAATGGATTTTATTTAGGTAAGGATGATGATGATGAAAGAAGAGAGAAAAAGTCGGAGATTCATGTTTTTGAAAGAGATTCAGTGTGATGAGAGAGTTAGATTTCAGTAGGACAGAGGATAAACTGAGTCTCAAAGAATGGTTTGGTATTCTATGCTTTTAGTTTTAAGGGCTTGCTTCTTCGGTTATTTACTTAAGTTACCACTTAAGATTTGGTCTAACATTGACAGCTCACTTGTGCCATTTCATGTCCTTTTACCGCCCTTCTTTTTGTTTTGGTAGCTTTCCACCACTAGTACTTCTCTTTGATTCAATACATTCTTAATGCTTCTAGATCACAAGTTAAATTCTATATAATTAATGATTATATGAGAAACAAAAAATATTTTACATGTCAATATATATAAATTAAAATATTTCTAATATTATTAAATTTTGAATTGGATATAAATACCTTCCAAGTATAAAGTTGATTTGATGAAAGAAATAAGAGATACCACATGTTGCATGAATATATTATTTAACGTGGTCTCAATTGATATTTTTATCCTTCAAATTTTTGTGAACACTAATAAAGTTTAAATTTGTATAAAATTAAACAACTCGACATATGTGTCATCATGTATGGTGTGATGTCCTATGTGTATTATACCATATAGAACATATGTGTCTACTTAATCAACTTTATATAAATTTAAATATCTATTTATCTACACTCAATTAAAGAACATAAATATCACTAATCTCAAGTTAAAAAACACGCAACAAATTTAAAAGAATACACATAGTTTAAGATTGCATATTCAGAAAAGTTGAAGGGCTATGTGGCAAGTTTTATCCAATTAGCATTGCCATTTCCTGTGATCCAATAATTGGAGTCCCGCAGCTGATGGACGTATGCTTTTCCTTTTTCCCTCCAAATGGATCAACCATATCGTATATCCTTAAATAAATTTAAACTTTCTATGGTACTTTCATTATAATAAATAATTTTCAATGTTATATTATATTATATGTATTTTAGAACAACGTTTTACTATAATAATTATGAAAATTCAAACAAAGGATACAACACAAAAAAATTCAAAGTAATTTCATAAATAAAATCTGCGGGGATAGAATGTATGCAGATTTAAGAAAAAATCAGACAAGTGTTATTTTACAAAAAAATTTAACTGTATTTTGAAACAATTAAATTGATATATTTAAAGCCTGTTTAGAGTGCTAATGATTTCCAAGTATGGGTTGATACATTATTAAGGAGATGGTAGATACTGCGTCAGGTTGAATAATACAACTTTTAAGAAGTGTGTTAGTTCGTACTCTCAAAGATCGAAGAGAGCAAAACTATTATTTTGAGATAATAATTATTCTTTGTTTGGATTATAATATATTTACTCTTGTTCTTAGAGCTTATTATTATTAGAATTATAGTAGAATATAACAATAGGACTAATTTCTTACATTTTCTTGTTTTTTAGTTGAAGTTAGGAGTTTGGACTCACATGTCCTTGTAGTTGTATACTTGTATTCATGTGCTACTCCAATGCCCCTACAGGCTGTAAGAGATGTACAAACAATTTGGACATTTTTTAACATGCTAACTATCTCGAATAAAACATTGGTGGGCTTTGTTGGTTAAAAGTTACTGGGCAACTGCACATATAGCCCATTTTGAAGGGTGCCTAACCAAAATGTAGAAATAGGTGGTCAAACTGTTGACCTACTTTCTTTATAGACAAATTTTGATTTTTGACCTTTAAGGTTTGCCAAAAAAAAAAAAACCGAGTCAAAAGATCAAGACAATTTGTTTCTAAGGGCACTGGACTTAATTAATTATCATGTTGAAATTTATATGTTTATAATTTTAGTGATCACTTTCGTTGTACGCTATTGAAGTTGAAAAACTTTCACATATGAAATTTGACATATTTTTTTGTACAAAAGATAATTCTTGTTAACTTTGTTCAAATACCTGCTCTCTCCTTTTGGCTTTTACCTTCATCACACTATCCAGACTTCTTAGTATGTTATATATCATCTTTAAAGAGATTGAGAATCAAAGCAAACTTCACAGATATCTTATTCAATCATAACATCAACTTAAATACAATAAGATGTAACTAACTTGACTAATTCTAAGGGACTACTCTAACAAACTTAACTAAATTTAAGGAACTACTTTAACAACTTAATCTAATCAAATTATATCTACTCTAACAACTTGATAAGAATTGATAGTATCCCAATACACCCCGAGTTAGGTGTGGTGCAACAACGCTAACTTGGATAAACAAAGCGAGTTTAGTGTCATTTGATCCATGGCGGAAAGATATTTGACTATCACTCTACCGAGTTCGAGGTAATGAAAGTCTATCTTAGTGTGGAAGACGGGTTTTTGAGATATGAAACACGATGTTATCGCAAAAATGCTTGGTGTTTGCGAGATTAGATATCGTAACTCATTCAATAGGTTGTGGACCCAAGTAATTTTTTGTATTCGCTTGATGAAGATCGGACCAACAAATAGGATTTGGTCCTAAGAAGAGTATGTAACGGTGGAAATTACATCGCATGGATCATATATAGATTATTATCAGATTTACCGATGTTGATGATGCTTTGAGATATCTAAGAACCCGTTTGACTGCTTTCCAGTGTTCCAGACTTGGTGATTGCATAAACTGGAATAGTTTGTTAACTGCAAATGCAATATCCGAACGCGTGAAAGATAAATATTGCAACTTACCAAGAGTGCGTCGATATAAGGTTGCATCGGTAGGAGGGGAGCCATCACCTGCTTTTGGTGGTAAACTGGAGCACATAGGTGTTGTAACTCCTTTACAGTCGGCCATATCCACATCTGAGAGAATCTCAAGTATGTATCTGAACTGTGATAAGATAATCCCATTTGGAATATGTTTGACTTCAATTCCCAAAAAATAGTTGAGTTCACCAAGGTTCTTTAGGGAGAACTTGTAGGCCAGAGAGTTGATGACATGTGCTATCAAGGTTGGGTAATTCCCAGTAATGAGGATATCATCAACATACACCAGAATATACATCGTGACATTTTCAGATGTGAAGATAAACAGAAAAACATCTGATTCAGACTTAACAAATCCAATTTTAGTCAAGTGAGATTTGAGAGCTTCATACCAGGCACGTGGAGCTTGTTTTAGGCCATGAATGGCCTTGTTGAGACGGCATACATAATTGGGAAAATCAGAGTTGACATAGCCTTTCGACTGAGCCATGAATATTTGCTTCTATAAGTTACCTTGCAAAAATGCATTGTTAACGTCAAGTTGCTGAACCTTCCAGTTATTTTGGATTGCAATGGAAAGAACAATGTGAACGGTGGTTGGTTTGACAACCGGACTGAAAGTTTCATGAAAGTCCAATCCTAGACATTGTGTGAAACCTTTTGCTACTAATCGTGCCTTGTACTTTCTTTTAATTCGAAATAACCACTTACAATCAACAACATTACTCGTCGGGTCTCGTGGTACTAGTTCCCAAGTATGGTTTTTCATTAAGGCTTCATATTCTAGATTCATAGCATTTTGCCATTCAGTGTGATTGACGGCTTGTTTAAAGGTATTTGGAGTGGGAGAGAGATGAGCCAAAAAACTAAAGTGTTTCTTTGGTGTGAATATATTATTTTTGGACCTTGTGACTACACCGGAAGGTGGAGGCGATGGTTAGCGGCATTATTCTTTGGGTTGGGAAGAAATGGAATCGGGAGGAGTTGCTGTTGGCGGCAAAATGGCTGTAGGAGGGGAATCGGGTGAAGAGGAAGAGATATTGGGGTTGGTATTGTTAAATAGGGAAGGATTTTGAGAAGTGATAAGAAGCATACCTGATGAAGTGGAGACTGCTGGTAGTTGCCTTACAATTGTGGACTCTGGAGTGTTTGAATAAATTGGAATTTGGATAGGTGGCGGAAGAAGTGGAATAAGAGTGGAGTCCATGTTGTATTAGACATTTTGACTAGAATCCTTATAGACTTGGGAGTCGATGATTTCCCATTTTAACGTGGAAAACTTATTTTTCAAATGTGAGAACATTTGAGTATAAGGAAAAATATCCTCACAAAATTGAACATCACGATTGACAAATATTTTTTAATGCACTGGATCAAAACAGAGGTGTGCATGATGAACAATAGAAACTCCTAAGTAGACACACGGTGTAGATCTAGGCTGAAATTTATTATGTGTATATGGTTTAAGCCATGGATAACAAAGGCAACCAAAGATTTTTAGCGAAGTATATTTTGGAGGTTCGCCAAATAATTTTTCATAAGGAGAGTTATTGTTCAGGCCAGGTGTAGGGAGTCTATTAATGAGATAGGGACCATAGTTCGGATGGTAGGCGAGCGTTAAGAAGAGTTCGACAATGTGACGATGTCGTCATTCAGCTATGACAACTCGTTGGGGTGTGTAGGGTGGGGAGATTAAATGTTCAATGCCATTGCATCTTAGGTAGTGTTTAAGACTTGTGAATTCACCCCCTCCATCAGTATAAAGTGAGACAATTTTGTGTTTAAAAAAATTTTCCACTAAAGGATGAAATTGTGCAAAAATTGAAGTGACTTCACTTTTGTGTTTTATTGTATACAACCAAGTATATTTGGTGTAATGATCAACAAAAATGCAGTAATACAATTTTTTATCAATGGATAGAATGGGAGATGGACCCCATAAATCACTAAACAAGGTTTGAAGTGGGGCATTACTAGTTAAAGTGAGTCGTTGAAACGGCAAACGATGAGTTTTATTTGATGAGCAAGAATTACAAAATTGAAACTTTTCTTTGGAAAAGGGAAGGGAAAATTTATTGATTAAGTCTAGGATTTTCGTATAAACGACAATGCCATAGTTGAAACTTTGGTGGAGGTGAAGTGAGCGGAAGGTGAGATAGGATTGTCCTTGTTTATTACGGCCTTGGTCTCAGTTTTGAGATCCTTCACGAAAAGAATGTGGAAAAAATTCGATTGAGGTTAGATTGCAAACTTAGCAATGAAATAAGGTTCTTTTTAATAAAGAGTGTTAGAGAGCATGAAAGAAGAGTCGAAGCCTTAATTTGAGTGAAACCGAGTAATGGGAATAGTTTTACCGTCACCTGGACACTTGTATTGGTCAAGATTATCCGAATTTGTTGTGACATGATGGGTTGCTCAGTCGAGATCCAATTGCGTCTCGGATGATTTGACATAAAGTTGACCAGTGGTTGTGTGATTTGTGATCGATCTTATTGCAGAGTTGGCATTTCTGGTTGTCTTCCATTTTGTTGATTTCCGTGGAGTATGTGATTGCGAAGATTGATTGGGAAGCGGCGATTATTTTTGATGATGGAGGATGACTGTCGATATCTTGATGTTTGAGAAAGAGTTCAGAGTTTCGGAATAGTTCCTCAAAGCTTAGATTTCACGGTATTCATGAGCCACTCAAGATCTTGACCGCTAGTTCATCATCGAGCCTACTATTTTGAGAGCATCGGCAATTGATCCGATCTCACGTAGGTAAGTATCAAGTATCTTGGAGGCCTTTTCACGTTTTGCAAATCGCTGCGTGAAGGAAGATCTGTGTGTGTCTTTTCTCATATCTTTGTATGAAGGAGATCCCATGCTATTTTTGCCAAGAGCGATTGATGGGAGCAATGGTAGGGTCAATGATGCCATCATTGAATTAGTTGGTCTTGACAAACCATATCTCATATTCGGGATTTGAGGTGTGATAGTTGTTGGCGATTGGCACCGTGAGATGCCTAAAGTTGAGTAGCATCACTAGTTGGGCTTTCCAAGTGGCAAAGTTGAGGTTACCTTGCAGTTTGATAGGTAATTAGGCGGATTAAAGAGTGGTAGTTGGTAGCAGAAACAACCATGTTTGGACACAAAGACAGAGATAAAAGGAAAAAAAATTGGATCAGACTCGTGAGAGTTTTAGAAGGGCTCTGAAACCATAAAGAGATTGAGAATCAAAGCAAACTTCACAGATATCTTATTCAATCATAACATCAACTTAAATACAATAAGATGTAACTAACTTGACTAATTCTAAGGGACTACTCTAACAAACTTAGCTAAATTTAAGGAACTACTTTAACAACTTAATCTAATCAAATTATATCTACTCTAACAACTTGATAAGAATTGATAACCGATTACTGAGTATCCCAATAATCTTATCTCTCTTCTAGTATCTTATCTCGCTCTAGTTACCTTTCTTTTTTAATATTCTAAGATTTCTCCATTAGCATTGTTCACGATTCAATTCTTGAATGTAATTTGCTATGAAAGAGAAGTTTATTAGCCCAAGTTTTGACTTTAATTAGGAATATGTCATTCATATCAACCTTTGATTTTATCTGAGTTAATATTTGAAAAGGTTATTCAACTATTAGAATTGATGTAACAAAGTCATTGAACTTTGTTTTTTATCAATTAAATCACCCAACTTAAGGTTTTTATCTTCCAAAAACACTCAACCAAATTTTATCATTAAAAAAAAAATCTAACATGATAAATTATTTTTTTTGTATGTATTGAAACATAAAACCACAAACAAATAAAAAATTTAAAAAACATTTTTCTTTAATTTTATTTATTTGTGTGTTTTATGTCTCAATATATACTTAAAAAATTTATTTATCATGTTAGATTTTTTTTTAATGATAAAATTTTGTTGAGTAATTTTGGAAAATAAAAATCTTAAGTTGAGTAATTTATTTGATACAAAACAAAAAAGTTTAATGACTTTGTTACATCAATTTTAATAGTTGAGTGATCTTTTATGATATTAACTCGATTTTATCCTCTACAAATAACAAAAGTGGAAGCACAAAAAAGGGTAAAAACATTATCTGAATCCTCCAGTACTAAAATGTACAATAATGTTGTAATATATGTCACTACAACTCTAACCTATGTTCGAATTCAAGTACAATAACAATGTTGTAACATATTGAACTACACTTGTCAATGGATCATCTATGAATTGATTTCACGGATGAAGTAATGTATAGGGTGTGAGAGAGAATGCTGAGTATAGTGAGGCCTAACAATTTTTTTTGGTAGTCTTTATAACGACACTTTTTATTTTTTCAGGTGATATGACTTAAAATGAAGTAAAAATAGTAAGAAATAGTCGAAGAGTTATAATATTAATATATATGTAATATAGAAATGTTAGGGATATATGATTATAATATATGAACATTTAACAGTTATAATATAATATAGAAAGAATTTGTGTTGGCAGGGATAAGTATTTTTGTATAAAAAACAAGATTGGAATCTGCAAAAGAAAAATATGCTTCATCTCCCGTGGTTCAACGAACATGTTTGCCACAAAAAATAATTCACTGTAAAGGTACAAGAAAGTGGAATAAAAGATGGCTGGCTGAAGTAGAGCTAACTTTATCACGGTCAAAACACAAGTTTTTTTTTTTTCACCAGCCACCAGTCTTATTCTATTGTCTTATCGAGAAGGGAAATTCAACAATGCAGAATTACCTACTAATCTTCTACCTTAATCCTTGACCTCTATATCATCTTATATGGTCATGTCTTGTGGGTGTGCCAAATCATGTCTAATCACTTCTTGATCTGCATTACTTCTTCTGCCTACCTCCACTTATCCTAAAAATAATCACGATATCGAACCTCTTGCACCTCTTTACTAGGACGCACTACAACAAATTATGGAATTCGCAACAACTTTTTACCTACAACTATATTATTGTTGGCTTATATTGATAAATTGCAACAACTTGATTTAATTGTTGGTATATCTTTTAATTTTTAACCACAATATTTTTGTTGTTGCCAAATATGTTAGTATTGTTGCGATATTATATTATTAATAATAATTAATATAATAAGTTTCAAATATAAAAAAACTGCAACAATGATGATATTGTTGCCCAACTTTAATAATGGCAACAATTTAATTAATTTGTTGCTATCTTAAAAAATATTTGGCAACAATATTTTTTTTTCTGTTGCTAATATATTTAATTTGACAATAACTTATACATCGTGGCAAAAAGCATTTTTTTTTAGTTTTCTGCCCAATACAATCGCGGGTTTTTTTTTACGCCAAAAAAATTGTAGAAGTTCACCCATTTTTTATTTTCGTTTGCCACAACTTGCGTCTTTTCAGTTTTGGGGAAAATTGAACCTAGATTTTCTCGTTTAGTTCAGTGAAGAAGAACGCAGTTCTTGAATCATCTCAGGTGAGTTTTCTTTATGATTTAGTTTCTTTTCACAAAGTTCGGTGAATTTTTGCGTATAATTACCTTATGATTTAGTCTCCTAGGTTATTTTGAAAAATTTCAATTGCTTTGTTAAATTTCAATTGCTTTTGATTTAGTCTCTTTAGTGAGATTAGTACACAATGGTGAATTTTGCCTTGATAGAAAAGACAACTACTGGACAATTCAAAGATAAACGTTGCAGTTTTTATACATTTCTTGTGGAACTCAAGAATGTCACTTCTTGCATCCAATAGATAACAATGGGCAATAGTCATTAGTAAAATTAAACCTTAATACAAAATTTCAATCATTTTCATTGATAACAAGGTTCTCTAACTAGTGTCATTTCACATCTAGTGTATTTTCTGCATAAACTAATATGTGCATTAACATTTTATGTAAGTGTTGACATTCGAATGAGTGTTGCATCCAATCTCAAGCAGCAACAACAACAACAAAGCTTGTGTAATCCCATTGTGGAGTCTGAGGAGGGTAGAATGTAGGCAAACCTTACCCCTACTTATATGGGAAGGATAGAGAGGTTGTTTCCGATAGACTCTAGCTCAAAAATCTAATCTCAAGCAATGCACCAGAATTTTGTCATCCACCACACACAAAATGCCCAAAACTATGGATCTAAAGGCATTGCCCTGAATGACAGGTTAAGGCATCAAGCTAAGACTAGAAAGAAATAAGATACTGCTAGCACATAAATATAAACACAACATAAGTAGTAGTAGTTTTGGCCAGATGCCAAGAAGAAGATTCGCACATTAGCCAATAAACATAAAATGGCGAGCGACCATTTAGCTGGCAAAACATGACACTTATTTGTGGCCCTTCTTTTTCCAGAGGCGACCAAACATCTTAATACCGGAACCTTTTCTTTCCCGTGTCCAAAAACACCATCGAAATCATCAACCAACCCTGGTGAAGCCATTTAACAACCATATCCGCCAACACCTGGTTCAAATACATTACCATAGTGCTTATTTATTGATCCACACCTCTCCGGTAGCTTTCTCCGGTTCATCTCCACGCCTCCTCCTGCTAATATTGTTGCTGCAGCATCTGCAACTTTCCTCCATTGTTCTGTTTGGACTCTTAGTTCTTCATTTCATTTTCTAATGCCTCTTTTGCCTTTTCAGTGGCTTCAAGTTTCTCCTTTATGTTAACTCCATCATTCTTGCTTGTTTCCAGCTCTTATGCTACTTGGTTTAACTTGAGGCTCGTTTCGTCTTCCTTTTCCTTAAGGGATGATATCTCTTGCATCTTTTCATTCAGCTCCTTTTTAAGGTTTTCATTTTCTTGGCCAAAAACCTCAAGATCTTTTTCTTTCTCCTCCAACTTGGATTTCAATGAACTTATCTCTTCATCCTCCAAATTCAGCTCTTCAAACGATGGTTTCACCGGATCATCAGGTGAAAGACTTAATCTTTTCAAGTTATCTTCAGTAGAGGAGTGGCTAATTTCAACATTTGGAGGAGTTAACTTCTCAACTGGAACTTCAAACAGATCCGTTTCTTTCATTTCATCGTCCTCTTGAATTTCATGAGTCGGATTGATTCTGTTGTCATTGTTGGTTTCTTGGATTTGGTCAGAATCAGCTACAGTTTGCTTTATTATATTATCATGTACAATTCATGAAATAGATGAGAGATTGCAATTCAGATTTTTCTTCTAATAGTTTGCCTTGGTAATTTCTTTATAAAATAAGGAAGATGAGGTGAGGTGGTGAAGTTGGTAAAGAAAAAGCTTCAGATACTTTGTTAAATTTCAATTGCCTTTAATGTAGTTTTTCTTCTAGCATTTGATCATTTATTTAATGTATTCATCACTGATTTTGTACCTATGGAATATTTTTCTCTCGTGTTTATCTCCGAATCTTATTAAATGAAATTCTTCAGCTTCTTTAATACTTATTCTTCAACTATGGCTAGAGAACATACTGTTGGAAATCTTACATTTTTCAAACACAAACTGTCTTGAAAAAAAATAATTTATTAGTTCATCAACTGTAAATAAACTCAGGAATCATGATAGCATGAAAAAAAATCTGTAGTACTACTTCTAATAAGTCAGATATCAACAGAGGATGTTCAACTATATCTTCAAATTCTGGTTCAATAGCTACCTGTTTCTTCAAAGTTACTTCTAAGTTTTGTGAACTAATATTTTCAGTTCTGCTGAAACCATTAACTATTAAGAAAGAACACTTCATGTCCGGTTCATCTGGTGCAGATTACTTAGAAGATCTGTGGGGCATTACGAAAAATTGGAAACTTGTTCCAATCTCAACCCTCTTAATCTGTGACACAACACCAACTCATTTCAGACACCCATGTCCATGAGACAGCCTTGTTAACAACATTTTATAGTACTTTTCTGCATCTCTGAAGTGCGACTGGTGACCAGTTAATGATTTCTCATTCTACAAGTAAAAGTGAAACAAAATAGTCATTGATTTCTATGAGTTTGGGTGTGTTGCCTCAGTTAGCATTCTCAATGTGGTTACTTTAAATTTTAGAGGTTCCATTGTTTTATCATAGTTGTGAAGTCTTGTTTCTACAGGGATATTTTGGTGCACTTTACATAACATTTCTTGCATTGTTGATGATGACAAAAATATACTATGACCCTTCCTTGCATCTGAATAAACCTTTATTTTTTTTCCTCTTTAAAGAGGACCATGAATCTGAAAAGAAAGGGAGGTTACCCTCCGTGAATACGACCAAGGCCTTGTGAACGTGGAGGTCTGAGATTGTGGCCTCTTGCATTCAGTGTTGCACCAGTAACAACCCAAAGTCAATGCTTATAATGAATTACCAAACAAAACGCTAAACGCCACAAAATGCTTATCCTATTTTGATTGCAGGACACCTTTCAGCTTCCGAACATACAACACAATCAGGATACCGTTCTTCAAATAGCAAAAAATTTATATCGATATCGTTGGAGTAGACATCATGATCATTTAAGAAATTTGCTACAAAAGAGGAGTCTACAAAACATACCAACAGATTTTAATGAAGCTGAATGGAAATTCTTGGTAGACTACTTCAGCTCTGATGATTTTAAGGTAGTTACAAGTGAAAAATTTAACCTTTTTATTGTTTGTTTTCTTTTTTGATTTCTTATATACTTAGATTAAAATAAATTTCTAAAATCAAAATCAATGCAGAAAATGAGTGAAAGAAACAAAAATAACAAGGCCAAACAAGAAATGAATCATATTTGCGGCAGAAAAACTTTTCAAGCAATGTCTTATGAAGCGGTGAGATATATGTCTTTCTTTTGATCGATTATTCTTACAATTTCAACAATAACATAATTTCATTTGTTTCGACAGAGGGATACAACCATTGAAAAAGAGCTGAATTTTCAAAAACTTTGAGAAATAACTCACATGATGCCAAATGGGCAATGGGTTACTAATACTTCTGCTGAAGTGAATGTACTTTTTTTTTTTTTACCTTTATTCACAGAATGAGTTTATTTAAATAAATATGAATACTTAAAGCTAGTATAACCTTTTTTGTAGGATAAAGTGAAAGGTGTTGTTGCTGAAAAAATTCAAGAAATTAAAGAGGGTACCGATGTGGATCCTATTATTAATGTTGTATTTGTGCAAATAATGGGAGAAAAATCAAAGTACATTCCTGGTCAAGGATCTGGAATTAAGTCAGCAAGTAGAATATCTAGAAATG
This sequence comes from Solanum pinnatisectum, assembly GCA_035578085.1. Classification (NCBI taxonomy): domain Eukaryota; kingdom Viridiplantae; phylum Streptophyta; class Magnoliopsida; order Solanales; family Solanaceae; genus Solanum; species Solanum pinnatisectum. The sequence continues at coordinate 47,363,962 of CM069078.1, read as the reverse complement.
AAATTCAAGAACAACTTCAAGCACAACAAAAGGAAACAGAAGAAGAACGTCGTAAACGAGAGAGCGTAGAAAGCAAGCTAATGGAAGTTAAGAATCAACTTGAAGAGGAGCAAAAAAACCAAGAAGTAATGGAAGTTCGTTTAGTGCATGACCAAAAATTGTTAAAAGAGAGCATGATGGCGTTAGTATCTCATTTGCAGAATCCCAAGGTATTTGTTTATAGTATACATCGCTAAATTAGTAGATGCTACATTACTACTTAAATTTTTTTCACTCTCACTATACATCTTCGCCTCTTCCTCGTTCTATTCTTCTTTTATCGACATACTAAGTTATTAATTTGTACCATATTTAACAGAATGGCCTTCCTGCTTCGATTTTCAATATCATTACAACTTCAACTAGTTCAAAAGAGACAAGTTCTGCAAGTCTAATGAATAACAATTGGGTAAGTAAATGTCTCATGTCTATTGTTTCTATTCTCAAGGGTAAAAATTTAGACTTGCATTGGCTGCTGTTAGGCGTGCTTGATATGATCCTCTGAACACGACCTCTTGGATTATCTTCCTGATAACCTTTCGGGGCTCACTTTTCATAGCCTTGAACACACTATTATTCCTTTCAATCCAAACATATATAGTAGACACCGACAACTAAGGTCATTTTATAGATGGCATCAACAACTCCATTGCTTCGTATTTGATCTTGTGCCCATTCCAATTCTTCTGTCCAATAAACACTTGTCTATCTATTTCCAACCATTGTAACAACTTGGATCATATGGTAGCAACATATGTATATTGGAAAAATAGATGGTCTATACTCTCAGGTTGTGGACACAGGGGACATATTGGGTCATCAATTATTCTCCATTGTAGTAGCCTATCTCTTGTGTGGAGTCTTCTTAACGCAGTAAGTCTCAAAATAAAGATCCACTTTGGGGAACCCTTGTTATTGTGAATCAGTTTCCACCAGTCTACCACTTGGAAATTACCTCTCAATCGCACATACATCTCTTTAATGGAAAATGCATCCATTGTTGTAAGCTCCACCTCCCTTATGTATGCTTCCTCCAGATACTTCTTTGCTTGAAAAATCTTCTGCACTACCTATGATGCCTGTTTTGACGTGCATTCCCATATAGAATTGCCCTTTATGTAATAGAAGTGGACCCACTTGACCCATAACTTATCTTTTTTACAACACAAATTCCATAGCAACTTGCATATTGCTATCTTGTTCCAATAGGCTACATCTAGGATGTTTAGTCCTCCTTCCTCTCTAGGTAAGCAAACTCTAATTACTATTATTATTACATGTTGAACTAGTGCTATTGTCGGGTATTGCTCATTGATCTCAGAACATATGTTGTTAGTTTGTTCGAGCATCATATCTGATAATTAGATGAAAATAGTATATGTTGCTAAAATTTTGTTTTTGTTTAGAAGTATATGTTGCTGGTAATTAGATGAAAATAGAGATTGTTCTTTTATGTTAACATTGGCTTGCTATATTATTATTGGAATAGATTTTTCATCTCCTTGTGTCTGTTGTATCTCTATGCATATCCATCTATCATTTTAATTACAACAGAAAAACACAATCTGTAATAAACGTATTTTAGATATATATTTACTTCAAGCTTATAATCTTTGTATTGATGAGCAGTTGCAGGAAGATTTACATGGAAAGCAAAACCAAGAATCACAGATGCAAAAAGAATTGGATAACTTGAAAGATATCTTGACTTTTGAGAAGCAAAACTTAGAAATGACTATTTATGATTGTGATAAATTCAATTCGTTGTGCAATGAAAAAGATGTAGAGCTTAAGGTATTTTTTAAATGTTACTAAATTTGATTTATTAAGGGGACAATCATTCATTTTATTACTCCATTCCTTATAGGCTGCCCTATCAGAGAAGCAAAGCTTAGAAATGCGGCATCCAAAGTTGAGTTCTCAATGTTCGAAGAAAACTATTCCGAAAGAGTTGGTTGACGCAAATAATCAGGTAAAGCTATAAATTATTATTTGGCCTTTATATTTTGTCCAGATTAGTATCCATAAAACAGAAACTCATGTGACCTCACTAATTGCAGGTCTTTGAAAAGATCCATGAAGAGCTGAAAGCTCGTTCTATGTTGCATACCGCAGAAGAAACAAAAAAGAGGCTTTTGAGTGAAAAATCATCACTTGTGGCAAAAATTGTACAGCTGGAGAAGAAGAAATCAACTGAGGTATGTTGCCTAAATATCTCTTGTTTTGCATTTTCAGCTCTAAGAGTTGTGAATCTGAGTCATACTGGTATTAGAGCACTGCCTTCCTCCATCAATAGTTTATGTTAACTACGATCTCTAATGCTACAAAATTGCAATGAGTTGAAAGAGTTACCAGATATTGGTAATCTTTTTCTGCCGATAGGAATGCACAAGTTGACAAATCTGAGGTTATTAAATATGCCCGCATCTGATTTGGAGAGTAGTATCGGCCAAGGATTTTTCCAGAAATTGTCTAGCCTTGAAATAATAAATATGATGGGTGGATGTCTTAGATCCACTTCTTTTGATGAGATATTGTCTGCATCTGATTTAGAGAGCAGTATGCCAACATGAAGTTGATTGTGAATAAGAAGAGTTTTGATGGATTAAAATCACTACACATAGAGAGTTCTTCTTGTGATTTCACAGTTTGCTATTATCTCTTTTTAAACTCAATCAATGCTCTTGGTCAGGTTTGATAAGAAGGGAAAAAGGAAGTCTCCAGGAAGCTGGAAACTGTTTAAAAAATTTATTTCAGAAAATTATTCCAGGAGATTAAGATTACTTTTTACTTCCATTTGTTTTTGTGACATTCTTGGGGTTAAAGGAAGTGAACAGATAGCCTTTGCCAAATCTGGAACATCTCACTCTCTCTTATGTACATAATTTATAGTGTCTCTGATTTTGGTCATTTTCAAATGAAATAAGTAGATTTATCAGGAGATTAAAGTGTGTTTGGATGAATTAGTGAGTCCATTCATGTGAATATCTCTGCTTTTTAGATTTATATTTGTGTATTTTATAACTTACTTTGTCAAATTATAATTATATTTATCTTTTATTTGCAGGATGAACATGCATAATTGAACCATTGCTTCAATACAAGTACTATTGGAAGATCGGACTATTCAAAAGTTATAACTAGTAGGATTAGAATATAATCAATGACTTGCTTATTATTTTTTCCTACAAGTACAAACATATGTAGAAGTATTTAGTTCTTTGGAATATCAATCTTATATTGACCTTTGCAAATTTATATAATTCTTAATATAAATATTTGTGAAAAATTTCTAGAAGAAAAGTGTATTGTGTATATAGCAACTATTCACAAATTGTTGCTGAAAGTGTAGAAAATATTTGTATAAAATTTCTAAAAAGAAAATGTGTATTATGTATGTAGCAACAACTCACAAATTGTTGCTAAAGGTATATAATAAATATGTTTATTGCAATAAAAATTATAGTTGCTAAAAGCATTCCTAACACATTACTAAATAACTTTTTGTCAATTTTTTACAACTGATATTGTTGGTAAAAAAGTTAATTTGTAGCAACACTAAATTTTGTTGCGAAAATTTTTATAAGCCACAACTATATTAATGTAAGGCACCAATTATTTTGGTTGCAATAAGTTAGTTTTTGGCATCAATATGTTTTGTTGTTGCAAAAACTTTTCGCATCAGCGTTTATTGCAACAACTTTTATATTGTTGCCAAAAGTACTTTTTGCAACAACATCATATATATATAGCAACAAAAATAATTGTTGGGAAATGCCTTTTTTTCTTGTAGTGACGACCTCCGTGCATTTGCTTTACATGTCTGAATTATCTCAATCTCACCTCCGTCATCTTGTACATTACTAGAGCCACTCTCATTTTATTCATGCCCTTCCCTAGTCATTAATTATCGCTCATCCCCGCTTTTTGTAGTGAAATTTTTACCTTTATCCTCTAATGTTATATTTAATGAACTATTTCGTGCGCCCTGAGAAAAAGACCTTCACTTAGGTTCATTTCAAATTTCAAAATCTTGTTTAGAATTTTCATATATGAAGATTGAGTGAACGCTTTGATACCATTCAAATTGGCAAGTATAATAAGAGTGCGACTATTTTCCTAGTACTCTTTGAATAATTTCTTGGGTAAAAATGAAAAAAGTGTACGTTCTACTTGTGAAAATGCTTAATCTGTCACAAGTCACGGGCAGAGGCAATTAAATTGATAAACAAATCCATTGATTCTCTTATTTCTGTTATTACGAACTCCAATGATTCCTTTCTTATTCTTTATTATTCGAAATGCTAAAATCTTTATCAAAACCCAATAAAGTTAGTATTAGAGCATATTCATATACAGTCCAGAAACAGCCTTTTTCTGTGTTGCCTATCATATATTATACATAAATAATAAAATAATTACTATTATCTTTTCAAAAATTGAAATAGCTTTTTGATATATATCCAGCAACATACATATCTACTCCAATTATGTTTTTTTCTTTCTAAAAATAAAAATAAGACTATTTTTTAATTTACCTGGGAAAACACAAATTCAAAGGGTTGACAAAAAAAAACTACCATTGTCCGTGTGTTGTACCTTGTGCTACTTGGCTTGTGCAGCAGTCAAATAAGTAGTGTATTGGGCTAAATGTAGCTTGTGCACTTGTATCCCAATGACGTGGCAAGAAGGACCAAAAGAACAGATACACCAGATATGATCGTATAATATCCTACCCACAATAAAAAATATTAGTTGACATTATTAACGACATTTCTACATGAACAACAACCATTGATTGTATTTTTTTAAGGCTTGAGTGGAGCTTTTTTATCGATTAATGTGTTACCTTCGTAACCTCTACGCTATAAATAATTTTTACACAATTATGAGACATCTAATACAAACAATATATAAATAGCAATATACTTAAATTCTTTTGCTCCAAGTTATTCATATTTAAAAATTTTCTTAGTCTTTACTTTATATAGCATATACTTATTATAATAATTCCGGATCTAAAGCTAAGATCACTCGAACATATATTCATCATCGGATGCCAGAGCACATATGATTCTCTTTCAGTCAGTTAAATATTTTCGTCTCATTTTATTTTACATATATTCACAATGATATTTAACTGCATATAAATGAATTTAACAAAGTTAAATCAAAACACGTGTCTTTGATCTCATTACAAATTCAACTGTACTATTTACCCAGTATATGTATATATATTGTGGAAATGTTTGTACGAGTAGTTGTTTGATTCCCCTGTGAATAAATGTGTCCTTGTGCTGCAACTTCTAAGGAATAATTGCATAGAGATGTTACATCTCTTGTCTGGCTAGGGTCAAAATACATAATAAAGAGTTAGCTAGTACCATGCATGTGCACTCTGATTATTTTCTATTTTTGAGAAAGAGGGGCCTCCACCACTTGGGTACACATTGTTTTCCTGTTTTTGCTAAAGTTGGATTTGCATCCACTAAATCTACTCACACCATATTTAATTTCTAAAATTTGAGTTTGAAATTTCTAATTAATTTAGACTAGAGAATTTTAACCATCTTATAATATAATGATCAATGCATGGTGAGAGTTAATATATGAATGATAACACACTTTCGTTTAAAAAAAGAATGAAATTGCTTTCTTGTTATAAATTTATTTGAAAAAAAGATAATTTAATTTTTCATTAGATTTTTTTTATGGCCACACAAATATTATGGCTTATTTAGAACCACAACAACATCATACGAGTGAAATCCCATAAAATCGAGTCTAAGGAGGATAGAGTATACGCAGACCGTTATGTATATATTTTCACTACCCCAAATATTAAAAACTAAATTATATATATCACATAAATTGAAGCGGAGGGAGGCAGTAACTAGGTTTGAAAGAGAAGGGAGTATATATTATTAATAATACATTGGAATTCTCTTCATCATGCTTAGAAAGGCAGGCAACAACAAAAGAGCAATCATAATGTCTTATTATTCCAGCTTGCTCTCTCTTCTGACTCTTCCCCACCATCATTGCTACTCTTTCTTTATCATTCACCAACCTCATTACCATGATCATTTCATTTCATCAACAATATTACAAGACGAAGACGAAGATGAAGATGAAGATGTAGTTGAAGTTGACAATGAACAAGAGTACTGCTACTTTCCTAGTTGGAAAACCCTAATTAAGTACTCTTAAATCTTCTCCAAAAATAGCTCTTTGTATTTATGGGGAATCAAGCATCATGGTCCGATTGATAACATATGTGTGTTCCTTCAACTCTTTAATTTTGAGCAATTCATTAGTATTCCTTTTTATTTTCTTTCCAAAAATTTCTTTTGTTATTCTTATTTTTGGATTTGCTAGATTGAGACCAAAAACATAATTCATGATGAGTATCTTGTTGTTTCACTAAACCTAGTAATTAATAAAAATCCTCTTTCTCTGACTTTGAAAAATTACTTATGCTTACCACTGAGCAACCCACGGATCTAGTTGCCATGTTACTAATTAGGGTTTCAGTGTAACTTTTAACATGTAAAAATTAAAGCCCCTTCTTTTATTCGTATCGATCTGTTTGAGATTTGAGAAACTATGATACTAGTAATTAAAATTAAATATATTACCACATGTTTTCATATGGTAAAACAAGAAAAGGTTTATGAATACGTACTGTTTTGTACTTTATATGTGGCGTTGGCATGGCTTTATGTTAACTGTTAATTTTACTGTCTATATTCTCTCATCCCTTCAAAAAAAAAAATGAATTTTCCTTTTCATGGACAGAGATTAGTAGAGAATATTTGTTTCTTTTATCTGAATATTCAGTACTATACTACTATAACTTTCTATTCTTATTCTTCTCTTTTCTCCTTTTCTTTCTTCCCACAAGAGGGTACTAAGGAGTTTTTTTAGACAAGTAACTTAAAAGATGTCATAGTTTTATTGAGACTATATATAAGCTAGTGTTTGACCATAGATTTTGGATCAAATTTTAAAAATTTATCTTCAAAACATTTGTTTGATCATAGATTTTGAGAACCTGTCTTCAAAATTTTTTTGTCAATTTCCAAAAACGTGTCTAGACCAATTTTTTTTAGAGAGATTTCATTTTCACTTAGTTTTTGAAAAAAAAAAAATTCAAATAAAATACATGTTCAAACAACTTCAAGCTTCAAAAATCATAACCTTAAAGACTCAAATTTCAAATTCCAACTTTAAAATCTATGATCAAACAGAAACTAAGACTTCTGAAATTATATTTGTAATTTTGGACATAAAAAATGTGATATTTGAAATTAAATTGCAAAAAGTATATGGCTGAAAATTAGTTGAATTATGTTTGGACATCCATTTAACTTTTAAAAAAATAAATAAATTTGTGAATGGAAACAATCTCTTGAAAAACTGATCTAATGTTTTTAAAAAATTAAAAAAAAATCAATCTAATGTATATCAAACATTGCTTTGAACTTCTTTTTTTTTTTCTTTCAAAAACAGCAAGGAATAAGCAGTTCCTAAATATGTTACTCGCTCCGATCACGGTGTTTGAATTTTGAGAATCAAACAATTAATTTTTCTTTGATCACTAATCATGTTTTTCTTTTCTCTTGTTTTGGCTTTGCAAGTTCCTGTTGTGCATTCCTGTCCGATCGTTTTCTTCAGATTATCTTAACGGTGGAAAAGCGCCAATAGGGACCATAATTTGTAGTAATTAACTTGTTTTTATTGATTTATAATAATCGATAAGATTTGTTCATAAACCTTTAAAATTCATTGAATTGTTAATTATATGACTTATGATATTTCTTACGTAATTTCTAAATATATAAATTTTATTTCAATTTTTTTACGACATCTAAATTTACTATAAAATTAAAAGATTTAACTCTAAAATCACAAAAAAATCGGAGAAGGGGAGAATAACATATTAACATGTATTTGAGTCACGGGAACGAAACTAATGAAGACTTATGTCACGTGATATGGAGTAGAAAGAGTAGTTTAAATTTGGTAGCTCATCTAAAATTGTGGTTTGAGCATTTAAAAGGTGATACGGTCAGAATTTTTATTAAGATGTTCAAAAATAAATAAAAAAATCAAGAAAATTTCATATACAATATAATTTTTCATTAAAAAGAGGTTCGAATGAAACTTTTGCCCTCCTCCCCCGAATAGAACTAATATAATTGTTCTTTGCCAACATTCCCTTCACAAATTTCTAGATGAGGAAAGTCCTCACCACTCACCAGCTAGGTAACTAGCTAACCATCAAAACATAAGTAGATCTTGAAACTGTAACTTAAAATGGTAACTAGCGAAGTCTATTTTAGATTCTCTACTGTTTTACTAATATTTTGCATTCCATAGATTTCAACTGTCCAGAAGTTAAAACAATGTTTATGATAATAAAGAAGTAAATCTTGATCCTAATTCAATTTTAAAAGTTTGTCTTCTTGTACGTTTATGGCAGAATATATTGAGCTTAAACAATATAATATTGAAGCTTAACATCGAGCAAATTAAGAATTGAAATGTGTACGACTCTCAAAACATCATGAATATTGGATTTAATTCACTTCAAGTGATTATTTAATCTTTTGGATGACTAGATATATTTAGGAAAACCCAAAGTTTTGAATTCTTTGGTACGATCATGCATGTTTCCGAATCGAGTGCGTTACGTAATCACCAATCGCCATCAATTTATTTTGCTAATTTTAGCTCATATTTTATTAATCGTTGTAGTGTCTAACCAAATTAAAGTTAACTTTAAGATGCAATAATGCTGAGTTGATTATCCACAAGGTCACTCAACTAATTGAAATTGTGCAAGAAAAATTGCCCATTATCAAGTACTATGAATGTTTTAATAATTATATTCATATATTTTAATTGAGACAACTTAATCTTAATATTAAAAAAACACGGGAGGCCTAACTCTTTTTTTTATTATGAATACATGACCAATCATTGAGTTTTAATTTCTTGTGTGTGCTCAAACACATCTTAATTTTTAAAAGTTAAGAGTATAATATTTATATTTACACAAGTGGTAGACGATTGTTTGTTATGGGGCCAAACATTACTGAAGCAATGTCGATTAGTGATTGATGCTTTACAAATTGTTGTGCAAAAAGGTTGGAGAAGATCCCATATGCTTTAGATGCAAATGAGTTGGTGATGATACTACAGGGTTCGATTGTGCAATTTTTTCGTGAAGACATTGATTATTAACATTGAGATAGATTGATGAAGGCAAGTTAGTAATTTTTCTTTAATTAGATGGAATTAGAAGAGACGTGGTTATTTGTTACTCTCTCCGTTCATTTTTACTTGTTCATTTTGAATTTTACATGTCCTTAAAAAATAATAATTAATAAAAATACTTTTACCATAATGCCCATGCTATTGATGTCTACTCTTAGATTTTGAAAAATGATTTGAGAAATAAAATAATTATATATATTCATGATATATTTTAATTAATGTCATTAACTAATTTATTTATTTTTGGACATAAGGAGTAAAAGGAACCTTGACTAAAATACCCTTAGATATATTTTTTCTTTTCTTTTTGGATAGATATAATTATCATTAAATCTGTACATTGAGTTAAGAATAGAAAAAAATTTAGAAAAAGAGTCAAATAACCTTTTTTTTAACTCCTCCTAGAACTCCCATCTTTTTTAACTCTTTTGATGACTGAAACTTACATATTAGAGCTGGAGTTAGAATTGAGAGACATTTATCATCCGAACAAATCTCTCTGGTGGAAGAAGTTATTGGAAACAACAATTATTCCGAATCAACTTTTTAAAACATCAGGACGGGAGGGGGTAAGATATGAAATCAGTGTTGCTAGTCAAGATGAGCTTCACTGGCATATAGTCCAAATCTGGCAGAAACGCATAAAATTAACCGCTTCCTATCTAGGCCCTCCAGCTCCAAGTAAGCACTCCGAAAATGCTACTTTGCGGAGGCCGTAGATTCAATTTATTGGCGCCAACAACCCCATTCTCATTTGGGACTTTCATCAAACACCTTGCAGCTTCAAAATCCTCCAAGCTTTCACTGACCGCAAAATCGTTTACCGCCAGTGCAAGCTCAAAAGTCTTCAGTTCCTCCCGTTTCGAAGCGCTAAATTCGCGTCAAAAAGAACAAGTGCATCTCTACATTGATTCCCTCCTTGAATGGAACCAGGTTCGCCATTATCCTTCGTGTTTTATGTATACTTTTGTGTTACCAAATTGTGTATGCTCAGATTAAGTATTTTATACCAGAAAATGAATCTGACTGCCGTGAAGGAGGAGAGCGAGGTTATGGAAAGGCACGTTGAAGACTCGCTTTCAATTATTGAACCGATTCGGACTTCGTATCTCTCACATTGTGGACCTTCGTCTGAGAATCTCAATCTCGTTGATGTTGGAAGTGGTGCCGGGCTTCCTGGAGTAATTTTGGCCATTGCTTCGCCAGGTAGTTATTCACTTTTTTTCTTGACAATGTCAAGTATCAACATCTCAAAAATAAACTGAAAATTGGCTACGTAGAATATGTTGTATTTCTGCATATTCACTTATTTGGTACTAAACAAACAAAGGAAGGAAAGAAAAAGAGATGGATTAAAAAATGTGAGATTTCATTTTGTTGAATGGAACAAACTGCTTTTTCTGGTTGAGTAGTTTGTTACGACATTGATTTACAGTGTTATAAACATTATGGTTTACCTGTTCAAATTCATCTCATTCTATTCTCTCCTTACTTCTTTCACTATCTTCCTTAATTTCCGACTTAAGTATGATCCCTTAATGAAGTTGTATGTGCAGGTTGGAAAGTGACCCTTCTGGAGTCTTTGAATAAGCGTTGCTCCTTTTTGGAGCACGTGGTTAGTCAGATTGGTCTATCAAATGTTCAAGTTAAAAGAGAAAGAGCTGAGGTTAGTAAAACTCGAATCATCAGTTAACATGTCTTTTTAACTATTCATTTAGTAATTTTGTCAAAAATATTGTCTTCCTTAATTTAGTCAATATGTGTCAGATGTTTGGTCCATATTGTATTCGAAGTGGCATTGTCGCAATGTCAGCCGTATGTATTCCTAGCAAGGTCACATTTATTTTGTTTTCCTGAAACAAGATGGAAGTAAAGTTCCATGGGCTTGGTTTTTTAATCATTATGTTCTTCGACTCCAACCTCTAGTTTTTCTTTAATAATATGTTTTAAACAAGTACAGAAAGTATACTTTTAGTCAAATTTGAGTAGTTTCCTGTTCTCCCTGATCGTTTTCTTTTCCAACTCATCAGGAGCTATTGATCCTTTAAATCTTACCATTCTCAAAAAAAAAAAAAAAAAGAGCAATTGATCCCTCACTTAACTTCCTTATATTGTAGCTTATCTGAGTGGTTAAACTTAAGGGAACTAATGTATGATCTACTCCTGTTAAATATCAATAGATTACCAAACTGTTTTTTGTTTTCTTCTCTTAAGGAGTTGGGATCTCACATGATCTAATTCTCTCCTCAAATTAGGTTGTGCACAGTACAATAGGCTAAATTCTGGTATAACTGAAGATTATCTTCATGCATCCTTATGTCAAAATAATCACAGCAGAGTCCAATCTTATTTCAGTCCATATGCTCTGTTGTCTAGTGAGAACATCTGATGGGTTTATCTCCTTGTGTACGATACTTAATGTATCAATGTCTTGGGAGGAAAGTTCTACATTCTTGCTCTTCCTGCTAGTTATGCATACCCTTAGTTTATGTTGTGATTTTGTGATGCATGACAAATTAAAATTTGCTGGAATTTGATGCTTGTTGTTCCTCCTATTATAAACTAGTATCATCTTTTAGATTTTCTTCAGGTAGTACAGTTTTTAAATATTCACTTAACTTGTGGACATGATGCACATTCTGAACATTGGAATAGGACAGAAGCTAGGACAAGACGTCTGCTTCAGAGAGTCTTTTGATGTTGCAGTTGCCCGAGCAGTTGCAGAAATGAGAATTTTAGGTAAATGGCTACATATTTGTTTCTTCCTCTGTGCTTTATGTTCTTTAATATTCCTGGAGATGGTTATCTGTTTCTGTCATTTTACAGCTGAGTATTGCCTTCCTCTAGTCCGAACTGGTGGTATCTTTGTAGCTGCGAAAGGTCATGATCCTCAGGTTTGTCTCTCTTATGATTTATAGTAATAGTTTTAGTTACTTTGTCTTAGACAGATTAGCAGAAGGCTTAGCTCTAGTTAAATAATGTGTTGCTGGGATTCAAACTTGATACCTCATGTTCTCCTCCCACTTTGTTGACTAGTAGGCCACACCCTTTGGTGCTATGAGAATGTATGATTGTATCTTTGTTCATCTCCTTCTTCTTTCTATTTCTCCCGATATAAAAAAATTCTGCAAGTCTTGTATGTGATTTAAAGTTGCTTTTTTTTAGTGGAGGGTCATTTGATATCTTTCCATGTTTCGTTGTGTTTAAATACTCTGCATCTTTTTGTTGTCCTTGTTTACTTAGTCTTCCTTGAAAGTTGAAACCCAAATAAGGCATGTAACATTTACAGGTTAACAGAAAAAAGAAGCAGGTAAATGTTAATTTTTGTGCTAGTTCAGAAATTAATATTCTTGCATTACAGGCTCATGAAGTCAAATTTTAGGCCTTAAATGAGCCTTTTGCTGCAGTGTTTTCTAACTCAAAGACTATTTGACTTGGGGCTGCTGCTTAATACCAGATACAAGTACTAACACACATTCAAAAATATCTGTTGTTTAGATGGGTTTGCCATCGTATTAGAGAATCATATCACAGTCCCATAGCAAAAATGGCATTTTTGGCTCCTCGACTGTGAGGTGTTCTGCATTTTTGGACATTGAGTATTGTGTTCTTTTGGTTCTTTGGCTAAAAGGCATTTTGAAAATTTTGTTAAATATTTTCTGAAAACTCTTGAACGTAATCCATTCCTAATATGTCAAACCTATTGTTTCTGGTTAATTTACAAAGTGAATGGATGCCCTTAGCCATCATGTCATGGTACGGGTTTTTGCTGCAATTCGGTAGTGGGATTTTATTCAATTTGAATGATTGTAGTGGTATATCATATCATATGCATTTATAAAGAAAATTTTCAGCACGTGCTATATTTCACTTATCTATGTCCAGTTTTTGCCCCATAAAGATTAAAGGATGAAATTTGCATAATGCCTATAATTTTAGAGACCAAATGATCAAAAATCTATGGTTGATGTACCACAACGCAGAACACTACACTTGAGGGTTCAAAATGTTATTTTTTCTTCTTAAGTCCTAGAGTGGATCTGCAGTGGCAATCTACTGAAATGCAATGTGTATCATTGAAGAAATGTAACTCAATATGAATTTGTAGGATGTAAGATGATTTGCATTTGAGAAGAGAAACTATTGGCATATATTTGCAATAACTGCTCTCTGACTTTCCTACTCATTGACAGGAGGAAGTGCAAAGAGCAGATAGAGCAATACAACTGATGGGAGCATCTCTATTGCAAATTCGTTGTGGTATTGTTCTCTTTCACATTGTAGTTACAAAAGGATGTGACCATGGTTCAGACTGGTTCATAGGTTTATGAATTTTCATGTAATTATATGTGATAAAATAAGCTTCTTAAAAGAAATTATAGAAGAACTAGATAATGGCAGATAAGTTTCTGTTTAAAGAAAGTGCATTATTTCTGACTTCTTGTGAGTGATAGTTGGGATTCCCGATCCAAATCTTCCTGTATCTGAAAATTAATCATTTTCAATGTTTGAGGTCAATGTGTCAGGCTTTCTCAACCTGAAAGATCAATTATAAGCAATTTCTCATCTTCTTAATTATAACTTTGAAAGTGAAGACATCTGATATCATGTTGTTATGTCTCAGAATGATTGGTCCTGGTCTTACACTTGACCTAGGTTAACTTGACTTGTGTAGTTTTCCAGATGAGCAATTACATTCTAAAATGTCCTCTCATTTCTCACTTTGTTTATTTGTTTGTTTATTTTGTAATACAGTTGATTCCCACAGTAAACATGGACAGAGAACTGCCATAATTTGTTTGAAAGGTAAACCTACCCCCAAGAAATATCCTCGAGATCCAGGAACTCCAGCTAAGATTCCACTTTGAGAGGAATGTTGTCATGCCTCCGTATCACCCAATTGTACAGTTAATGTATGATAGAGGGAAGTTTGTATTTTAGTATCCTTTCTCTTGAGTTTAGATGCAGAAACACTCTACTCATGGATGGCTAGAAGCAGTACTACTAGTTCCTTTGTTAATTGCTTACCTCATTATTTGAGAAGGTACTCTACACAGATCTGGCTTAAGTTCTATCCATTAAGATGAATGTATATTACAACCACATAATACTTCTATTTTTTTGTAGCCGAATAAAGGCATTAACAGTGGCCATGTTCCAGTTGGTGATTCAATGTCATACATTTTTGCTGCTTTTTTCTTTTGTGATGTAAGCAGATAGCTTCAGTTTGACATATTCAGGACTCAAAATATTTCACAGTAAGTTACCTGATCATGTGGCTGCGGTAACTATGTGAAGAATTGAACAAGTCTCAGCTCATGGGAATTGTGGCTAAGAATATAATTTGTGTATCCTGTTAGAATTTCGTTACGAACCTGTGGTTGGAATTTGGATGTTGTTGACCTTAAATTAAACTATGTATTTTACCTAACATTCTTCCCCACTTGTATTAAAAACCTTTGGCCCGTTCTGCTTATTAAAAATATTATTCGCCTGTTCAATACGATAATTATATCTATAGGTATTTGTTTGTTGCCTTGGAGGAAACTTGTTTGATTTGTTCCTGAATGCAATGCTAGGTTGGTGTAAAAAAGGGGCTGCCGTTGTGTTGGTGCAAGATATCAATGTCCCATCAATAAGATAATTAAGGTTGAAATTGTGGCAAAGAGTTTTACCTACCCAGCCGCGTGGATTGAAATGGGAGAGGGTTTCAACTTTCAATCTGAGAAAAAGACATGTTATTTGCATTTTCTTCCTTTCCCTATGGTTAGTTTTGTATAGTCACGTCAAAGCATTAATCATCATCATGAATATCTTAGTCTATGCCAACATTTGATTAAACCATATTAAAAGGATGGTACATGTACTTTTGGTCTCTCTCGAAATTCTAAAATTCAACAATAGAATAACTAAATACTAGGATAACCAGCACCAGAATTAGGCCAAAAAGAAAAGTTATAAGTCACAGAGGGGTTCGTGAAACTTAAGCTAAAAATTGATCACAAAATATAGGACTTTATAGGGGGTAATTTATAGAAAAGATCAACCAAAGTGGTTTCCAGTTTAAGAAGCATAATCATTTCATAATGGTAGCCTTTTTCAATAGAATAAACCTGCAATACAATCCAACTAAAGAAGAAAAAAGTTGAAATTTTGCAGATATTTTCTTCTCTGGGTCACTCGCCCAACAATCTATAATGCAAAATATAATATACAGATATGTTAACTGGCAAATCTTGACCATGTGCATCATGCAAACAGCTTTAGAGAAAAGGAACAAAAATCTTCCAAACCTTAGTTTCACCATCTAAACTAGCAGTGTATAGGACATATGAAGAAGTTGTATCAGATGGAATTTGTTGATCACTAGTCACAGTCAGGCATTTCACTGGTCCATTGTGCCCTGAAATAACACTAAGACAAGAGTAGCATCTCTCAACCCCTCTCCACACTCTTACTGTTTTATCTGCTGAACCACTGCACACCAAATCTGCGACGACAGCTAGACATAGTATGGACTTTTTATGACCCCTGAGTGCACCCACCAGCACCATGTCACCACTTTCATCCTTCTCCCATACTAATATCGACCTATCACAAGCACCCGAATATAGAACAGAATGAGAACTAGTACTACTTCTCCCAACAGCTAGGGCATTTACACCTGATTTGTGTTTCTCTAGTGTACAAACTAGTAAATGTTTTTTCTCTTCCTTTCTCCAAATCTTAATTTTCTTGTCAGCTGATCCGGTGAAAACATCCCCGTCTTGTGATATTTCTAGTGCGTTGATCGCGTCATCATGTGCATTTGCTATTGATTCCAGGCATTTAAAATCATTGGTTCGCCAGATTTTAAGTGTTCGATCCCATGAAACGGAGTAGAGGAATGACTCGTTGTTCGAAAGGGCTAGTGCTGACACTGTGTCAACATGGTGCACCCATGTGGACTTCTTGTGGCGCCTGATCTGAACATGGTTTTTTGGTACCATAAATTTAAAGACTCTGTCACTAAGTAATGGTAGGGTGGCCAAATGAACTATTTTAGGAGTATCCGTATCATGGTTTTCGATTCTCCAAACTCTGATTTTGTGATCTTGATGAGCACTAAAGAGCTTATCAGCCAAAATTACTAAAGACTTCACAGCACCTTCCCCTGCTATAACTGTGTCGATTATACTAGCATCTATTGTGGAAGTTAGAGCTTTTTGCTCCCACATACAAATTTCCTTATCAGAAGAGCCAGTAAAAAGGAATTTCCCACCAAGTACAAGGGAAGATGTATAGGAATTCTGCCCCTTAAGATTAGCTATGCATCGATGTTGAGTTTCAAGATTACGCGAAAAACTCTGATCATGACATAGTGACTTGATTGAAGGAACTGAACAAAAACTTGGCTGTGAATCTAAAGAAGTTGGCTTTTCTTGTTCTGCTTTTGAGCCATTTCTTGAACATGAAGTTTGGTAAAAACGCATCATTCTTCATTCCCCTGAACTCTAGTATATGACTATGCTTTTATGAGAGGATCATATAATATGCATTTTTTGGTGTCTCTGTCTTTGTGAGGAGTGAGGAGTGAGGAGTAGAGAAATTAAAATAGGCTTCCTTAATAGAAAATGGAAAGGTACTGTTACTATTTGTTTCTTGAAAAAGTTCTATATATTGTGCAACTTTTGTTGATTGAGAATGTTTTGTCTACATCAATGACACTTTTGGCCCACAAAAAAAATAAACTAGACAAAAGTTACTTCTTTAATTGTCTCACAAAAGTTTTCAACTTTCATGAAGCAAGGTTTGTTGGAAGAAGAAACAGTATAGTCTTAACAAAAATATATATAGTATGAATTAGGCAATGTTTTGTCTACATCAATGACACTTAAAGAATTGGCCCACAAAAAATAAACTAGACAAAAGTTACTTCTTTAATTGTCTCACAAAAGTTTTCAACTTACATGAAGCAAGGTTTGTTGGAAGAAGAAACAGTATAGTCTTAACAAAAATATATATAGTATGAATTAGGTACAATCAAATGGCTGACTGGCAAATTTGAAAAGCTAAACCATTTAGCTATTTCATTATTGCCCTCTAATTTGGATGATAATTGTTGTCTTTTGTATTTAGAATGCTGGTGTCCCAAAACAAGGTCAAAATGTGGACTTCCAGAAACACGGGCGAATCTAGCATACATCTTATGGGTTCACCCGAGCTCAATAACTTTGGCCCAACCTTGTGTATATGTTAAAAAAAAAATCACCAGGCACATATAAATAATAGATTTTGAACCTAGTAAATCAAATGTAATGTGTTGGAATCCGAACTCGAACCCATAATGTTCATATCTTGACTCTGTCTAGAAGAGTTCAAAGGTAATATTAGTGTCTATTCAATGGAAGGGACTTAGCTAGTTGCCTTTCATTTTAAAAAAGTGATTGGTAAAGAGCAAAGTTAGGTACTCTCATTAACCCACCAATCTTTCTGTTCTCTTTTTAATTATTAATTTCTTAAATCTTTTAAAACAAAAAAAGTATATGGAGAATTTGCGAACTTAGTTGTCATGATAAATTATTATGTGAAAAGTTTTCCATAAGAGTATTTCTGCTCAGCATCTGATTCAAATTATGGAGGACAGTTCTGCTTATCTGGATGTGCCTAGGCACTAAAATTTGCCAGCTTGTCAAGTGGCATTTAATTAAATCATAATCCTGGAACATGAACCCACCTACATTATCTTATTTTTCTAATTTTACCTTTTTTGTATTAATTTATTTTCTTCCAAACATATCACATGATTTACTTAATCTTATGTCCCAAAAGATTATTAGTAGGCGTTTTATTATGGAAATAGAAAAAAGTGATTTGAAAATAATATTTGAAAATTGGAGTTTGTGCTTAACTATGAAATGAATTAGAGTTGTTTTTGGATTTTGTGAGTAATTTAGAGTGAAAACAGTTTTTTGTTATTTTTGGCATTTCTGAAAATTTTGATCAAACTTTTAAAATGTTTTTAAGTGTTTTCTTTTCTCAAAAGTGTTTTTCAAAAAAATATTTTGGTGAGGAGTAGTTTGTGGTCGACGAGTAAATCTTAAAAATACTAAAGAGTAACAATTAGTGTTTGGCCAAACTTTTAAAAGTTTTTCTAAGTGTATTTTACTCAAAAGTAATTTTCAAATTGTTCCCGCTACTCCACATAAACACATATTTTTCCTTAAAATCTTGTCAAATATCTTGGTTTTTTTAAAAATTAAGTATTATTTTTTTTGCCTCTCAAAAGCTTGGCCAAGACAGAAGGAAGAAGTCAATGAATAGCTAACGATAGGATTGTAGTAATAATAGAAGGCATGGAATTGAATGTGATTCAAAATATAGGACAATGAAGGAAACCAACCTGCCAAATTAGGTTTTTGCTTAAAAAATACAAGACAATATTTTCTATGGGACTGTGTCTCTACCTAAAGGACCTTATAAGGAAAACTACTATACTACTATCAAGTGTAATTTCTTGGTTAGATATATTTATCAAACATGACTTGTAATAATTGGAATAAATTATGGATCTGTGTTCACTTGTTTGCAGGAATATAGGGAATTGATTGTTTGAATAAGTAACATATATAAATCACCAATTATCATAATAATATTTATTCATAATCTAGACAAATGCTTTGAGAAGTGGCAATAGGGGTGACGAAGATAAAGATGAGGTGTGTTGAAGGACAAGAATGATACAATCAATGTAAAATATTATTTGTGGAACTTGTTATTTCTATTTCTATTATGAGGGTTATTTTCCTCACTTCTAAGAAAGTAAAAAGTTTGTTTTCCTAGCAAAAGAAAAAATAAATTGACCAATAAAACACAACAAAAAAAATTTAAAAACTTCGTACCGAACACCCCTAAAAAATATTTTTGTATTAGAAATGGACTATTCACCCCTTCCTTCTCCTAATTTTCTACAAAAAAAATAAAGTCATTGACCTACCTCCACAATCCCCTTTTTATTTTAGTTTAATAATTGTAAGTTAACTCATAATTAAGGAACTTAACTTTTGTTATTGTGGTCCACATCAAAATATCTAAGAAGATATATATGGTGTAGAGAATGAGTCTGTTCCTCTTTTAATTAGAGATCTCAATTTCGTGTTTCGGATGTATATGAATTTTTTTTAATAGAAAGTGGTTCCTCCGAATAAGCCCATGCAGTGCAGGTGCTAATCCGAATTATTTATTTTAATATGGATATCAAACATTATAGAAATGAAAACACCAAAATAATAATAATTAATCTATCAAACGAAGTCTTGACTTCACACGTGAGCTTCTTTTTCCAAAGAAAATGGATTACGATTCTCTGCTTACCCGACAAACATGAAGACAGGGGTGGATGTACATCAGATTAATTTTTTTTTATGTACGTGTATATATTTAAAATTAAACATCCTAAGCATATGTCAATAGAGTAGCTCAATGGTTGATGGGGTTCAGGAATTTGCCTATGTGAGCTCTGGGGTTCAGGGGTTTGACTCCAGGCAACAACATCTTTTTTTTTTGGACCCCTTGATAGAATTTTTGCCTCCACGACCGCCTAAAGATCGACTCATCAAAGAAAAAGTAAACTTTTGCTTAACGGTATGAGTATGACATTAACAGATTTCAGTGTTAGTATCTCAGGATTTTTACACATCCAAAGCAATTTAAATTATGTTTATCAAGTACTTAAAAATCATTAACTACCCAAAGTATAACAATCTATTCATTTGTACACACAACAGGAAAAATAATCTCATACAACCATATATTTGCAATTTGGATAGAAAAATATACTCTAAAAATATTTGTGTTACATTTTGACACTTCTCTGAAATAACACAGTATTATTAGTAGTAAGTAAGTATTTAAACGTCGTCGTCGGAACTATTTTAATTTTTTTTTAGTGAAACAAATAAGAGAAAAAAGTAACATAGTAAGACTAGTATTATAGAGTCACCTACGTTGTGGAGTAAAATTGTTTCATCATTAATCAAAGGTTTTAGATTTGAGCCTTGAAAATAGAGTAAATTTCAATTGGAAGCGTTACCCCGCGGACTCCAAATGAAAAAAAAAAAGGTATTATAGAATCAATACTAGGGGTGTATTAGGTACAAAGTAATATATTATGTTTTTTTTTAAAAAAAAAAAAGTAAGTGATTTATATATGATCTAGGCATGGGGTGACTGGTCAAGGTCTAATTTAGCCTGATTTGTAGAATATAATACTTAACAATTTGGTATTTTATTCCACAAAAATTAGGCATCTTAGCTAGCTAAATATAAAAGTGGGATTAATTTAGTATTGTATTCCACAAATTAGGCACCGCTCTAAAGTAGATTGAGTCTTCAACAGTTATTTGCTTTAACGGTACGAAAAATTATGCCCATCTGATCCAAACGAAAAAAAAAGGGGCAATGAAACCAAAGGTGTGACAAAATTAGCTTGTCAAAAGATAATTGGCCAATAAAGGAAAAAAAGTAGTTTTATTTGAGGAGTACTAAATAATTATAAAAGAATAAATAAAGTAATTTATAAAACTTAATAAGAATTGAAATGAATTCTGTATAGAATAATATATATTTCAGCACATTTAGATCCAAAGTAATTTTTGATAATTCACGCACAATTCATTTTGATCTGTTCAAATTCAGCGGAATCCGCTCACTTGATGATACATCCGGATGAAACGCACCGGCCTAGCAAATCGTTGGCAAACGGACAAGAGGAGATGGATGAATTGATGAGGCCTTGACAAGTATCCTAAGCTATAAAGAGATAGGTTGACAAAAAACAAAACTTGCCTCCCAATTTGTCAGTCTTAGGTTAGGTTTCTTTAACAGTACAAAAAATTATGCCTATATCTCCCCAGACTCATTATTTTCATTCATAGGTGGATCCATATAATTATTCGATTGGAAATTTGCCAAACACCTGGCCTCTATTACTAGGTTTATGTCACTCTATTTATAAACATTTCTAGGGCCCTTTAGTCCTTAGTGTTGGTGTTAATTGTTATTCCTGCAGATCTTGGTACAAAAAGAAATAAAAATAACAACAAATAATTATAATTTTGAGCCATAGAAAATTGTGGTTTTTAAAAATAAATTAATTCGCTCGCAGTTGCTTTTAAGGATGGTATAAATTCCTTCCACGATAAACGGAACACTATTCTACATATAATAAACAATTAAAATTGCAGAACTTCAGGAAACTCAATAAATTGAATAAATCATACGATTCTTTTTTTTTTTTCGTCTTTTAAGTTGTTAAAAGAGTTAGAGGAAGTGCTTCTGTATATTAGTACAAAAGTTCTCCACTTCCTCACTAGTGAGGAAAAAATAAAATTTGTTCAAATTTTATTTTTTTCTCCATATTATTTTTCATCATTTCTCAATTCATATTACATCTTTATCTTTAAAGCTTATTCTTTACAGAAAACACAACACTAATTGTTCTGAGTAGTACAAGTAGATTATACAATTATTGGAGCAATTCTTTTTTTCATTCTCAGTTGTGAACCCAGAATTTTCACCGAGTTGATTCAAATATAGATTTTTAAATATTAAAAAAAAAACAAATTGAGGCTTAATGTTGATAGCCAAATTCAAACTCCGGTCTATTGAAAAAATTTAATTCCTTTACCGCTAACCTACCGTTGCACTTGCGTGAGTGAAGTCAAAATTTAATATATAGCTATATAATTTCGAAAACTGATTGATAATATATATATATATATATATATATATATATATATATATATATATATATATCAACAAAATAGATTCATATGAATTAACTTGACCTATATAGGTCTGCCCCTGGTCTTGTTATCCAACTTAGGTGTAATTAGATAAGTATATTAGTGTTAAATAATGAAGGTGTACGTAAACCTAGTACTTATTTCATTGAAAAGAAGAGGATTTCATAATTCGTTTTCAATAATCCACTCCCGAATCTCCATTTGGATGACATTAAGTGTCAATGTTTTCTAGTCTGACCAGTCAAATTTTTAAAATCTTCCTATTTTGAAAAGTGTTTTTGTTTGAAATGCTTTTCAAGGAAATATATATATATATATATTTTTTTTTTTTTTTTTTCTCTTTTTTTAAATTATTTTTTAGTATTTTTTATTTTTTTTTGTTTTCCATCCAGTGTTTGATATTCACATTGGAGCCCGACTAAATTTGGATTCGCAAGGTGACTCCATACCCAAGAAGGCTCGAACCCGAGACATCTTGATTAAGGATGAAGGAGTATTTATCTGTACTCCACCACAACCCTTGTTGGTTCAAAGAAATATTTTTAAAGAATAACAAATTGTGTTTGATTAATCAATTTGAAATACACTTTTTGTCAATATTAGAGTCGGTACTTAATTTGTGCTTGACCAATGTTCTAAAAGTGCTTTCTGGAAAAAATTACTTTTTGAAACTTCTGACAAATTGTTTAAACTATTTTTCTTCTATTCAAAAACACTTTTCTCCCCTAAAAGCTTAGTCAATCTCAATTTTCTAAATTAAGTGATTTTGAAAAGAAAAATATATATATTTTTGAATGTCCAAAAGTTTGGTCAAGCAAGCTAGAATTATAACTTATATATTATGTAATTAACTTAACTACCTATCAGATGAATGAAAATACACACAAAAGTTTTGTTGAAATTTAAATCAAAATTGTATAATCAAAACATTTTATTAAGAATTCATGTTTTCAATTAAAACATGACTTAATTTGAGTGTTTAAAATGAAACATTCTAATAAATTTAAAAGATTTGCGCTATATCAAACCATTTTAATAAATAAATGAAACATGCATGATAGTGATAATATATTCATATATTTTTTTTATCTAACAGACCCATAAAATGCGACATGACCGATATTGCCATTTTATGCTCTAGGCTAGGGCACCCAAAGACCCTAAAAGTCTCCATCATTTATGGTATTGACCAATCTCTTCTTTTCCTGATAGCTGGGTGAGTCATGCTTCCTCTTTGTGGTAGGGGCACAACTTTCTCTTCGTTGATCGTACTCGTTCATTTTATTTTCTTTTTCAAATTAAACAAGGGTACGTGTGCGCGGAAAATGTCAAATACAAAGCTTAAAATCATTCGATTTAACTTTCAAGTTAAAATAATTTTCTTGTAGAGATGGTGTGAAGAGCTAAGTTTGCATGCACTTCAACTATTCGATAGATCTGAACGTTATTATTTCTAAAGTTCTTATTAATACACGTATCAAAAATATCATATCCACCAAACACAAGTATAAAAAATTACTATATCTACTAAATTTATGATCTCAAGGGATAATATTTTATAAAGCTAATCCCTCATTTTCTTCTTCCCACCTCTAACGCGGTCCGTCGAGTCCTTTATATTCTAGTCTAAAAGAGTCAAATTGTATAAATGCAGATTATCTTGTCTTTTATTTTATTTTATTTTATTTTGAGAGAGTGAGTGAGGGAGATTAATGAATTGAATCCACCATCTTTTTATGTTTAATCTTCGTCTTGGACTGATTCACTTTTTGTAGCTAAGCTTGCAAAAAAGAAATAAGTCAAATCATAAAGAAAAAAGGAAATTGCCGATTTGATTGTTTTGGTAAGCACGAAATACACTAATTGTAGAAATTAATCTTAATTTCCACATAAAATTAAGATATGGAGAGAGATTGAATCCACGTTAATAGTGGAGTATGTAATTATGGTAATTGTTCCCTACATTACATCAGAGAAAAGGGATGTAGAGAAGCATGCACTTATGACTTAACAATCAAATCCAGAATATAATAAAGAAAAATCTAGCACTAATACAACTTGATTGATAAATTAAAGTAGGTATATTCTAGAAAAGACCCACCGAAAAGGAAAGATGATGGTACTATATCATTGAAACCTTAATTTTTTTCCGATGTTCTCCATAAATTTCATAGCCCAAAGTTTTTCACAATATGAAGTGCGAGCAAATTAACTAGTATTTTAATAAGCTCGCAAAAAGTTGAGTAGCAGTTATGTGAAGTTGTGTAAAGAGAGGCCTACAAACAAATGAACTTGAACAAGTGGTATATGATGTTTTTCAGGATAATATTACATATAAAAACTATTTTTCTCCATTTATACCAAACACATACACCCTAGGCAAATCTGCATTTTTGTGTCATTTACTTACTTCAAAAGATGGTGGGTCCGACACATGGTTGATTAATAACGATTCTCAATTATATTTGTAAGATCTCGAAGCTTACTAGACCGTCTAGACAGAATTTGATCAAAAATGAAAATTTTAGATATTTTATATAGAATTTGATCAAAAATGAAAATTTTAGATTTTTTCTTAGAAGGGGGATGAATTACCTATAGATTTGTATGCAAGTGTACGATAAAAATGAAAAGAAAGCTAACATCCAATCAAGAAATTCAGAAATTGAAAGAGTGTCGAAGCATCACTATATTAATTTTTTTTTTCTTCAAATAACCAAAATAGATCAATGAATTACTACAAATTTTACGATGAAACTCTATGAAAACTAAAAACAAAAGAAAATTCGATGAATGCGTTTTATACTTTGTTTTCAACACTCTCTCTTTTAGGTAGTTGACAGCAAAGAAGCCCTCAATCACTAATCCCGGATGTATGTATGAAATGTTGAAAGAAACTGCAGATTCAAAATTCTCAAATGGTCTCTCCATTCTAGTTCACAATGTGAAAATACTGAATGGGAAACTTTTAGCAACAGGTGTATTGCTTCTAATTCCCTACAAATTCGAGGGACTAACTCAAGAAAACACTTTCGAATTTCGATACACAAAATCAGCGATATGTTTGTTTTTAGGATGATAATAGTGATTTGTAGAGATACTATACATGAGTATCTCAAGGTTGTTAAATGTTTTGGATAACAAGGACAAGCTAAGAGGGCAGGTATATACTAATTTGAGTTCTCCAGACTCCAATCTTTGTAGAATTCAATGTCACTTGAAATATTTTTCAGTAGTTCAGTTCCTGGTAATGTCAATTTTGCTTCTAGCAGTTTTCCAGGTAAAAAAAGGATTATGTGGATTGTGGAAGGCCATTTATAAAAGTTAAAACCATATTCAACTACTAGCTTATCGTAATTCTAATTGTGTAAATGTTTTTTAAAAGAAGGAGAAAAGCAGTAATGGTGCTCCAAAGTAAGAGTATAAGCAGAAAATGTTCACGAAAAGACCATGACATCTGCTAATGAAACCAGATCAGAGTAATAACATCTCCAGAAACTGATTTTATTAAGACCAACTCACTAAATTATGTAGTGAAAAATGATCTGCATAGAAAATAATAGAAATATACTCCATAAAGGACGAGAATATAGAAGAACAGAGATGAGAAAACAAAGACAAACACATAACAACTTCCACCTGAATATGCTCTTACGACCTCTTCTATAGTAATAACTAGTTGTATTTTCACGCACTAAGCACACCCACACTCCACCTGAGTCCCACAAATAATTATTCAATTTCCCTCCGCCAAGTCACTCACTGAGTTCACAACAGGTCTCATCAACTTTTCCCAGTTTCTCTTGGCGAAGAGATTGAGATTCAAGGATTTACTTTAAGCTACAACTAGATATGTTGGGCATATATGCTCTAGTTTTTGAATGGACGGTAGGGGCTCTAATGTTTCAAAATATGATGGAGGATATCTGCATATCATTTACGATAGTTCAATATATATTTATCTTTTTTCCCTTTATATTTTGACTGCGAGTTTAAACATGAAATCTTTTTATTTTTAAAACAAAATAACATCCAAATATGTATTATAAGTCACCATAATTAATAATTCAAGAGATATATTAAAGAAGAGAATTGGGTCAAAATTACCCTCAAATTATTTGAAATAACTCATATTTACCCTTCGTTTATTTTTGGGATCAAAACTTGCCTTGTCATCCATATTTTAGATCACAAATGTCTTTTAAACGTTATCATTACTGATAGACCTGACATGATAGTCCACCTAGGCAGTCCAACATAGCAAAAATCTCTTCTCTCTCAATAATGTTGTTCTTTCTTGGTGAGCTCTATCACAAAAAAAAATATATATCAAAAATAGTTCTTTCTTGTTTGAGTTGTTGTCCAAATTTCAAAACTCCAATTTCGAAGTGTGCTGAAGTTTGTTTGATTTTGTAGTTGTCGTGTTGAAGGATCTAGCTCATTGTTTTGGATTTTAGAGTCATCAAATTTGAGGATGAAATTTTCATTCCAAGGTTGAATAATGTTTGAAAAGCTCTTGAAGTCATTATTTGTGTGTTGAAACTCGAAATAATTACTCATTTGAAAGTTTGTTGATGAGAAAATTTTAGCTTCTATTGGGTTTTTGAAGTGTAAAAGTTTAAAGAGATTTAATTGAATGCTGCTAAAAGTTGCTTGAATATTTTTGTTACGTTGGACTGCTAGGTAGGCTGCCATGTTAATTCCAATGGCAAGTATAACATTTGAAGGGTATTTGTAGTCCGAAATATTGACGGCAAAGATAGTTCTGATCCAAAAATAAACAAAGGGTATTATTATTTTGCAGGCAAAAATACTAAAATCAATCTTTCACATAGTTGACATTTGGCGCTTGATTTTTAAAGAAAGGAATTATCATTTGTCATTACGCCCTTTTATATATAAAAAGAAAAATAGAAAAAAGAATCGTCATTCTATACTCCTTTTGCCTGCAAAATTTGTCTCGACTCCTCCAATTTCCACTCCATTGATACTCTTTTCTTCTCACTACAAAACGAGAACATGTCTCACATTTCCACTATTATAAACGTCTTCTTCATCCATCACTTCAATTCAACAACTTTCAATTTTAGCAATGGATTCCATTTCCATCATCTCCTTCTTAATTTTCATCTTCTTCTGCGCTTTCATCTTTTCCGTAGCTAATTCGTCGACGCTCGGAGTCAGCTACGTTTCGCCGCTTCTAGAAATTCAGGAACGTGAACGAGCACCTTCTTCAGTGCAATTAACCGCCGCCTACGGCGTTCTTAATCGCCTAACTCCTTCCCATTTTTCGAGCTTTGAGTTCCACATTATTCCCAAGGTATTTTACTAGTTGTTCGTTTAAAATTTTAGTACTCCATGATAGCAGCAAATTAAAGAGAATTGTGTAACATTTTTGTGCTTCATTTGTAGGAACATTGTGGCGGAGAATTTTGCTTCAACATAAGCAATCACCCTGGCTCAGCTCGAGATGGTTCTCCTGAAATTCTGTAAGTTACAATTTATTTATTACGTAGTTTATGGTGACAATATCCTTGATTTACCAAATCTGTGTTTCATTTTATCTTTGTGAAAAGGAAGTGCCAAATATTAGTGCTTCTTTCTCCTTTCTGTTGTACAATGTTTCACGCGCCAGTTCTGTTGTATAGTGATGATAGTTGATTGAGTTCACCTCATAACATAAATGTGTTACATATGAGTCTGGTATGAAGAGAGCTTTATGAGCTCATTTTGTGCTAAACATATAATATTGCTTTTCAACCATTACAATTCTGTTATTTCATTTGTAGCAGAACTTATATAATACCATAATTACAAAGAAGAATGTTTTTTCTCCATTTTTTTTTAGATTTAACAAGTCTTAATCTCTTTTATATGTAACTTATTGCTCACAAGTAGAACTCTATTAGTAAATCTATCTGAATGTTACACAGAATACGTGGAACCACAGCAGTAGATATATTGTCAGGTGTTCATTGGTACTTGAAATATTGGTGTGGAGCACATATATCATGGAGAAAAACAGGTGGATCACAATTAGCTTCTGTACCTGACCCTGGTTCTCTCCCTGCTGTTCAAGATGCAGGAGTTTTAGTAAGGAGACCTGTTCCTTGGAGCTATTACCAGAATGCTGTCACATCAAGCTGTAAACCATCTTTCTTTTACTTTTTTAGACACTCTTTGAGTCCTCTTCCAGATCAGGAGGTATATTTAAACTTTTGTTGATTTCTTCCTTTAGATACATTTGCTTGGTGGGATTGGAAAAGATGGGAAAAGGAGATTGACTGGATGGCTCTCCAGGGAATCAACTTGCCATTGGCTTTCACTGGGCAAGAAGCTATATGGCAAAAGGTCTTCAAGGTATTCTCCTTTGGCTATAGTTTCATATTGATTGTCTTAGTTGAAGATTCTTCTAGTTCATCTTACTGATTTTATGTTGCATAGGATTGAGAGTCTTTTCATTTCACTAGATTAATTCATATGGAAAATCCATTAGAGAGTAAATTGATTTCCTGTTACAATTTCTTGAGAAAGATATTTTGACTTAGCCTGTTGGAGAATGTATAGCTCTATCCAAAAGAACTTGGAAAATTGTTGACTCATTTAGGAGTATGGAGCAATTATGTAGTTGTAGATCATACGAGCAAAAAGGAACGAGGCTCTAATGGAGTCTGTTCAAAGAGATCAATTTCGGTAGAAAAGTGCAGATGTCGGGTGAAAGGTTCAAGTCAAAAGTTTTGATACAAAAACTCAAAAATCTGCCTAAGTTAACTTAGTAAAGTTATATTTGACCTTTGGAATCCACCATGAACTAGCTTTGATGTAATGGAACCCTTATCTTTGGCTAGTACATTGATAAAGGGAAAATCAAATTCTTCAATCTTTATATTTATGCTACTGTTAATGATATGAAATTGATTATCGTCTATACTTTTACCATATCTGTGATTCTGGACACTTAAAGTCCACTAGTATGTGATCTACTGCTTCATTTGAAGATACTTCTAGAACTTCAACTTTTCTGGCAAAATCTTCAGTTTTCGACAGTGGATATATACTTAATGTATATCTGAACGTAAGTATAATATTAAGACTCTTTGGAGAACCCAAGGATGTTGCCTAGTGATCAATGAAGTGGGTGCAAAAGGTTCCCCAACAAAGACAAAAAATATTAGGTGATTTCTTCGCATCTGCCTAAGCCTTAATAGGCAGAGTTATCTGGTCTGGTGAAAGATAGTAGATACCTAGTAAAATAGTTGAGATGTGTGCAAGCTGGCCCGAACTTCATGGTTATCCAAAAAAAACTATTAGTTCTCTTACGATGTAACATTGGTCTTACTGTGGCCTTTATTTGCTTTATTTTGTGTACTTATATATTTGACAAGTGGTTTTCATTTGTGCAGAACTTCAATATTAGTACTTCAAATCTGGATGATTTCTTTGGTGGTCCAGCATTTCTTGCATGGTCACGTATGGGAAACCTACATAAGTGAGCTTCTAGTCATTGACCTATCTATACTATTTATTGAAGTCCCAAGAGTTGGTGTTTTGTTAACTGAAAAAATAGAGGAAAGAACAATTCACTTGGCACTGCCAATGTGCAGCTAACCAATTAGTACAAATGCCTTGTACTCCATTTTAAGCATCTAATATTTTCACTTGTCTAATCACGTGTCACTGTAGTTGTGCTTAAATCAAAATTGGGGGAATGATGCTTCATTTGAAGAATGAGTTCTTTTTGCATCATGCATTTCGATCAAATAGTTGAAGTTTTTGCAAGAAATTCATCTTGTAGAAATTTGAACATTTGTATTACCTAAATAAGTCACAGGAAATTGATGGTGTTATTTTTCAATGCTTAGTTCATTCAGGAGCTATTCTTTGTTTTTTCATGAACTTATTTAGCATTGCTTTTCAACGTAAAAAATATTTTCCTGGCATTTAACTTTGTTTCATTTGTTCAATAGATACTTCTCGCATAAGAAATTTGGCTTGCGTGTTCTTATTTTTACTATATATCTGTTTGCTTGAATTTTCAAACATAATGCATCTATCATAGATGGGGTGGGCCACTTCCGCAAAGTTGGTTGGATCAGCAACTCATTCTGCAGAAGAAAATTCTTGGTAGAATGTATGAGCTTGGGATGACACCAGGTACAGCTATATAGTGTGTTTAAAGCACTTTTAAACTCTCATGATTTTCCCAACGGAGAAAGGCTTATCTCAAAACATATTTTGGGTAGAAAGGAGTCAGAAGTTGATCATGCATCTAAATTCTATACAATTTTGATGTAGAGGCACAGTTTTTACTAAAAAGGAGAAATATGAGGATGAAAGTAATCTATAAGGTTGCTTTTCCCATATACAAAATTTAAGCTTTCATAAAATTATTTAGCTCTTCATGTGGAATTCCTTATACATTAAATGATCATGGTAACCTGTTTCCTGTTTAATTTCTAACACACTCTTGATTGCTTAAAACAAATTAGGGAATTGCTTAAAAAATAAATAGAATCTGTATAAGTTAAATAGTGTGCCCTTGACCTCTGTGTGCTGTTGCCTCGGTAAACTATTGTTGAGATGATTTCGTGCATCTTTCAGTTCTTCCAGGCTTTTCTGGAAATGTTCCAGCAGCACTGAAGCGTGTATTTCCATCAGCAAAGATAAGTCGTCTGGGGAACTGGTATATACTTGCACCTCTACTTTAACACAGTACTAGATTGTTGATTTAGAGAAGCTAACACCTCTATCTACTATTTTCTTTCCTTTATTTCCTTTGGATTCTTTCTATCTGTCTATTGGATTTGTGGAGAGAACTAGAGAAAATCAGCTAGTTGGAAAGATTTACCTTGAAATCATATTTTCTCATGCTATTTCTCCTCTTATGCTATTTCTCCTTAATTAATCGTATCTTCATCTTAATTTTTCTTGGTCCTATGTAATTAAGAAATGCAAAACAAACCGTGGATGCTCATTCGAGAAAGAGAGTTGAGCATATTTTTATAAATTGATGCGTTGCTTTTCTTTTTGATCTGCTTGTTCACTGTCTTTTTACATTAGTTCATTCACAATCTTTGACTATAATCACCTTTTCTAATAAGCTGTATTCTTGGGAGATAAGGACATAATTAAGAGTTAAAGTGGTCAATTACAAAGTTCACATAATTAGTACTTATGATATAAATAATTAATAGTATGGCTGTGTCTTTTCTTGAATAGGTAAGTAAGCTTGTTGTGCAATTGTCTTTTCTTAATGTTGTATGAAAAAATTAGTTTAAGAAATAAAAAATGTTTGGACTGATCCTTCTTGATGATGACATGACTATAGAAGTTCTTAACTTGCTGAAAATATTAGACACTATTCCAACTTCCAAGTATAATGTTCAATTAATTCTTACGTTTCTCTAATGATTGATTCACCAAGACAAATATTTCTATTATGAAATGGTGTCTTCTTATGGTTATATCTGTTTTAATTAAGTGATGCAAAAAATTCACCCAGTTATGTTTTTTATTCGATTAAACAACACAATATACCGTGAGATGAGCTATGAAGAAGTTTAAGTAATATTGTCATGCCTGTACTAGAACTGATAACCTAACCATACCTGAGTCCTGGACTGTTGATAGAAATGAAGAGCGTAATTTGAATAAACATAATGCTACAATTGTCTGCTATTTATTTACAATTGATTATCGGTTTCAGGTTTACTGTGAACAGTGATACCAGATGGTGTTGCACATATCTTCTTGATGCAACTGATCCTTTGTTTGTTGAAATTGGAAAAGCATTTATTGAGCAACAGCTAAAAGGTATAGTAATACAGTAGCTTCTATCACCATTGGATCAATCACAATCTTATTTTGATGCTGTCATTGTAAAATTTTGTAGCTCAAATAAAGTCTTTTTTCTGTTTTATTATTTTCTGTTTGGGCCAACCGTGATGTTCAGAATATGGAAGGAGTAGCCACATATATAACTGGTGAGTTGTTTTTCAACTCCATTATTGTCAGGTAGAAAGATAATTTTACTTCTACCGTTTCATGTATTTTTGAAAACTAGTTGGCATAGAACGGTCTGTCTCCATGATTTTTCGTTCCTTCAAATATTTAGAACTTGTTAAACTCTCGACATGTTAGCACAAGTGTCTAATTCTTATCTCCATTTTCAAAAAATCCTCTTTCGATCAACATGATCTCCAACTTCCTAGAGTCTTTTGTTTATGATCAAGAACTGACATGCTTGCATAGAGCAATTTTGATGGTCACCATGTGTAATAGCCTATCTTTGTAGCCTTCCCTACTTTGTCTCATCCTAGTTGGAAAATGTCAATCTATTGCAGTGATACCTTTGATGAGAACACACCTCCAGTTGATGATCCAGATTATATCTCTTCACTGGGGGCCACAATCTTTAAAGGAATGCAAAGTGCTGATTCAGATGCAGTTTGGCTAATGCAGGTAAAAAAGCTTAACTCTTTAGTAGCAGATTTTCCAATGATTTGAAAATCTCTCAATTTTATGTCTACCAGTGTCTGAAACTCCTAATTAGTTAATCATGTTTAGTTCTTTATTTGGGCATTAATTTAACATCCTGGATTCACTTCGCCTGAATCGTGGAAGTGTTAGTTTATTCCTCTGGCATGGCGCACACAGTTTGTCTTCAAAGTGATGAAATCAAATGTTTTATCCTTGTTTAGCTTCTTCTCTCTTATTTTTGACCAATGCTTTCCTTTTACTTTTCTAGGGATGGCTTTTCACTTATGATCCTTTCTGGAGACCTACACAGATGAGGGTTGTCTATCTTAGTCTCTGTTTCTCTCTTTAAAAATATCTAATGTTCATGCTGGTTACTTTATCAAGAGAAAAACGAGTTCATGCTGATTAAATGAAGCATATTGCATATTTCCATTAGCTGTTTGATAATGAGGCATGCTAATATGATGTTTTGGATGAATTATAGAATGCTCCAAAATTTGGCCTTTGTGTCCGTTGAAATTTTAATTATCTGCATGCACTATTTTCAGGCACTTCTACATTCTGTTCCTCTTGGCAAGTTGATCGTTCTTGATCTTTATGCTGAAGTTAAACCAATATGGGCTACTTCAAAGCAGTTCTATGGAATCCCATACATATGGAAAGTAACATTGCTATTTTTCTTTTGTGCATCTGATGTAGTCTTCCCAATAGTTAGCGTATTATTTACTCAGTTCATCTGCCCTGTCTCAGTTGGAACTAATCTTAAAGTTGTCTTTTTGACTGGAATGTCATATATTTCATGTAATGACTTGGAATGGTGTTAGTTTGGATACAATAGAATATTTTAAATCGGTTTGCTTAACAAATACATTCTGAACTGATCCTCAGAAAGTAGTTGCATATATTATTTCTATATGCATCACGAATCTAGGTCATGATGTCATGTCGGGCTGCTGACAATAATAAGCATGCCTGACCTTGGTTTTAAGAGCGTTAGACACCATACAGGTTTGACCATGAAGTCCATAAAAGTTCAACTGGTGAGCAAGAATCTCATAATATGGTTTTCTGGTGTAGTTAGCAGTAATTTTTGTAAGACTTGAAATCAGTTCAGGCCTTATTCATTCTAGAGATGAAATACTGTAAATTTCCGAGTTTAGAGGGGAGCCTTCTCTCAGCCTTTTTCCAATCAGTGGAGCTAGTATATTAGCTGTTGCCACCTAAAATTTGTCTTTTTAAAATTACTCGGTTTGTATTCACAAATTTTATTTTCAATATCTCAGGTGTATGCTACACAATTTTGCTGGTAATGTTGAAATGTATGGAGTTCTTGATGCAGTGGGATCAGGACCTGTTGAAGCTCGTACCAGTGAAAACTCAACCATGGTAAGTTTGGTTGTACTCGTATTAGGGTTTCATTCTTCTTATAATTGTGTATCCAATACAGAATATAAGTAGGTTGCCATTTTTTGGATCTTTGATATCCTGATCTGTTAGGATCTTTGAGCAATGCGGCTGAGTTACTTTCAATGCTCATGTCCAACTCCATCAATTTCTTCTGAGAATGTTTGTGAAGGATTTCAAAATAAAACTGTCTGGTGCTTCCTTTTTCATTGATTTAGAGATTACAGGATAGCTTAGGTGGTATAGGTTATAGTTATACGAGATTATTTGTTTCGTTGGTGGTGTTGGATTTGGATCTGCAATTCACAAATCTATTAGGATCTTGTTCATGTAATTCAATTTGACATGTTTCTCAGTCCTTTCTATTTACCGAATTTATTCATGTATCATAGTTTTAATTTTTTTTCTTGCCTAAAGGTTGGTGTTGGGATGTCAATGGAAGGCATTGAACAGAACCCTGTGGTGTATGATCTTATGTCTGAAATGGCTTTTCAGCATAGCCCAGTTGATGTCAAGGTAATGTAACAGTTTTATGTACAATACTGGAGTTTATCACTTGATTTCTTCTGTATCTTTTCCTTTTTAGTCAAATTGGACCCTTTGTGTTGTGTATTCTAATAGTAATTTCCTTTGACTTATCAATTCAAGCAAATGTATGTGAAGAACTGTGTTAGCAATAAGAAAGTGTCCAAAGTTCTTTGCTTTTTAAATTGTATGTAATAGCCTTTCTCCTTTTACTTATTCAGTTTTGACAACTGCATGGTCAAGATTCTTCAAGCTTACAAGATTTTGCTATGTTGACAAATTCTATAGTTTGAGAGACAAAGCAGTTCAAATTAGCATGTTTTCGTGTCGTAGTACTTCTATATGTTATCGGTTGAAATGATGACTCTGGTTGCGTATGTGGCACTTAATAAGTCAATCAAACACTGTCTGTAGGCTTGGATAGATCTATACTCCAGAAGACGCTATGGGAGATTTGTTCAGCCCATGCAAGATGCCTGGAATATTTTGTATCATACCATCTATAATTGCACTGATGGTGCTTATGTAAGTAAACCTTCTTATTGCTGCCTTATTCTTCCATTTGAGGTGTTTATGCAAGCAAATTCTGTATCTTTGTCTTGTCCTTACACTAAGAGGTATTTTAAGGATCTTTAGTGACATATGATATAAATTAATGGAAGCAATGTTTTCACTTGACATATGATAACATCATGTTTATAACTGAAATAATTAGGTGGGATCTTTCAAATATGCTCCTCTTGAAGTACTGTGACATCA
Organism: Solanum pinnatisectum; assembly: GCA_035578085.1. Classification (NCBI taxonomy): domain Eukaryota; kingdom Viridiplantae; phylum Streptophyta; class Magnoliopsida; order Solanales; family Solanaceae; genus Solanum; species Solanum pinnatisectum. The sequence continues at coordinate 47,328,689 of CM069078.1, read as the reverse complement.
CCTTGGGACTAAAAATATTTGGAGATCGGAAGGGCTAGGTAGATACAATTCGATGTGTGGAATTGGTTTTGAGACAGAGTATTCAGGACAAATGTGTGGAGAACATTTAGGATGGTGTAAGTTGCTAAGTGGAGAAAAGGAAAAGAAGATGCAAAAAGTAGTGTCATCTCAAAACAAAATAATAGAATCTCCTAAGCTTTATGCTCTCCTCAAATTCTAAGGCGCTGCAAACTGGTAGTTCTTGATGGAGATAAATCTAGTGTGATAGTTCCATTGTGTATGTTTGTGCACTATTGCCAAGTCGACATGGTTATTACTTGCCCTTTTGCGTGATTCAAGTATAGTGCCTCATTTCAAGATTTGAATTCTTACAAAAGTCGTGCTATAACGAAATTTGAGATTACCAGCCTAGAAAAGTAATTCACTTGTTTACCCTCCTTCTCCTTCTCTTGTCCTTCACTATGTAGGTACATTGTTGGACTTTTATTCTGTACATAACCTGCGATATGGTTATAAGCTTTGGCTTTTTTGCTGATATTAGGGATTGGTTATATATTTTGTTGATTTCCGAACTTTGAACTGGTTCGTACATTCCAAGTGTGCATGCACTCCCTCACTTATGCTGCCAATACAAGAACATGCATCAATCTCCAGAAGATCTTTTTTTATCATCATACTTTCATAGACTCCTATTTTATATGTTCAGAGTAGTAGTTTTTTTACATTGAGTATTTCCTTTGTGATTCTTGTGCAGGACAAAAATAGAGATGTTATTGTTTCATTTCCAGATGTTGATCCAAATTCCATTTCAACACTGCAAACAGTACTAAACGATGTCCATGAACAATATGGAAAAAGATATTTAAGAAGAGCTATTCTGGAAGAACCAAATGATTCCTATGATAAACCCCATCTTTGGTATTCTACTTCAGAAGTTATACATGCACTTAAACTTTTTCTGGAGAGTGGAAATCAACTATCTGACAGCAGTACTTACAGGTTGGATATGCTAGTTCCTCATACGTTTCCTTCTTTATTTCCTTTTTTCACTTCGTGATGGTAGTGGTTGTTGTTCTCAATCTTCTCAGGTATGACCTCATAGACCTGACAAGACAAGCTTTAGCAAAGTACGCAAATGAACTATTCTTAGACGCTATAGAAGCATATAAATTAGATGATCTGCATGCTGTTGCACACCTTAGCCAAAAGTTTCTTGGCCTAGTGGAAGATTTAGATATGCTTTTAGGATGCCATGATGGATTCCTTCTAGGACCTTGGATAGAGAGTGCAAAGGAACTTGCTCGAGATGAAGATCAGGAAAGACAGGTAGAGATGTCTTTTACTTAAAACACCTTTCATGCTTAAAGCAAGATGATCTTTTAACTTGAATGGACAATTTGCAGTTTGAATGGAACGCAAGAACTCAGATTACTATGTGGTTCGATAACACTGAGCTGGAAGCTAGTTTGCTTCGCGACTATGGTATGCAAAACATCCAAGCGTGTCTTATATATTCATGCTCTACACTTCCCAAACTTTGACCTATTAAGGTTTAGCTTTTGGAGGAAAGAAGTTTATACAAGGTTTTTGTTGATTCATTTTTCGTCCCCTTTTCTCTAGGTAACAAGTATTGGAGTGGGCTATTGCGAGATTATTATGGCCCTCGTGCTGCAATTTATTTTAAGTATCTGATAGAAAGTTTAGAAGAAGGCAAGGACTTCAACTTGAAAGCTTGGAGGAGGGAGTGGATCAAACTTACAAATAGTTGGCAAAGTAGCAGAAATGTTTTCCCAGTCAAAAGTAGAGGAAATGCCCTTAATGTATCACAATGGCTTTTTGAGAAATACTTGCAGGATTTGGGATCACACGATCATTAAGCTTTCTAATGAATATTTGTAATATAGATATCCCCTGCCATCAATATATCCCATTGCGGTTTCTGCAAGAAAAATATTCATCGTGGCTGTGTTGTTCAAGCAATTGTAGTTTTGACAATGAAATGAAAGCCTCTCTTTAATTTAATATATGCATTTATCCAGTGCCAATTATAAAAAGAGTGAAAAACAAAGAAGTCAGAATTTGCAGCCTAAAAAACAACCAAAAGTTTATTTATAAAAAATGGAAAATTTCACCTGAAACTCCTATTGAGTAGACTGTATAAAGTTTATTGTAAATTTTTAGAAAAGCCAGAAGTTTATTTTTAATTGTTCTTAAACTACGAAAGTTATCACTTCTTTGGAAGCATTGAAAGCTGCGGTTTACTAATATTCCCTCCATTTTAAAGTGAATTATTGAGGCAATGCAAAAAAAAAAAAAAAAAAGGTTTTAGGATACAAATTCAACACCATTTTTCATTTTTTCCTTTTTAGTTATTTTCAAACTATTCTTAAAAATATAAATAACTCAAAGTAAAATCATAAATATGAACAATTAAATCTGTTGAAATTATCACCTAAAAAATATAAATGAGTGGCAAGATCAGGGATGACTCAATGCCTTTAAAATGAGACATTCGTTTTAGGCCCCAAATTTGAGGACCCATTTTTTAGTAATAGTAGAATTATTATAACTCCTTTTAACAAACAAAAAAAAAAATTGTATTGTGTCTTTCATTTTAATTGTTTTTTTACTTTGTTTCAAAGCATTATAGAATGTTTCTTTCTTTTTTTGTCAACCTTTAAATTTAACTTCCACGTGACATGTTTAAGATCACAAGATTAAAAAATATTTTGGTATATATATTTAGTTTAAGACCATAGAAAAAATTTTAAAAAAAATCAATAAAAAGAAAAAAAATAATTTTGCATCTCAAAAATGAAAATAAATAAATAAATAAAAGTTAAGCTTCCAATTTATTTTTGACTTTAGGCCACTAATTAGCTTGAGCTGACGATGACAAAAATAAAAGAAATTTCCATTAACTCTCGACTATTCACTTATTTTTAACTATAAAAAAGAATTTAGCAATTCACTTATTTTAAAATGAAGGAAGAATCGTGATGTATTTCAATCTTTTATTTGGTGATAAACTTAATTAATCATTTTGTCCACGATCCAACTAAGCTGGCTAGCTTTGTTGGTAGAATTGACTAGAGATTAAAATGAATAGAGAAATTGTAAAGAAAGAAAAGCAACAAAATTCCTCCGAACAACATCATTGGGCGGAAGTGTCTCTTTCCTTTTTTTAATCCAAATTAAGAGTATGACGAATTCAAATTTCTCTTTAGATGCGCTATATTTTTTTTAATATTATTTTACATAGTCATTTAGCGGAAATGAATATGATGGGAAAAAATAAGAAGGAAATTTAATAAAGAAAGATTCATAGCTGCCTGCCGTATATATTTGTTCGGCAAAAAAAGAGTGGATTATGTAAATAAGTTTGTTACCGTCAATAAAACCACATCGTCATCATACTACATTCTAGCTTCTCTGTTGCTGGCTAGCTCCATCCTCTGTCTATTTACCATACTGTCCCAACATAATTGCATCATATTTATTCATGTCTTATACATAAATTTATGTACTTTTTCAAGTTGGCAAGGAGAAAATTGTACTTTCAATAGATGATTAATTAATTTATAATACTCCTTGACTTTATCTACTTATAGAATACATCCCTACTTTCCTATAGGCTGTTAACTCCAATATTATTATATTAACTCTCTTTTCTCCCAAAGTTTCTCATTACTTGTAGACCTCTTCCTCTCTCTCTTTTTTTTCCACATCTTTTGATCAAAACAAGAAGACATGTCGAGGAAAAGTGCATATGACAATTCATGGGCTGATCAATGGGATTACAATAGAGAATCATATACCAAAGAGACCAAAAAAAGTCATTTCTCCGCTGTCGGCGTGGGAGTGGCAAAGAAAGTGGGAGAAAAAACAAAGGCAGTGGCTTCAACTAGCATGAAGAAGATGAAAGAAGGTACTTCGTCTGGATTTCAGTGGATCAAAGAAAAGTGCCAAAAAACTGCGCAAAAGAACTGATCATTTTGATATTTTATTTGTGCAAACGTAACACATGGTGTACTAGTTTATTTCAGTTGAGTTTCATATTTGATTATTTGCATCATCTGTACATGATTGATGATACATAGATTTCATACGGAGACTATATATTCATTTTACTGGCATGTATTGGTGGTTTAAATAAATTTGAGATGATTTATTGTTAACCAATTTTTTCATTCTTTTCTGATTGGATTAATGACGATTACGAAGGAAGACTGATTCTTCTTCTTGAAGATTCAACAATCGAAAAAATAGAGGGCTATATCTTTTGGAAGAAATTCAAGATTTAATATCAGTATGATCTTATTGTAGGTAAGAGGTTTGTGTTTAGTTTTTTTTATGTGCGTATAAGTACATATAATTCTAGCTTAAAGTAATAGGTTCAATTGAAGTTAAAAGTTCTTAATCGATTAGGGAGACTTACACACGTATCATGAACATGCATGATAGGTCCAGTCCAGGGGACAAATCAAATAGGAAATGCTACTTGTTTTGTAAGGATATGATACTTAGGTTATTCTCTAGATTCGTTCTGTTTTCAAATAGATTTGTCCATTAGTAATGGGGATCACATTGATGAGAATGTTTCAATGACAATAAGACAATCAAGTTACCTGCGCGTCTATTCTTATCATTCACATGTTAACAATGCTTCTTTTTTTATCTTTCTACCCATCAAGTCATAAATTTTAAAAACAATCTTCTTTTCTTTTTATCTTTCTAGTTCCATCAAGTCATAAATTTTAAAGAGAGACAAGAAAGAAAATTGGATCATCCGATCTATCACTTGCAGAAGTAGTTTAAAATGTTTAATTTTTTTTCCTAATGTTTACAATGAGATTCATGTAAGTTATACAATTCACTGACTAAATACTAACAGGGACTTTCTTGCAATTTACTTTGTGTGTGCTAATCGAGCATGTTTTCTTACTTAGATGTTCATTAGGCCCAAATTGAAAAACAGTTTGTCACAATATTGTCAAATGGGCTTTACTCAAACGAAACTGTACCGCCCATTTCGTCACTTTTTACTCACTAGTTGAATTTTGAAATTTCATATTATAAGTGAAATTTTGTCTCTCAAAATTGTTCTTTTTAAATTTTATTTTTCAGAACTTCTAAGTAAAATAAAATCGAAAATGGCCCTGATCGTGAAAAAATAAATTAAAAAAACTAAATAACATTTTTGATATATTCATGTATTAAATTTATGATCATACGACTCAAAGATTTTTTTTATTTTCTTAACCTCTATATCAAATTACAGAAAAATAAATTAAATCGATGAATTATTTTAAAAAGGTAATGTAAAAGGTCTTTTTCCATGGCACCGTCCAGTCCATGATGTGAAAGCTGGAAAGTGATGGCAAATTAGCTAGAAGCTTCCGTCACGATTTTCCTTTATTTGTTGGCCCATTAAAGCTACACTATCTTTCTTTTTTGTCTCTTTATTTAATTTATTTTCTTTGTTTCAATTAATTTGTTTTAGTTTTTTAATTTAATCTCTTTTTTTTAAATGTGTATACTCTTTAATTATAATTTTCATTTTTTTTTCCATTTCTAGTCTATTCATGCTAAGAAATTGAAATACTGGTTTTGCCAAAAAAAATAAAAAATGTTTCCCCGTTTCAGCATTTGCCATAAGGACCATCTTCTTAATAAATACACTAAAAAAAAAAAAAGAAAATTTCATAAATAACAAACATAATAGACATAATAAGGCTATGTAGCTATAGTTTTGATAATTGCGCTATATAGTTATAGATTTGATAATTGCGTTATATAGTTATAATTTTGTTTGTTATGGAGGCTGCGGTTTGTATATTTTTGTTTGTTTATATATTTCGCTTACGAATATACAAATAGAGTAAGTATATACAAATTCTGTATTTATACATTAAGAAATTTTTCAAAACTCCGTTTGTAAATTGTGACGGTTGATAGTGATGATATCTGGAGAATGTAAGGTGTCGGACGATGTATTTGTGATAGCAGTGTTAGTTGTGATGGTGGAGTTGATTGATAGTAGCGATTGACCATAATGTAGAAGTGATTGATAGTGACATGATGGAGGTGGCGGCAATGGTAGTAGCGATGATGACAGTGGTCAAAGGTGGTGGTGATTGTTGAGACGATAATAATAGTTGGCAAAGGTGATAGTAATTGTGACTTGTGATGAAACTAGTAATTGTTGATGTATCAGTGGCGAATATTATCCCAAAAATATATATTTTAATAATATTTATGCTTTATTCAAAATTATAATAATTAAAACTTATTCAGATCAATTCAATACTTAATTTTTAATAAAATGCATTAATAGCTACTTTGCAATCAAATAAATAAGGCTGGAAAGTCACATCCAAATAATTATAATTTATAAAGCTAGTACTAGTAATTAGAGAGACGAAGTTAAGATTTTTTATTTATAAATCTATTACTATTATATATGTAAAAGATTTTGTTGATTATTCATTAACTTAATAGTCTTTTTAAATTTAAAATAAGGAAATCAGCAAGATCACCCAGAAAGATCATTGAGATTATATATTAATACAAACAATCACATATAACTAACCCACATGTAAAGTAGGAAAATGTGATGGAAAGTGGAGAAAGAAAATATAAAAAGGATTATTTTTTTTCTTTTATGAAGTTAGAATTATATTTTATTTGAAATTTAGGAAGATGGAAAAAAACACGTTTGAAATACTTTTGAAATTTAAAATTTATGGTCACACTTTTTGGATTAAAAACTAAATAAAATGCATAATCTAACATAAGTGTTTGGTCATATAATTAATAATTATTTGATAAATATATTTGGTAAATATTTAAAGTTTTCAAGTTTTAGTATTTGAAATTTTTTTAAAACTACCCCAAACTTTTATACTGATTTTATAAAAATACCCATCATTTATAATTTTGAACTAAATTTCATCCCTAGTTTATAGCACAAAATTTATAACTTTATATTCATATTTTATACAATTTTATCCGAGCTTGCTCTTCTGAGTCACTTCCAATTACAAGTACTAATAATAGTTTTTCGTATACAAATAACAAATCAATGGCACTTTTTTTTTCTCTTTCAACTTCATAATAGTTATGTTCGATGTCATAACTTTTCATGAAACATTTTCATTATAAAATGATAATACAAATTTATGAAATTTTTAAATAATTTTTAAAATATATGGATATAAATTATATTTTTATAAAACAATGGAATATTTCTACCAACATTTATGACCAAACAGTAAAACTTTACTTAAACATAATTTGTCAGAAATATTTAAAAATCTACTACCAAACACTCAATAGATTAAAGTTTATTATACAGTAGAACAAAACAAACATAGGCGACTAGCAAAGTTACAACAAGAAAAAAGACACGTTTTCCTAATTTTGTAGAGAATAGAGTTGTTGGAGAGTTCCAATATAAAGGCGACACATTCGAACTGATTATTGTCGCCCAAACGCCACTTAGACTTACCATAACAAGTTTTCATATGGATAAGTTAAGATTATCTCACTTGGAAATTATTTGATTGAATGATTAAATATTTATAATATGCAATTTCAATTTACGGAAGGTATGACTTTAGACATGAGGGTATGAAAGACACAAATTAAGATAGAATGGTAGTAAATAATAGTTATAATATTGCTTTGATAGTTACTTGTTCTTTAATTTCTATTACCATCAGTTGTTTTTTATACTTTGATTATCATTTTATTTTGTTATAGTTTTCTATCATATCAGAGTATTATTTATTGTTTTGTTACTATGTGACTGGTACTTTTTGTATTTATGTTACTTTTCTCTAGATGATTTTGTATAATTTTTTCTTAAGCCGAGGGTATATAGTAAAACCTCTCTACATTACTACCTCTGAGGTAGACGTTAGGTTTGCAAACATTATTTTCTTTTCATATTTCGCTTGTGTGAGATTATACTGCATATTTTATTGTTGTAAATATTTTTCAAAAAATACGTAAATAGATTTATATCAAGCACATTGATACTAGATTATTATTTTTAAGAAATAAAAATTTTCACCTACTTTTACACCTTGCCCACAAGGTCGAGTGTACGTACATGCGCGTGTGAGCGCAGCGAGTGGCCGGATTATATGACGGTCCCTTGAGAAGAGACGTGGCCTATCTAGTGGGCGTTTTTTTTTCTTATCAAATTCTTTAGCTATAAAGTAGGAATCAGCACTACATTTTTCCACTCATATCAGTAGCATTTTAGCGCACACTTTCACAAAATACTGAAAGTGAAGTGATCAAGTGTAGAGCCATGGCAATTCCTAATATACGGATCCCTTGTCGGCAGTTGTTCATCGACGGAGAATGGAGAGAACCCCTCAAGAAGAACCGGTTACCCATCATCAATCCGGCCAATGAAGAAATTATCGGTATTTGAAATTTTATAGGTTTTATTTCAAAGATCTCTTGCAATTTAGCGGAAAAGTTTTGAAATTATCTTAGAAATTGTGAAGATCTGTGAGTGTTTAATGGTTGCAAGTAGAATATGTTTTAGGATAAACTTCAAATTATCTTCCCAGTAATCTTATCTTGTAAATTAATGAATTCTTGTTTGATCCGATTGTATTTTTTTAATCTTCTTGGATTTTCAGGGTATATTCCGGCAGCTACAGAGGAGGATGTCGATATTGCCGTCAAAGCTGCACGGAGTGCGCTTCGTCGGGATGACTGGGGTTCTACTACTGGAGCACAGCGTGCCAAGTATCTTCGTGCTATTGCTGCTAAGGTTAGTGTGTTCAGTTTGGTAATTTTTCCATATCGTTATTAGGTGGACCATCTAGCAAGTTTGACTTTCAGGTTTGGTAACTTAAGGATGCTTGGGTGGAATTTCTCATCTGAGAATTATCTTTTGTTGACTTGCATTTTCTTGATTGCTTATTAACCTAAGGAAGTGTTAATTTCCTTATCTTACAAGACTAGACGATAGTGTTATCTTGTGAGATCAGTTAACCAGATATTTGTATATAGGCCTACAGTCACATCAAGAATGCTCGAACTCTACTTTATCAAAAAAAAAAAAAAAAAAAAAAGGATCCCTCAAATTGTGTCCTTCAGCTAATTGAATAACACCTGCAAAGATAATTCTGTTTGAATAATTGTAAATTTATTTCTCTTCTAATTACCATAATGCCAGTTTTTCACTACCTTTCACCTTTGACTCTGAGCATCATGACTTCCATGGTTGTGAAACACAGGAGTAGATAGCAGATCTAGTTTGATTAGATTATGTTGTAGTGTACTTACAGCTGCTGCGTCTATATAGTATTTACCTTGATTCTTGATGTTTGAGTGTCAGCCCGATATTGATATTATTACTATTCATGATTATTCGTTTATGCTTTAAATGATTCAGTTGCTATTGTTTACATTTACTGTAGGTACTGGAGAAAAAGCCTGAACTAGCTACACTTGAGACGATTGATAATGGAAAACCCTGGTTCGAGGCTGCCTCGGATATAGTACGTTCTTGCTTAATGGGATAAACATAATTTTATTTATTGCAAAATACTTCATTCTACTTATGTGCTCTTTCTTATCTTCCAGGATGATGTCGTAGCGTGTTTTGAGTACTATGCAGATCTCGCTGAAGCTTTGGATTCAAAAAAGAAGACTGAAGTTAAACTTCATTTGGATTCATTCAAGACCCATGTTTTAAGAGAACCTCTTGGTGTTGTGGGGTTGATTACTCCATGGTACACCACTTACTGTTAATGATTTATGTTCTTCTCATGTCTTTCAACCCACTTTGAAATATGGTATTCTTCTTTTTTTTTAACCAAGATGATATTATTTATAGACCAACTTCTGCATCATACATACAGTTACTGTATATGTGGCCGCTCTATTTGTTTATGAGCTATTAGGAAAAAGGAAAGACTGTTCTAATGAGCTAAACTTTGAGCTTTATGATTAATTAAGATAGCCTCTTGAACTTCCAAAAGCTAGAGAAATGAAAATAATTTGCAAGTGTAGTTCATTAAACTAGTTATTGACTAGTTCAGCGGTGTCATTAATTGACAAGGTTGGATGCCATCCTAACACGAGCGTCGGGAATGATAATCAAGTGGACTTGTGAGAACTTTATTTATTGGATAGTGACAACATACACATTTCAAGCTCTGAAAAAGGTGAAATGTCATTGAGATGAAAGCCTTAGGAACTCTGATTTCTAGGAATCTAAGTTTTTTAGACGCCTTCAAAAAAGTCTAGCGAAATTAGATGAATAGTAGGAAGAGACTCGAGGGGGTGTAGGACAATTGTAGAGTTCCTCCCGAATATTTCTTTGTTTGTTGACCTCAAACAAATTGCATCTTCAAGGCAATCAGGAATATTTGTGGAAGTCAGGAGGGGTGTTGACAAACCGGGGGTGGGGGACAGTCTTCAAGAGATTATTTTTTTTCTCTTTTCTTATTTTTACCACTCACTCTGGTAAGTGGAAAAACCGCTGCATTTGCAGTTTCAAAGATTCCTAAAAAGATTAGCTTTGCTTGTTTATGTGTTAGGGAGATCTGAAATCAATCTCCTGGAGCATTGTGAATTTCATTGGATTTTTTGTGTTTTGTATGAGAGAAAAAATTTAGATGGTTGATTTATGAGCTTTTGTTTCATAATGAAGGAATTATCCTCTTTTGATGACCACATGGAAAGTCGCTCCTGCCCTAGCTGCTGGTTGTGCAGCAATACTTAAGCCATCAGAACTAGCATCTATGTGAGTCCTTATCTATTTTTCTTCATTATCCTTTTTAATGTCCATTTCATTTACATCTTTACTCATATTTTCAACTTCAGTACCTCTTTGGAGTTGGGTGAAATCTGTAGAGAGGTGGGTCTTCCTCCTGGTGCCCTTAGCATACTAACTGGATTGGGACATGAAGCTGGTTCTCCTTTGGTATCACATCCTGATGTTGATAAGGTTTGCTTTGTTTCTTTTGGGTGTATATGTGCTTGCCTAAATTTAATACTATGTAATTTCATTTGATGAATGCATTTTTACTTCTTTGGATGAGCAGATTGCATTTACAGGAAGTGGCCCAACAGGGGTCAAGATCATGACTGCTGCAGCTCAACTTGTTAAAGTACGTTCACATCTGAATAATCATTTAGGTTCCTATTGGCAAAACTGATATGCTGGTGGATTCAGCACACTAAGCCTCTGTATTTCATTTGCAGCCAGTTACTCTTGAGCTTGGTGGTAAAAGTCCAATAGTTGTGTTTGATGACATTCATGACCTTGATATAGGTTTGCTCTTTTAGTCCTATATGACAACTCCCTTCTAATGTAATATTATCTTTTCCTGACATATATGGAATTTCCTATCACATACCTAACAAAATTGATAATTTTGGAAAAGGATGAACTTCATCATTTCAATATTCTTATATTTCGGAGGAACATTATCAATATAAAAAAGAAGGAAAAGAAAGAATAGGAGCTATTGAAATTTAACAGGTGACTAGCACATATAAATCAATGCTCTAACCTCCGAGTTATGTGTAAATGCGTAATAATTGCCTAAACTGTTGGAATATGAGTCTTAATATTACTTTCTGTGCCCTCATGCATTTCATAGTCACCTTTGTGCTGCATTTAAGAAATTAATATAGCTCTTGAGCTCAAGTGTCCTCATTGTCTTCACAGCTGTTGAGTGGACTCTTTTTGGCTGCTTTTGGACAAATGGTCAAATTTGCAGTGCAACATCACGTCTTATAATACAGGTAACTAGCTTAAATATTGGAGAAGGCCCATGTATTTAGTTAGTTTTCAGTTTAATGGTTATCTAGGTTCTCTGACCCCACACTGTTTACCACTATCTAAAAAATACTGAATATACTATTGGCAACCAGCAATTCATTAAGAATACAAGACGATTGTGGGGGTATGAGTATCTTAAGGAGCAGATAACTAATTTTTCTCGTAACACTATATCAAGGTCGCTCTGTTTTTTTTCTGGTTGTTCGTAATGAAGTTTCTTCAGGTTTATGATTATGTGAAACTCGATTGCTCCTTAGTTTGGTAGTTCACTGATGGTACCTGAGCCAAACATAATATCAGTTGGTGAAAATTCCATGCACATCATCTCAACTTGAAGGCTCAAGGTCCATGATGATGATGCCATAATACTTCATGTTAGTGATGAAATAGCTAAATAGTTCATAGCGGACACACTTCTTATATCATATTCAAGTCTTCTTTCACAGTGTAACAAGAACATCACTGCAAACCTATTCATCATAGTGAGGTAGGGTCATGTTGAGGAAAGACACTCACATGTCTTACTTGGATTTAGATAACCGCTTGATTCGTGGAATCATTTAGTTTACTTTATTGTTGTCGACAAGATTTCACAATAGGTGGAGAGCCATTCCAGATAGTGTGGAGCGAGAATTTTTCTCATTTCTTTGAATAGAAGAGGCTCAAATAACAAAAGAAAGATACATCTGTCTTAGATTTAATTGATTACTAAGAGAAGAATTAAGGTAAGTGGTACCAAGAAAATGGATCAACTAATTCCTCATCTCTTTATCCTTAAGAATAGGATGAACGACCCACAAACAGTGAGTGTCCTACCAGGATTCTTGAAAGTTGGAACAGAAGGGGATCATCCTAATTCCTAATGGCTGACTGAGCACAATGTGCATCTAATACTATACCTTGATACACCAGACAATACTTTATCAATGAGAAGGCTAAACCATCTTGCTTCCTTTTTCTTATGCTACAAGATTAGATTGTGAAATTTAGTCCCCATTTGGACATCGGTTAGTTTGACCTTAGAGAATTTAAATTTTCTTAATTGAAACCCAAGGGCTCTGGAGCAGATAATTGTTAGAATTCAGAAATTGCTAAGGAAAAAATTAAAAAGAAAGAAAACAAAAGGCAAGGCCTTTTCTGCTCAGTTTACTTTCCTTATAAAAAAACAAAAGACATGATCTTCACAGAAGGTTTTTTGGTTCTTAAATAGCAAGTAGATCAGTTTCAGGTGGCCTTTTTAAGAAAAGAGTAGGCCGGTCTACTTTTCTTTGTTTTTTTTTAATGCCACCTTATCATAACATCCTTGTATATGGTTGTTACTGATTTGCTATTCGTTGTCATGTTTCTCTCCACCACTGTTTTTTCGTTCTTTACTGCTTTGATTTTCTTGAGCCGAGGGTCTTTCGGAAACAGCCTCTCTACTTCGTAGAGGTAGTGGTAAGGACTACGTACACTCTACCCTCCCCAAACCCCACTTTGTGGGATTTCACTGGGTATGTTGTTGTTGTTGCCGCCTTATTATAACACCGAAAACAATACTATTACAAAGTCCCTTTGATGTATCCTTTGATGCTATCGCCCTTTCTAATATTGTCAAACACTAGAGCTCTTTGTGAAAACAAATTATGAATTTGCAGGAAACAATTGCTCCACAATTTTTGGCCAGGCTTCTTGAGTGGACAAAAAACATTAAAATCTCAGATCCCTTGGAAGAAGACTGCAAGCTTGGTCCTGTCATTAGTCGTGGACAGGTAAAGACGTTCTGGCATTAAACTAGTAGAAGATACTCTGCTTTAACTGTGTTACAAAGTGCTTCTTGGAGACAATGTTGTGTGTTTCCTTAAATAGATGCAACTGTAGCTCATGAAGCGAATGATTCATGGGCAAAATTTATGTTTGTTCCCTGCTTAAGGCGACTTATGAGTGGAAGTGTCCTCTGGATTAGATATAGTGAACAGGATATGTTCGGGGGATATGGAACATAAAGTCACAACAGGCTGTTCAAACAATTTGCAGTTTGAAAATTGCCAAATAGCTATCCCGTGGTCTTTTTTCTAGTGTAATATCACTAGTTGTGGTGCAGAAGAGAAAAAATAACCAGTCTGCATGGATGATGTTGCAAAAATTGCCGTCGAAATGGGTTGATTTGGACATAGTTTCACAAGGCCAAGAAATTTGCCTTTAAGAGGACAATGGATGAATTTAAGAAACATATCTCTGATGAAAAATAAACAAATTCTTAAAGATTTTAGTTGTACTGGTGAGACAAATCTTCTGGCTGAAACTTTGGTGTTCGCTACTTCCTTGATTCAGTGATCATATTTAAATGTTGCGAGTATATAAAGTGTTCTCCTTGTTTAATGTTACCTCTAGTTTATCTTGTTAACTTCACCTCTAATTTATCAAGATGCAAGGGACTTCTGTCTGAGAAATTACGAATGCTTCCTCTTTAAACTTTTATAGTTAATACTGTTAATTTGAAGTTCAATTCAGACCCTTGTTACTTATCCTATTCGTACCAAATAAATCTGATTAGTTCTGTCCATAATTTCACAACTTTGGGTTAGAAAACTTAGATGCTTGGTGTATATTCCATCTAAAGTTCTTGGTAAAACTTAACATTAGAAAGTAATGAGTACCGCCTATATTAATGGCAGTCAATGCTGTATAATATTCATCTGCTTTCCCTAGTTAGTCAATGCTATTATTAAAGAACTATTGATGTGAGATATCATTTCTTTAAGAACTATTAGAACTTAATCTTTGATGTAAGAATGGAAATACAGAGAATTCATGTTACTTGCTAAAATAAAGAGATAATAATTCATGTATTTCAAAAAGCTAATTGGTCTTGTTGTCCAAAATATTGTCAATTACATCTGCTAAGGGAAGGGAGGTTTCTTTAACAGCACCCTGAAGTAAATAGGAGGTTGACTTAAATCTTAAAAGGCATTTGAGGAGAAATCATAATGCGATCGACATGGGAAGGTCTGTGTAGTTGTTGTGAAAAAGCTCAAAAATAGGGAAAGAAATGATCATAATTCACATCAGTTTAGAATTCTTTGAAGATACTGGAACTATCTTAGCACTGGGCAAAGCAACAATATTTAAAAATGACATGGATATTGGCTTTCAATTTGTGTCTAGTTTGTTTCTTTTCTCGTTATCATGTTTATCTGCTGATTTCTTTTTCCGTCTAAGCCAACGTATGGGCAATTCTTATATGTTGACTGTTTGTTTTAACTTTCAGTATGAGAAGGTCTTGAAGTTCATCTCTACAGCCAAAGATGAAGGTGCAGCCATTCTTTATGGTGGCGACCGTCCTGAGGTAAGAAACACTTCTGGGTGAAAGTATGCAGGTGCTGTATTTAGCACTATGTTGGAACGTGACTTGATTCTTCACTGGATTTCAGCACTTAAAGAAAGGATATTACATTCAACCAACAATCATAACTGATGTTGATACGTCCATGGAAATCTGGAAAGAGGAGGTATTTGGACCTGTTCTGTGTGTCAAAACATTTAAAACTGAAGAGGAAGCCATTGAACTAGCAAATGATACCAAGTGAGTTGGCTAGACTTAAGATATATGATTCTATTATTTCACAAACATTCCTTTTTCTGAGTTACACTTTTTTCTTTGTTAGGTATGGTTTGGGTGCTGCTATTTTGTCAAAAGATCTGGAAAGATGTGAACGTTTCACAAAGGTGAGAGTAGTTCCTCAATTGTGAAGAAACATCTTTTATCCATACCCAAAGGCACCGCTTCTTGCAAAACCTGGGATGACCTGTTATTAATTGGACTTTGCAGGCTTTTCAGTCGGGGATTGTCTGGATCAACTGCTCGCAGCCATGCTTTTGGCAACCACCATGGGGGGGTAAAAAACGTAGTGGTTTTGGACGTGAACTTGGGGAATGGTAAGCACTCATTGGTTGATTTTGGTACCATTTTGAATAGCATTTAAGTGCCTCAGCAATACCTCACTTTCTCTTCATCCATCTTGTTTCTTTCTGCTACCTAAAAATTCTCTTTCTGGAATTAGCTATGTTGTGTAAAAGCAACCCAGTATAAAGGGAAAAACTGAGGTTGTAGTGTTACCACACATAGAAGAGTAACTAGATGGGGTATCTGGCAAGTTGTACAGCTGATTAGTGATAATTTGTTCTTCTTCCTCGCAGGAGTCTCGAGAACTACCTAAACATTAAACAGGTGACTCAGTATGTGACTCCGGACGAACCATGGGCTTTTTACAAGTCTCCTTCAAAGCTGTGAAACTTTCAAGTGGTCAAGGATTATGTGAATGATGAAGAACCAGAGATGAAACTTGATCTGATGTAGAACTAGCGTCGGCTGTTGTTATCAAGTCTAATAAATTTGATTGAAGGGACAAAATGTGGACTACATTTTTTTTACTGATATTGCGTTCTCTCTTCTGTTTATTTCATCTCTAAGAGCAAAGTGTCAATCCTGGATTCATCATATTCACTAATTGCACGTTACTTGCAGCATTCCATAGGATAAAGGTTTAGCAAGTACTCCCGTCCCTAATTATTTGTCCACTTTTTCTTTTATAGTTATTTCTAATTGCTTCTTCATTTTGACAAATTAAGAAATGATAATTTTTTTTACCTATTATACCTTTAATTAAATGACTAATTACTTCGAAAAATGTAGAATGTTTTATTCACTTCATAATTAATAGGGGTAAAATAATTAACTCACTATGTCATTAATTGTTTTTTTAATATGTGTGTCAATTTAAAAGTGGACAAGTAATTAGGGACAGAGGGAGTAATTAACTAACATCAATTCATTTAATGCAATGAACCCATCAGTCCACAAAGGGGAAATAGCATGGGATGGATAAACAAAGCCACCAATGAAAAGTTAGATAAAAGTGACTTAATGATTTGGATTAATCTAAAGATTTTGTGAGTTGCCCTTTTGGGTTAGTAAAACATGAAAAGGGTTAAACCACAAAAAATGATTGGAATTATATGCAAGCTAATTTACATGGTTGTATTTAATATATACGCTTTTCCATCATAAGTGATGATGACCAATGATAGATTACTATGTTGCGTAAGATGAATATATTATATATGTAATTTGAACTTGTAAATTATAAAATATTCGTCACTGTTTCCCCTTTTAGCTTTTCATTTTCCAATTCATTATCTATCTTTAATTCACTATTTTGTCCCGTCATTATTTCGGATGATTACTAGTACGGTTCTACACCTCTTTCTTTCTTGATCTGGCTTTCCCAATGAAATTTGACAACCAAGTTATGTACGACACTTTAAAGAGTATGATGACAAATGTGTTGTATGAAAAAGTAAATATCGAAAAACAATAACGAATAATGAAAATAATTTTATGAGTATGTAGGGAAAAATATAAATTTTTTTCCATAAAAAATATTTTTTATCAATAGAATTTTATTTTTTTTGCAATGTGGAAGAAGAAAAAAGAAAATAAGGAGAATTCATGTGGAACATTACAAACACAAGAAAATCTTTGTGGTTGAAATTTCTAATTTGAAAAAAATCTTCTTGCTTTAGTAAAAATATTTTCAAAAGAATATTATAATATGCTTTCCAAGTTCCATTTATCTCAAACATATGAACTTCCCCTGTTCGAAAAATAAAAGATCATCATTCATATACCTTAAATTAGACAACATAATAAATACAAATAATTCTATACTGGAGAGTGATGAAAGCCAATTAAAAACAAAAGAAAGGTCGAAATTTGCTACCTATTTATTTGTATTTGTCTCGTATAATATAAAAAACCCACCCCCTTTGTTCTGTCCTTTCTTTCTCACTGGATCTTTAGTATCCATCTCAATTTTTATTTACAGTATTCATATCCCTTTCTCCTCTCTGTCTATCTCCCCCAACGTTCTCGTCCACCTCCTTTTCTGCTTCATCTTCTGTCAGCACTGTCACTTTCAGGTTTCTGTATTGTAATTATTGAGTTGCCCCTTTTGAGATTATTTCCCAAATTGTGTTCATTGTAGAGTTAAAAGAATTGGAGCTGTTGATTTGGGCTGAAGGTTTTATCTTTTTTTTTTTGAGATCTGAATTCTGCTTTTGATAGAAATGGGAAGTTCTGAGGAGAGAGTTGTGGCTGTGATCATGGTCGGTGGACCAACCAAAGGTATGCATTGTTTATTCAAGTTTTAGAACTTCCATCCAAGTTCTTTGTCACTGTTTGGAATTTGGGAATAAAAGAAACCCTTAATTAATTTCAATTCAATTTTAATAAAGTTCAAATCTTGTGCCCTGTGTTCTTGATTCCTTGACAGGTACACGTTTCCGCCCATTGTCATTGAATATCCCAAAGCCACTTTTTCCATTAGCAGGACAGCCAATGGTTCATCATCCGATCTCTGCCTGTAAAAAGGTAATACTTTGTTTGTACTAATGCTAAATATTGCTATACAGATTTGATGTTCTAGGTTTTCTTGCATTCATTAACGAATGGGGTGTTCAAAGTCCAAGTTTTTATGCATTAAACTAATGACTTCTGTACTTTTCAGATTCCAAACCTAGCGCAGATCTACCTCGTTGGCTTCTATGAGGAGCGTGAATTTGCTATATATGTGTCTTCAATCTCGAATGAACTAAGAATTCCTGTCAGGTTATATTACTATCCTGCTTATCCGTGCAGTGAGTTTTATGAACTTCTTAATATTGGAGCTCATTGATGTGTCTATTGAATTTATTGTTAATAGATACCTGAAGGAGGACAAACCACATGGTTCAGCTGGAGGCCTTTACAACTTTAGGGATCTGCTTATGGAAGACAGCCCGGTTGGGATTTTCACTCTTCTTGATTATAATATTCTTGTGATGATCATGTGTAGATTGCTGGGAATAATAACTACAGAGTGTTAGTTACTAGGAACATAAGAATTGATCAAATATGGTCTAAAAATTCTGAAAATATAAGTGGGGCTGCTGCCTCATCATACTTAGCTATCACCTTAACATGGTTAACTTTTCTCACCTGGCAGTCACATATATTTTTGCTGAACTGCGACGTTTGCTGCAGCTTTCCTTTGCCTGAGATGCTCGGTATTTGGCTCTTTCTTTCCCTCTTTATACTTCTCTCACACTTCTTAACTTTCATTCTTCTACTCTCTTGATCAACTTCTCTGCAATAAAGAGCGTTGCAGTGGTTTAGAGTTTTGACTTTTCCAAGTTTTACCTTCTGTTTGCTCCAAAATCGCAGAGGCTCATAGAAGATATGGTGGAATGGGAACCATTCTTGTCAGCAAGGTAGATGAAAGTCCCCTCGAACTGTTTGTCTAGGACACATGCTATTGGCTATTTTGTAGTTTATTAGCATCTATTATGTGATTACTTCATGTTGAAAGTCTTATTTGAGTTTCCATATGCAGGTGTCTGCTGAGACAGCCAGTGAATTTGGTGAACTGGTTGCTGACCCCGAAACCAATGAACTGTTGCATTACACAGAGAAACCTGAAACTTTTGTACGTTCTGATCCAACATTTACTTGCTCTTGGATTTTACTTGCATTAACTAAGAAATGTGTAGGTTTATACACCTGGATTCTTGCCTAAATATGACTGGAATGCAGGTGAGTGACCGCATCAACTGTGGTGTGTACGTATTTACGCCCGATATCTTTAATGCCATTCAAGGAGTATCCACTCAGAGGAAAGACAGAGGTTGGTCTATGCATCATAACTAGGGTTTCCCTTGATTATGTGTTTTCATTTTAAAAGAACTGAGACTTTTGGTCCATCTCTTCCTTTGATATCATTGTTCTAGTGTCATTTTCACCTTAGAACCATATTGGGCTGATTTGAACACTGACATAGCACAATTGCTGAAATAGAACAGTGCTGTGATTGACTTGGGACAATATTACGTCTTCCTAATCCAATGTGGTTTTCAAGTTTCTTAAAACCCATGCAGTGATTGGTCCTCAAACAATAGTATTATATGGGGGTGATTTATGAAGTATTTTCTCTTCTGTTGCAGCTAATCTAAGGCGTGTATCCAGCTTTGAAGCTCTTCAGCCAGTAAATAGGTATAATTTCCCTATAAAACTACATAATAGACATTTTGGTGCTACCTTCGGAGAATAGTTATCTCATTTGCAATTGCCCTCTATTATGATATCACTGTTGCAGCTCAAAATGGTATCTAGGTTCTTAGTCTGATTTTTCATTCTTCTATTCAATTGCTTACAAGCATGGTTGCTTCTTTCTCCTCGTTGCACATTTCACAAATCCAGATTTAACATTTATATTAGTAATTTATCTCAGCATTTTGTTTGGTGAATGGTGAAATCGGGTGAAGCTTTATAACTGTAGCAGCTGATAATCACTTTTCAGGACAGAGGTTCTAGGTGCTGACGTAATTTTTACCTTTAGTTTCTTAGGGCAGTAGTGACTACTTATCTTTCTTTAAGTTGTTGAGGAGTAAAGAGCAGATTTTTGGTTGCTAAATCTTCTGAAGGATAATGATTCTAGTTTGTTTTTTGAGGTTACTCATTTCAGTAGGATGATGTTACTACACAATCATATGTTCCCACAAACACTTGTTATTTTGAGCTTTAATGGAATGGAAGATGTTACTGCTCACTGTTTGACCAGTAAATGATATTCCAAGTGCAAAGTGTACGTCTTGTTGTCTTCACTGTCATTGAGGAGTCCACCAAAACTGAAACCAGTCTTAGATTTTTGAAGCCCACACTTATCCCAAGCTTAAGCCATTTAATTTTGGCATCTTCCTGAGGTCTGCTCACAGTTAATTCGAACAAGACAATGCCACAAATGTTTGAACAATTGAACTGTGTGGTTGTGCACCTCTAGCTTGAATCATGTTACCTGGTCTTATAGTAACCTCTTGAAAGAAGCTTCTTCTGCAGAAGGATCATATGAATAAATCACGGCTAAAGGTAGTCAAGTAGGGGGCTGCAGACTGCAGTTACTAGAGCTGGATTATGGGTCTCCAAGCCACAGCCCTATGTAGAATAAATTAATGAGGTTTATGATTCTTAATAGGAGCAGTAAAATTAATCTTTCTACTGAATAATACTTAGAATTGGCAACAAAAGAGTTTAAATGTACCGGTGCACCTGAAAAAGAATTTCTGGCGCCTTCTTTTCCTTTCCTGATATGAGCTTATTTGGCAGGAGTCTTCCAACAGACTTTGTACGGTTGGATCAAGATATTTTGACCCCTCTTGCAGGGAAGAAGCAGCTATATACCTATGAAACCATGGATTTCTGGGAACAAATTAAAACACCAGGGTAAGCGAATCATATGAAGTGCTCATCATCCCATTTCCATTTCAAATGTCAAAATTTTTGAGGTGATGGGTGGGTTTATTTCTTTTGCAGGATGTCTTTGAAATGCTCCGGTCTCTACCTGGCTCAATATAGTTCCACATCACCACATCTTTTGGCAAGTGGGGATGGCTCAAAGACTGCAACCATCAGCGGTGATGTTTATATCCATCCATCTGCTAAAGTTCATCCAACTGCAAAGGTAGGAATATTTTGATACACCTACAAATAACTTGTTATGATTATTATATTATGTTATTTCATGGTTGGTTATTTGGGATTAATGGTTATTTATTTTACTGCAATAACTTCTGTGATATGAAAAACAGCTAGGATATGTTTTCTTATTTATGCATGACTATGTGTTTGCAACAATTAACACCCTCTATGTGGTACACATCTTGGCTCACCAACCAAATCTGTATTGACTAGTACATGCTTGCAACACTGTAGCTCGAGGTCATCTCTTTTGTAATGAATATGATTCCTGGTACAGATTATGTCAGTTATTGCAGTGTTTTCTATATTGTCAAAGCTGCACCTTTGTAAATTTATTTTAGTTAAAAGTAAAGAGATCAAATTTGATTTCTGCTTAGCGTTAGCTCTTGATGGTTCTTGCTTCCATTCCATGCCTCAAAAAGTTTTTTTTATATTGTTTCTCCTTACATCATTAATTGCCACAAACACTTCTGACTGCAGTTGCCCTTATTATGTGCTCACTTAGACCTCCTTCCTTCACCTATAGATTGATGTGTCTGTTACAATGTTGAACAGATTGGTCCAAATGTTTCAATTTCTGCTAATGCTCGTATTGGAGCTGGTGCCAGGCTCATCAGTTGTATTATCCTTGATGATGTTGAAATCAAGGTACCACTTCACTATATTACAGCTCATGAGATATTTCAATGACATATGCTGGAATTTAACATGGGGTTCATTTTCCAGGAAAATGCGGTGGTTATTCATGCAATTGTTGGCTGGAAGTCTTCAATTGGCAGATGGTCAAGAGTCCAGGTAAGTAATGGAGATGGCTAAATTCTTGTTTAATATATGAAATATATTGCTGAAAAAAGATGCTTTGGTCTCGACTCCCCAAAAATATGCCCCGAGAGGTCATTTTTAATTTGTCAGTTTGTCTGTCCTGTCAATACGTAGTGCCAGCTGGTTTGTCCTTTGGAATTTAGGAATAAGGAAGAGCTGTCATACTACTCCTCTTTCATCAGAAGTGTAGAGTAAAATAATCTGGAGAAAGTGCTTTTTCACATCAAAATTATTCATTACGCATGATATTAAATTAGTTCCAAGAGTGTAATCCATGTATTATGTGAAGATCTTGGATGAGAATTTGTAAGATTGGCTGTACTAGTCCTTTCTCTTGGACTTTATATTCCATGCTAGCTGAATACCATTCCTCCATTATTTCATTTGCTTTCTCTAGTCCTAGTCTTTACATCAGGTATCTAAACTCTATCAAACTGATTTCAGGGTGTAGGAGACTACAACACAAAGCTCGGGATCACAATTCTTGGTAATGTATTTGTTATTCTCATATTCCTTTCTGTTACAGCTCGTACCTTTACAAAATTATCAACATTAAACTTTTGTGGTGGATTATCTAAATCAATATATTGAAACCAGGTGAATCTGTGTCGGTCGAGGATGAAGTAGTGGTAATCAACAGCATTGTTCTTCCAAACAAGACTCTTAATGTGAGTGTCCAAGAAGAGATCTTACTTTAAACACAGAGAGATGAATTTGGCAGTGCCCCCTTTTGCTAATGCTACTACGCCATCTTCATCCCCTAGGCTTGTATTACCATTTTAATTCTATGTATGTATTGTTTGTACATTTGAATACGGAATAATTTTGCTAGTTTACTGTTTATTTGTAATTTTCAATAGTAAGAACTGCAATAAACCCTTCTTTTCTTAATTTTATTGTTGGTCTCTCTCCCTAATAATCTATTTTTTAAAAAAAATAAATTCAAATTCATTTAGTTTCTTAAAAAGGAATGTTGGGACGTTTTGTGGTGAAGAGTTCACACTACAATATTTTCAGATATTTCTTAACCCGACTATAAGGTCTATTGTATACTCTATCCTCTCCATATCCCACTAGTGAAATTTCACTCTATATATTGTAAAAAATAAAGAGATGGAGAGGAAATCCTACGTAAATTGTCATTTTGCATAAATTTCCCCTTGTTTCTTTAGTAAGAAAAATGCCAAACTTGTTCCTTTGTATTTAAATTTATTCCCTGTTATATTATCCGAATAAAAAAGCTCTCATGTTATATATAGGTCCAAATATATCCATTTCCAATAACAGCCATTGAAGTGTTGTATATGGGAAAAAGTTTTCAATTCACCATATAAATAAGGAAAAATGTTTGATATAGTCTTCAAATTTGTGATTTAAAATTAATATATTCTTCGTGAAAAAAATCCAACATACATATAATCGAAATAACTCAAATATACTCTTTTCGACGGGAAGAAATAAAAATAATTAATTTTAAATTTATTTTCCTAATTTTTTATTAAAATAAAGTCCATCCTTTAATTCTTCTCTTCAATAAAGTTTATCTAGAGGTTTCATATGTCTTAAATCAGGAAAAAGGTGGCTAATCGAAGAGGTCACAATGCCACAATACTGTATTGTTAATTGTGTATAAAATGCTTCCTTTGTTGAGCAAAGCCAAAAGAATGTCATGTCTTCTCTCCCAAACATTACTTCCTTCTTCAGCTGCTAATTCCGTCTGTAATTTCAAGCCTACTCACTCTCTCATCGCTCCACATCATCTTCTTCTTCCGGTAAATTCTCTTTCTTTCTTTGTGTGATCTTGATTTCGCTACGTGTAGAACTGTCAGCTATTGAATTACTTATTTCCTAAATCTTGGGAATGAAAGAGGTTGTTGGGTTTAAGACCAAAGATTGAATTTTGGGGTTCGGTGAGAGGAATGGCAACGAAAATGGATAGCATTCAGCAAAACCCAGAGGCCATTTCGTACCTAAACCAGAAAGAAGCTGCTGAAATTGATGAGATACTTATGGGTCCTCTTGGTTTCAGTGTTGATCAACTTATGGTTAGCCTCTTAATTATCCCGATAATTGTGATATCTTTTGAGTTTTGACTTTCATTAGGGGATAGTTTCTAGTATGCTGGGTGATTTTGTGGGTTTGATTGCAGGAACTGGCTGGCTTGAGTGTTGCTGCTGCAATTGCTGAGGTGAGTAGTGGAATTGCTTTAAAAAGATTTCTTTGTACTTTATGTCATCACCTCCTTGATGATTTGGCATGGTTGAAGATGCATTCTGACTTATAGAATTGCAGTTTGTTTCAGTTGTATTGGATTGAGTAGTTTGGTTACAGCATCTGCCCTGATTTGTGTGTCATATATTTGAATTACCAAAATTTTGTTTTTCCCCTGCATGTTGGACAACAAAATTTGTCTCCATTTCTCTGTCATTTTAACAGTTTTTGAGTGGATGTAGGTTCATAGACAATACCATCAGGTTTTTGCTTCTTTTTTTTCCACCTTGATCCTTTGTGGGTAGTTCATTGAGGCTGTACACTTGTGATTTTTTTCTTTTGACAGGTCTACAGACCAAGTGAGTACAGTCGTGTTCTTACTATTTGCGGTCCTGGCAATAATGGCGGTGATGGTCTTGTAGCTGCTCGTCATCTATATCACTTTGGCTATAAACCATTCATATGTTACCCTAAGCGTACTGCTAAGCCTCTTTATGATGGCTTGGTAACTCAGGTATCAATTTTTGTTTAAACTTTACAAATGACCAATTTATAGTCCATTGTTCCATTAAAAGTTCCATTTATTCAACTTTCTGATAAATCAACATTTTTTCTAGCTCGAGTCGTTGTCAGTTCCTTTCTTGTCATTGGAAGATTTGCCAAAGGACTTGTCTGACAGCTTTGACATTCTAGTGGATGCAATGTTTGGATTCTCGTTCCATGGTATGATTTTTCTTTAGATCTTTTTGTCGTTGAGCTTCAACATGTAACTACTGAAATTTTAGAATCTTTTGGTTGGAACCTTTCATTTATCTCTCTTTCTATTTCTATTGTTCATGACATTTACTTTGTTTATTGACAAGTAACTCTTCATTTACCTTTTATTCCTTTTAGCATGGAAAAGAAACTGGTGAACTTCTTATGTCATTAGCAATGTAATAATCCTTTCTTTTGATCCATAAAAGACTAAAATCTGTCTTTCCGGATGAGATGACAACACAGCTGATAGCAAATAAAGGGGATATCTAAACAGAAAAATAGAAGATGTACACTCTCAAACATAAAAAGCTATAGGACATTTTCTTGTGTTGGGAGTGGAATGTTGAGGAAGGATAATTTGGTCAAATTTTGTTTCCTGGTGGAAAGATTGTCAAATACTTTAGTTTTGTTTCAAGGCCTGGAAGTGTATAGGATGGTTTGATACCCAAAACAGATTAGAAAGGAGGTGGTTTTGTCCATGATTAACAGGAAAGGGAAAAAGTTACAAAAATAATCCTTCAACATTTCTTAGTTTGGATGAAAAATAGATAAAATTGAAGGGGGCAGATTGTTGAGGCAGGATAAGGATGGTTCTTTGGTCAAATTTTGTCGTGGTTTCCTGGAAGAAAAATCCACTATATTTTAGTTTGTTTTTGAAGGTCTAGATGTGTATAGAATTGTTTGATACCCAAAATAGATCAGAAAGGAGGTTCTTTCATCCATAATTAGCGAGAAAGA
This sequence comes from Solanum pinnatisectum, assembly GCA_035578085.1. Taxonomy (NCBI): domain Eukaryota; kingdom Viridiplantae; phylum Streptophyta; class Magnoliopsida; order Solanales; family Solanaceae; genus Solanum; species Solanum pinnatisectum. The sequence goes on along the minus strand of CM069078.1, from coordinate 47,302,788 downwards.
TAATTTTTCTTATAAAATATCCTTCTATATCCCTCAGGTGGATATCATGAAACCAAAAATAGATAAAAATTAAGAGAAACCGAGTTTCTTCTTTAGGCCTGATTAGCATTGGATTTTAGATTGAACCATCGAGAAGAGAAGCACTAGATATAAGGAAGAAGCAGGAAAATTTGAAAGTGGTAACAACAAAGTACCTTTGCAAAGGTGTTTTTTTATGAAAGATTAAAAAAAAGTTCTGGTACTGAAGTGTGTGCACCTCAATCTTTCTTTAGCTTTTGTAAGATGTCTGGTAACTTGTCCAGGTAGCCCAAGGCCACCTTTTGATGACTTAATTCAGAGACTGGTGGCACTAAAGATTAATGGTGATACACATCAGAAATCACCTGCCATCATCTCTATAGATATTCCATCTGGATGGCATGTGGAAGAGGGGGATTTAAGTGGTGAAGGTATTAAACCTGACATGCTGGTATGTGTCTGTTTTTTATTTGTATTTAATATCTGCAACGCCTTACTGTTTTGACTTTTATTGAGCCACCTAACAAGTAAAATTTCTCGAATTTAGGTTTCTCTAACTGCCCCTAAATTATGTGCCAAAAGGTTTTCTGGCTCGCACCACTTTTTAGGTGGCAGATTTGTTCCACCATCCATCAGAAACAAATTTAATCTTCAATTACCAGCATATCCTGGCACTTCCATGTGTGTCCGTATTGGCAAGCCCCCAAAAATTGACATATCATCTCTGAGGGAGAACTATATTTCTCCTGCGTTGCTTGAGGAAGAGGTCGTCGCTGACCCCTTTGATCAGGTATGAGTTGATGTAATCATGTAAAGCAGAGTGGATGATGACTGATGACTTCATTTTTTTGAAATTTTATTAAGAGATAGTTGGCCATATTCCAGGTGTCACTAATTCTAACCCATGTTTCTTGAATTTTCACTGTGATTTTGTGTACCTAATTTCCCTGTTGCTTTATAATTACATCAGCCTTGAGTTTTTGCAGTTCCAAAAGTGGTTTGATGATGCAATGGCGTCAGGCTTGAAGGAACCAAATGCCATGGCCTTGTCAACTACTGGCAAAGATGGCAAGCCGTGAGTGCCTCACGTTGCTTTTGTTAAAATTAGTTCATTTTATTTTTTAACCCACCTGCTGTAATAATATGCAACTCTAAGACTTTACCTCTTTCTTGCCCCCTCTCTTGCATTATCAATCACCAAGAAATTGTGATGAGAGCTATATCATCTTGAGAACTTTCATATGACAGTTTTGGTTCACGCTCAATTGTGAAACTGGCAACAGTCCTGCTATGAGAATTAGCAGGATGTTTAAGGAAAATCTCTCTCTCTCTCTCTCTCGCTTTTGATAAGGTAGGAGAATTGTCATCTCTGTGTATAATGGTTCTACTTACTTGCCCTTCCAATGCCTTTGCTTCCCAAGCAAATAGAATCTTGTCCATTTGCATTGAATGACAAGTGACTTTAATTTTCTCATGTATTCACTATAAAACGAACTTTCTGATACTTGTAACCATAATAAAAAGCTAGATCATTAGGATTTTTTGCAAGATTATTGGTTCATATGAATCTCTGATTAGCGTCTCAAATTGTTTATGTATTGGTTCTTGTTAAGTGCTTAGGTATGTTTTCATATCTCTTACTTGGACCATAAACTTATATCATTTTATGATTTTTTAACTGAAGTTCATCACGGATCGTATTGCTGAAAGGGTTTGACGAAGATGGTTTTGTCTGGTTAGTTCTGCTCATCTTTATGTTAGTGCATCCTAATACCATTCAGAAGACACTATTTTTTTTTTCATTCTTATATAGAGTCTTCCCTGTGCAGGTACACCAATTATGAAGGCAGAAAAGGTCAACAAATAGCTGAAAATCCTCATGCCGCACTCCTCTTTTATTGGGACGATTTGAACCGCCAGGTATAGTCTGACTTAACTATCTATAATAGAGAATCTGTCAGTGTATTTATTCTTATTCTTCTAGGAGAAAGATTTATGCAGTGTATGAGGAGGCTATCAATACCCTGTTTACTATTTGCTAGCATAGACTAAAATTCAAGTGGTTGCATCTCTCAGCATATAGGTTGAGCATGGAATATGTATATGATATTATACTTTACTAGACCTACTTAGTTGCCTGCCAGATTAAAAAGGAAGAAACTTTGTAATTTGTAGTGTTTACATTAAGCACTCATTTTGTGCTGTGTTTTATGAATAAAAGTTACCTATTAAAAGAAACTCAAATCCATGTGCAAGCTACATTAATTGTTGAATAATATGTCATGGTTGTATCTCCTGCTGCCGATGAATTACTGGTATTGATTGTAAGAAGTTTTTTTTTTTTCTTCTTTTCTGAATGGATCTTAAAACAACAGTGTGATCTCTAGGTAAGAATCGAAGGGCCGGTGCAAAAAGTTTCTGATGAGGAATCTGAGCAATATTTCCACAGTCGTCCTCGGGGAAGTCAGATTGGTGCCATAGTTAGCCAGCAGGTCCGCAAGTTTATTAGTATAATTTTTGAAATTGTTTAACTTTGTATTTCTGTAACTTCCTTTTATTTGCTCGTATAATTTGCAAACATTTGTCTGTTGCTTTTCCTTAGAGCACAGTTATTCCGGGAAGGCATGTCCTCCTTGACGAATACAAACAGTTGGAGGCAAAATACTCTGATGGGTTAGTATCTAGTTTTAACTAATCAACTGACTTGGAATGCCAAAGCCAAATGCTAGGATGTTTCTGTATCTGCACCATTCAAAACATGGTTTCTCCTGTTCTCATACTTTTGCTCAACTTTATTTTATGTTATCCATTGCCATACTTTAGGAAATATGTGATAGTATATAGTAAAATTCCTCCCCCAATTCACAGTCCCTTTGAAAGAAAACTTGAGGAACAATTTTTGTGGAACTGCCTAAATAGGAAATCAGGTACAACTAAGACCCCATAAAAAATTCATTAAGAGAGAATGGGAATTCATAAGTGGGAGTAAGAAATACTCCCTCCATCCCATATTAGTTGTCGTGTTTTACTTCTCAAGAGTTAATTTGACTAATCTTCGGAGCTAAATTGGTTTAGATTAATTCAATATTCTAAAATTATAATTTAAATATTCAAAAACTACATGAAAAGTACTGCATATTACAATTCTTTTCATATCAATATGGTGAAAAATATATCTTAAAACGCCGGTCAAAGTTAATCTAGTTTGACTCTCGAAAAGGAAATATTACAAGTATTATCGGAGGGAAGGAGTAACAAAAACTAAAATCCATAAGTTGAGTTCTCATACGCTTCTATAGGTTTAAAAGTTTCCTTATGCTGCATCAGGAAATAATTGAAAGTTGAATCCCAATATGCTGTTCTAACCTTCCCAGTTGGGATGTAAGGTTTTCCCCCTTTTTTTTGATGAAGTAAAAAGGTTTCATTGAAAGCATACAGAAGATGCAAAAGAGGTAGTATATTTGAGCTTACAAAAAAGTTGTATTAATCTCTTTACATAAGTGGCTATTACAAGACCCAGGGAGACTACAGGGGCCAGGGGGGGACATATTGTCACAGCTACACAATAACATAAGCCACCTAGACTTTAACAGAATGGTTAAGGGTTGAAGGTTGATAAACCATCAGAACATCTACTATTTCTTTCTAACCATAAGCACTGACAAATGCAAGCTGGAATCATCCTCCATGTGCTTCTGATGGCTTTACCAATTTCCCGGCAGCTCCAACATTCATAAGCTTCTTTAAAGCTTTGCGGCATGACCCAACTGAGACCAAAAATAGAGAGAAACATACTGCACAAATCAGTTGCAACTTAACAATATAATAAAAGTGGTTGTTGGTTTCCAAGCTCTTGCAACACATAAAACATCTATTCACGGTCTGAATGCCCCTTTTGCTGAGATTATCTTGGGTAGGGAAGGCCTCATGTAGAGCTATCAACTGCAGATGAATCTTTTTGTTTGCAGTGGTAAGTATAAATGCATGTGTATACGGTAAGCTGTCAATTAATTCTTTTATCTATGTCTGCCTGGCATAGCAAGTCGAATTAGATTTCATCAGTAGGTTCAACCAAAGCTCAGCCTTGCAAAGTGCTAAGTTAAATTGTTAAAGACTATAACGACATTTAATCTGAAAACCGTAGATCAATAATCGATGTATCAAGTAAAGTATAATGACATTTAATTTGATAATGGTAGATCAATAGATTGTTTGTGAAAGGAGAGGAAAAGAACTAAAGAACAATATATCTACGAACAACTTGGACCCCAGCCTAATAAAGCTCAGACTTGCCTTTTGCTGAGGTCGGACTTCAAATTTAAACTTAGCCCTCCCAGATTCAATTTGGGCACAGCTTCAGAAATGGTGCTTAATGAGCTCATTTCTGCTGTTCAGTTTCTATTTTAGTGTGTGCGCTTTTATGTAGTGCAGTACTTTCGTGTTCATATATAATTAAAACCAACTAATTCTGTCTCCTATAAGCTGATTTAAAAAATCTGTCTCCTGTAATGGAACCACTATAATAATTTGTCATTTCTCTTCCCCCACTTCATGCTCATAAATTTCACTCCCATATCGTTGAAAGGACTTGACTACTTATTTTGTTTCATCTGCAGAAGTGTGATTCCCAAACCAAAATACTGGGGAGGCTACCGGCTTAAACCTGAAATGTTTGAATTTTGGCAAGGACAGAAATCTCGCTTGCATGACAGGTATTGACTACCGGATGTCTCGTCCAAAGACTTCCATATTATGCTAGGAATGTATCCAACTCAGAGAAGTAATAAAGTGTTAGCAGATTTCCTTTTAGATTTGTAAGAGAGATGTTACGGATGCAATTTCCTAGGCAGCTCAACATTTTAGAAGAGAATATGATATAGAAGTACAAGAATATAGTGGAAAAGAGATATGGAGTGTTGAGCAAAACACTATATATCAATTTAGAAAATTTGAATGAATAACAGAATAGAGTTGGGAGAATTTAGTAATCTGGGACTCAGGAACTTCAGCAGTTTTTATACTGAATGCTCCATGTGAAACGGATTTCCAAATTTATCACTCAATATAGACAAATGGTTTCTTAAAAATACTCTCATATGTTTCTCCATATTTGAACTACACTTTGATGAGATTTCCAGATTAACTTCAGTGTGTCTTCCTCTTTAGAACTTTAGGTTGCTCTTCTTTCCCATATAATTTATGGCTACATTTGGTAATTGGTTTATGCTATTGCAGGTTGTGTTATATCCCGGAAACAGTTGATGGAAAAACAGCGTGGAGGATTGAACGATTGGCTCCATGACTTGTGTTGAGAACATCCTCATTATGAGGATGCCAATTTGTGTACTTTCTTCCGTTAGCCTTTCCCTTTCTCCTCTCCCCGCAGGCCCGCCTATTGATCATGTGTATATTGTGGAGTCGAGGCAACTTTCCAGGCACCAATAAAATTTGCCATTTTTATCAGATTATTGATTAATATTTATAATAGAGATTTACATGTAATTACATTATAAGCAACACGATTCCATTAATCTTTTTTACAGTCGGTCATAGAACTCTTGCTGCATGGTTTCGTTTTCTCTCTGTTTTTTGTTGCTGCAACAGTGCAACTTATTGCTGGTATCTGCTTCTCGTTGCTTTTCTCATTTGATAAAATCAGATTAATTGAGCCCAAAGTGAGTAGTAATCAAAAGAGAAACTAACCAAGTAGCGCTTGTGAAATAAATTCCTAGATGATTTATCAGTTATTTATATTTATATCATTAAGATAGACTAGTGTAGAAATTCCAGAAGCATCTTTTCAGATTCTGAATTACGAGTTTACGACTATGCTTTTCCAATAATGTATTTCGTTATTATGAATTAAAGATAGAATTTACTTCTGTTAACGGGAAGGGGAATTTTTCCGAAAAGAGGTGCGAAGTTACGTACAATAATAATTCGAGTACACTCCAGAGAATGTAGAAGGAACTAAAAAGTATCGATTTTTGTGTTTTGGAGCTGAGGAACATGGAGAGCACAGAGGAGATATCATATGTGAGCCAGCAAGAAGCCATAGAAATTGATCAGATGTTGATGGGTCCTCTTGGTTTTACTGTGGATCAGCTAATGGTTTCTCCGAATTTTTTTTTAGATGTTGCTACTTCTTAAATTTCTCTACGTATCCCTAAATTGGGTTTTACTTGTTTTGAGTTTAGGAATTGGCAGGCTTGAGTGTTGCCTCTGCAATTGGAGAGGTAAGTGCTCTCATGGCATATTGGTATAATATTGTTCCAGTTGTAGCACCAGACTCCCATGTTTTCGACTCTGCCACGAGTGGGAAAGCAGTATTTTTAAGAGAGGGTGGGTTTTAGTAGCGGAAATCATCTGTTCAAGCTATTGCCTGTTATAAATTATCACTGTTGGATCGTGCAAACGCAATTTGGCAACTAGAGTTCATGAAGTTATTGACTCTACAACCTTTTCGATCAAACTAGATGGACATAACTGTTTTCATATATCACCCTGTTGAAATAAAAGCATATGTGATGGATTCAGTATTTGAAGTTTATGGGTTCCTACAACAATGTCTAGTCAAGTTGATATTCAGTAGTAATTGGGTTCACAGTCAAATATTTCATAGATATTTAGTGAATTTCTATGGGGCTTGACAAAAGCGACTGGTTTATGTTAACCCAGTGCTTCAACGCTAGATCTCCCTCTGTTGTTGTGCCTAGTCTCATAGAAGCCATGGTTAAAGATCATTTGTTTCTGAGAGGGTTAGTTGAAGAAGAGATTGACATCAAAGCTAGTAACCTAGGGAGAACTTGGAATCAGTGATAAGTGATGTGTTGACAGGAAAGGCAGAACATATGTTAAGTATATAAACAAGCAATCGCTTGGTTTGTTAAAGTATTACTTCTTTATTTCGTTCCTCGCCGTGTGATTAACAAGACTAAATGCATGTCGTCTCTCCAGGTCTATAGTCGAAGTGAATATACTCGTGTGCTTGTTATATGTGGTCCTGGTAACAATGGTGGGGATGGTCTTGTAGCTGCTTGACACTTGCATCACTTTGGTTATAAGCCCTCCATTTGTTATCCAAAGCAGAATACTGAACCTCCTTTTGCTGGTCTGGTTACCCAGGTAGAGGATATGACATGAAATTCTTGAACCTCAATATTTCTAGTTTATTTGAGATGTTAATGGATGTGAGAATTTTGGTAGCTTGAGTCACTGTCAGTTCCATTCTTGCCAGTGGAAGATCTACCCGTGCAACTTTCAAGTGACTTTGAAATTATAGTGGATGCAATTTTTGGATTCTCATTCCATGGTAATACTTCCTTTCTCAGTTTCTGTTTGACATTCCCATTAGTTTTTCTCTTTGCTGAGAAGGCCAAGACTGCTATTGAATGCTACATAACTTCTATAGTTGTGTGCCAAACTTGTTAGTCTTATTCTTTGCATAAGTTGGTTTGAGTCATCCATTATCCACCATATACGTGGGTATACAGCGTTAAAAGTAATTTGCTGTCATTGAGGACTTTGACCTTCTGGTTCTTCATTTCTTAGAGATCTTGTGTCCTTCCTATCTTTTTTTCCTTTTCCTTCTACTTATTTAGGGCTGTTTCACAAATAGATTAGTCAATATAACTTTGCCCTGGAGCTAGCTAGAATGTCTTTCCTTAAAACACATATCTGGCATTATGTGGATGAACTTTAGGTCTCCCAAAGTGTCAGAAGTGTTTCTGAGCATATTAATTCTTTCCAGGGAACCCAAGGCCACCGTTTGATAGTTTCATTAGAAGGCTGGTCTCCATAAAAAACCAGCAGCGCACACATGAAATAGCAGCTGTCGTTATATCTGTAGACATACCTTCCGGGTGGCATGTGGAAGAGGGAGACATTTGTGGTGAAGGCATTGAACCTGATATGCTGGTATAGAGTTGTTAAGTACTTACATTCTATTGTTATCATGCCTGATTCTCATTGATAATTCTGTTTTTCCTTTGAGAATCAAGGGAAATACCTAAAGAAAACTTTGGACATTCCCTGTGTAGGTCTCTTTGACTGCTCCAACATTGTGTGCCAAAATGTTTTGTGGCCCACATCATTTTTTGGGTGGAAGATTTGTTCCATGATCCATCATAGACAAATTCAAGTTAAAACTTCCATCGTATCCTGGCACTTCCATGTGTGTTCGAATTGGAAATCTTCCAGAAACCAATTTATCAGCACAGAAAGGGATATTTACAGCTTCTGTAAATCTTGAGGTGGAGGAAAATCCTATTGATCAGGTTGAGTTGTATAAAGTATATCTAGAACTTTGACTCTCTTGTGGTAATTTTATCGCAAGTTTGTTAGATAATCCAGAAATGTATGCAAACTTCTTTTCTTAAAAGCAATGCAGTGTATTTATACTTGTGGCAATCAAGCCCCATTCTGATTGCAGTTTCAAAAGTGGCTTGGTGATGCATTGGAAGCTGGTGTCAAAGAACCCCATTATATGGTCCTATCAACAGCTGGTAAAGATGCAAAACCGTAAGTCTTTCGAGCTTCAATTTTCTCGTGTTTACATGATCTGCAAGTTAATATTACAGTGATTGTTTGCCTGATGTTGACTGTAGTATTTCTTCTTCCCAGTTCATCGCGAATGGTATCATTGGAAGGAGTAAACAAAGATGGTTTTGTCTGGTGAGCTCCATAACTATTTCTGAATTATATATATTCTATTAAATGACATCCTTCTTGTTTCTGCAGGCACACCAACTATAGGAGTCGAAAGGCTCGTGAAATTTCTGAAAATCCTCATGCATCACTTCTCTTTTACTGGGGTCCTATAAAATGCCAGGTTAAAACAATTCCATCTATAGCACTTCCTGCAATTTGGGAGAGCACTAATATCTAGTGTCTATTAACAATTTAACATACATGAAAATGTCCAGTGATAGCTTTACAAATCCTGTCCTGGATATGCATTCAATTACTTGAGAGTGATCTGCAGGATTGTGTTGGGTAGATGAGTTGCTGAAGAGATGTAGTTATGAACTACTATCTATGCACAATCAGAAATTTGCTGTTTACCATTCCCTTGTTAGAATCCAAGGTTCAGTTTCCCTATGATAAAATAAAAATGTAAAGAGAGACAGAAAGAGGAAATCATGATTACTGTGCATACTCCCTTAAAACCTCAAATAGACATTTTCTTTATCATCATTGCATTTATTCTCTGAGATATAATTCACTGACTATTTATAATGCATTTACCATTAGATAATTGTTCTTTCTGTGCTTCATTACGAATTCATTTGTAGGTAAGAGTGGAGGGATTTGTGGAGCAAGTTTCTGATGAGGAATCTGAACAATACTTCTCTAGTCTTCCTCGAGATATCCAGATTAGACCAACAGTTAGCAAACAGGTTTGTCTAGTATTTTCAGCAATAGAGTTTCTAGATTCCGATACTTTGATGTTTCTGTATACGGGCATCAACAGCTAGTTTCCAATCTCTTCTGCAAGTTCAGAGCACACTGATTCATGGACGAGAGGTTCTCCATCAACAGTACAAAGAATTCGAGGAGAAGTACCATGACAGGTAAGTAATTTCACATATTGCTGGACATTCTTTCTTTGCTTGTCCTAATCTGTAACTAGCTCTGCTGGTTTCAATATTCCATCTGTGCCTAGCAGAATATTCTATTGGTTGGGATACAGTTAAGATGTATATCTGTGATTGTTGTCCCATGCTTAGAATTAGTGCATATCATTTTAGCATTTACAATATTTAGATCGAATTCTTCAACAGTTGCTTCTCATTGTTCGAACATGTAAAAGACGTAACTTTTGTGTATGCATTCTTCGAAAAATGTCTGACCAAGACTTGTTGATTACAACCTAATCATACTTTCTTTTTCCTTTCTCTAAAGAAAAGTAGTAGTTTTTTAGTCTAGATTCAAGTGAACCTCAAAGCAATCCTTTTTCCCTAACATGCAGAACTTCAATTCCAAGACCCAAACACTGGGGCGGCTACAGGCTTATTCCAGAATTTTTTGAGTTTTGGCAGGTGAGAGGAATCTCAAGTGCACCTCAAGTATGTCCAAACCCATCTTTCTTTTATTATTTCATCACGATAATTTCTATGGATCTATCAAATTGATCTCTCTTCAAATTCAATTAATCTGGAATCTGTACTAAAAATTGATTTTGGGTTAAACAGAAAGATCACAAAAAAAAATTGGGTACTGAATGGGAGAACACTTGGACATACCTCTTTTAGGTGTTTCATATATGGCATTGGAATGGTTACTTGTATATTATTTTAAAAACTAGTTATAAAACCTCTGTCCAGAGGGTTGAAAGAACAGATCTCCAGCATCAGTAATATAAAAAGAGAATAGACTTATACGAGTGTTAATGGGACAATCCCTTTACCAGTAAAAGATTCTCTATAATATCTCCCACCAACTTGACTGAGTAGAACTAAAGCTATATTTCAACAGATTTACCGTTATAATTTGAGCTGAAATGATTCTTGATATTAATTGCTGTTGACTTATGATTTAATTGTGCTGTCGTTAACAGATTCCGGTACTATGCGGAGGAGATTGATGGAAGAAGAGTATGGACAATTCATAGATTGGTCCCACAATTAGCAGAATCAGCATCTTCATTATGACTTGCCATCTCTTTGAATTTAGCAAAAATGCACCAGTGCATGCATATGACAGGAAGCTAGCAATTAGATCTTTTCTTTTCCTGTTTTCCCGTCTGATTACCTTTTCTTGGGTAGGATGTAGCACTTTGGGAGGTGATATAACATTACTGAGGGTGTACATATGTATTAACAGAAATTGTTTACTTGCTCATTATCTCTTTGTAAGCATCTCCGTGCTGATTTGCATAGTATTTCCCTTCTACTTCTATTCTGAGGTTGTACATATGTGTTGCCCGAAAGCGTTCACTTGCTCATTATCTCTTAGTAAGTATCTCCTGCTGATTTGCATAGTATTTCCCTTCTACTTCTATTTCAGATGACGATTGTCTTTTCTTTCCTTTTCCTGTTTGGGTCATTAAAATTGTTGGGAAAATTGGGTCTCTAGGTCAGTCCCAGGTTCAATTCCGAATAGGCAAAATGATAGTAGGCGATTTCTTACCAGCCATGATAGATAGAGTTACTTGGTACCTATGTTCTAGTGGGAGGTAGCAAGTGCCCCATGGAATTAATCTAAGGTGTGCAGAAGTTGGTTCAGACACCACAATTTCAAAAAGGCATTGGCAATAGACAGGTTAGGTCTTCACTCCAATAGACAGATTAACTCAAACATTGGCAAATTGAAAAGGATTTGTGCAACTATACTCCAAATTGAGCTGAGTAATAAGTTGATCTGATGGCAAAGGAATAGGATGGCTGTTCAAAAATTAGGTTAGATAAGGTCATCATGGGGCTGTGGATAATGCCTATCGATATGAATGAGTTGATTAGAGTTTCTAATAAGTTTACCAGATACTGTAAAGGTTGGTAGCCCAAAATTAACCTGCAAATTGGATTTTGAATTTACCCAACGCATCAAAATGGATATATTGGGGGTATGCAAATTAACGAGGCAATAATAGCCCTAAATTTATTACCTCTACAACAACTATGTTTTGCCATAAAGCATGTCAATCCTTTCAAGAATCACTATTAACCGAGAAGATATCGAAAATGTACATCAAATTACTGTTGAATGCAACGAGAATGTGCATTCGACCATGTCTAGTTTGTGAAGGCAGTTTAACTTCAATATCCTGTTCTTATCAATAAAGAACACATCAGGAGATCAGCTGAATTGGGTTCTTCCCAGCAACTTCCAAGTACCATGATTTCCATGCTTCCACATAATGTGCAAAGAGATCTTTCAGTGCTGAAACATAACAAACAAACAAGACTTGCTAGTAAGCTCAAGTACATCGAATGAGCTAAAGATATAAGAATAATTTTTCTATACTGCTTTGATAATATGTCCGCATAGATAAGAAGCTGTGTCAAATAAACAGTAAATGCAATCTAAAAAAGTTTGTTTCACATCTTATGTAGAAGATGATTTGGTTAAAGAACATACTAAACACGTCTATGTATCATCATATGGAGCAAATAACCAGTCAGCAGAGCAATTTGAGAATAGACCAGATGTATAACATGATTGAATTACCTGTTTCAGTGCACTAGAAAAAGAAATTTAAACATAATAATCCATATCCTGGTAGATGATAGATCACATTAACAAGAGCTTACTTGCTGTCGAAGTTAGAAGAGCAAAACACCCAATTTTGCAAAAGTAACTACAGACTCTCAATGTGGTATTCCTAAGAAAAGGGTAGGACACACAGCATCCAATTAAAAATGACATTTAAGGGTTGAGCTCAGGAAAATTATAAAAGCTTCTTAATAAGGGTAGATCAGTAGACACTACTTTTTGTTTCTAATTTGGTTTGCCTTCTAATTTTTATAATCCTCTGAATGATTATCAATTGAATCATACTAAATTTGAGAGGATGAAATTTCAAGCAAAATGAAACTCCTCATACCTTGGTTGTGATATTGAGGACGGTAACTGGAGGCTAGACTTTCCCAGTCATGAACCCGTTTCATTCTGTCAGCCTCAGAAACTTCAGCTTGAGGTATGTTTGGAGGAGCAAATGGACCAAAGTGGTAACTCTTTTTGCTCGCTGTTAAACCAGGCTCCTGTTTAGGAATGTGAAAATCATTTTCCAGGTTCTCGCATTTCACTTCAGTTAGCAATTGTTTTCGAGTTGCTTCATCTGAAATACCATCCATAGGTAGAGCAACTCTGTTCCTCTTGATGGCTGTGTTTGTAAGCTCAGTCCCAAATACCCTCTTCTTGGACTCAATAGCACAAAAGGCATCAACTGATTTATATTCTGATCTTCCTCTCAGCCCCAACCATCTAAATGCAGGTTTCCTCGTATCTGGATGATGGGTCTACAGGTCATGCGAGCAGCACTATTAGTGACTAGAGTTTCTTATACAAAACTTTACCTAGATAAGGGTTGAATTTCCAGATATTGTCTTCCTGATGAATAATCACTTGAGCATAATTACCTTCTCAATATATCTCATCGAAGACAAAACATTTGCAATATCATACAGCCTCCTAACTTTAGCTGCATAGATAAGAAGGAACAGCATTACTTGAAGGAGCATAGATTGGCAGCACAGTTGAATTATAAGAACTAACAGTTTGTGCATTGGTAGTTCCGATTACTCTTAAGCAAGAAAAAAAGGTGTAGACTTTTTACTTCTTGTCATGGCAGGAGGCCTCCCATCTCCTAACAATATTTTTGCTGCCTCATCAAGGCAAATCATGTCAACCTGAACAGAATCACCACAGAGAATTAGGGTCTGTTGAAAGCAAATTGAGAAACAAAGTTTTACACTTGAAAGTTTTTTACTTACATTGGTGCAGAGGAAGAGCTTCACAAAATTCTGTGTAAGCAGTCCCAATGATTTTTCCCTCCTATTTTCTGTTAAAACATAGCCCAATATCTCCGAAATTAGTCCCAAAGTATCTCTATTTGTTTACATCAGAATAATTGAATGGCAATTTACAAGTACCACTCGAAAGAGGGGAAAGGGAAGCAAATTTACCAGATTTAACCGGCGCTGCAGAGTTGACACCAGAGTTGGAGCTTAGTTTATCAGTCTGACTCGAAGTGATTAGGTTGGAATCTCTATCATCCTCATCATCATCTGAACCCTGAGATTATGGAGCAAAAAGAAGGAAACAGTGTTATCTCGCTAGACATAAAGCTAACCCAAGCAATATTCAAGAACGCGAATCACCAATTACTTACCTTGGCAGAGCTAGATCCATCAAATCCACTGACATTCTCCTTAAGACCCTCTTCCTATCCAATTATAAACAGAATTTAGCAAGCCAAAAAAGTGGCACATAGATCCAAGATATAAAAGTTTAAACTTCTGTGTTTACCTTCAATTGTTCCAAAGTCCTCGGAATGGCTCCTAACCCTTTCCATGAATACCTATTCTTAGCCTTCCTAGCAAGAACCTAAATTTATAAAAATTAAAAACTATAAGATTTTAAATAAAAATAGAATCTTTTAATTCAAAAACCAAAAATTGTTACGATATTCCAATTAATAGATCTTACACCAATGCTTTCCAGTACATTCACAATATCATAGATCCGCCGTCTTTCAACCCCTACATAGGAATCCAAAACAAACCCATAAATATCAATCCAAATCAGACCCTCAACAAAAGAATAATCAAGAATCATATCAGTACCCAATCTCCGAGCAGCATCATCAAGCCCAATAGTTTCCACACCTTCCCGATCATACAAGCTCAAAAAACTACCCCAATTCACAAAAACACAAAAATAATCAGCAAATCTTCAGATTAATTCTCAAAACATCAAATGCATAAAAGGGCAGAGAAAAACCACACACTTTGAACATAAGAGACCAAGTGATTTCTGTTTCCGACAATAAGTAGATCTAGATTCTTTCGAAGGATCTGAAGCTAAAGCCATACTATTTTTTTGTTCTCCGACGAAACAAATTCGAACAATGTGTTTATTACGAAGCTCTTGCTGGAAGAGAGAGAAGTTAAATGGAGAAGAAGGAGCCGTTGAGAAAGGGTTTGTTGAGTTTGGCGGGGTGGAAATAAGCCATTGGAGGGTTTTTGAAAGTTTGAATTTCAGATTCTACAGCGGGAATTTGAGTTTTCTTCCCTAGATGGCCGCGCCTATGAACACTGAATTGACGGTTTTGACCTTGATATTGCTTCCGTGGTCCTCGCGCTTGTAGGAGGTTATATTTGGAAATTCACGGGGAACATGAGAAATGGGGAATCTGATGATGACACACGCATAATCACGTGGTTAGATTTGTTTTTTAGTAGTATATATATATAAGTAATAATTTAAAAGAGCTGCCTTCTATTGAGGAAAAATATTTAAAAAGGTTGTTTGGGCGCCAAAGTGATGAAATTTTGGTCACAAAATGAGTACAATTTGTAGATTACATTAGAAGACAATAAATATTTTTCAAGAAAAATTTTCAACAACGATATGATTAACTAGAATCGTTTCTTCTTCAAGATTTGTTCATGTGTGGTTAAACAATTTTTCTAATGATCTTACAAATTTATGTGTTGCCCAATGACATACATATTCAGAAAACAAACACAAAAACAAATTTAATTTTTTTTTTTTTGCATGCATAGCTAGAGGTCGAGAAGTAGCGTTCGTAAAAATTAGCTATAAATTTAATGTTTCGTGGCTAAGGATTAATACTTATTGCTATGAGAAACCTTTTGATGTGGTAAACTTAAAATTGCGAAGGTTCAATAATATTTCAATGGGGGCAGGGGCCAGGAAGCGGAGGTAAAGAATTATTGGTATGGGTCCATATGAACCCAATAGCTTTGATTTGAATCTTGTATGTGTTAAAAATGCACTAAATAAGTACAATTAATTGATTACAAACACAGTAAATCAAATGAATTTTGGTGGAACTCAAATCTATAAACTTCAAATATACATGGAATTTGTTTTAATTGGATGTCATTGTCCCAATTGTGTTGCGTATATATCAAAATAACAAGAAGTAGAGAATTATCTGGTAGAAGCAAAAATGGGAACACTGTTGAGATCGTTGAATGAAATTGGGCACCTCAATTTGCATAATTTGCAACTCCACATCTCAAAATCTGTCCTTTGCAGAATCTTGATTACCAATTAGCAAAACACCATTTAGGAACCGGTTGAAGGTAAATCTTCGAGGAAGAAATTCTGTGTCAATAATTTCCCAGCCAGTGGCCTCTAGCAGAGTCTTCTTTACCCTCTTCTTCTTCGTCTTCTTCTTGTCAGCACCAGCTGCACCTGCTTTCTTTGGTAACTTCTTCCCTGCCTTTGGCTTCTTGTCTGCTGATGCTATTTCAGCTTCTTTGTCCTCTGTTGCTGCTTGTTTCTGCTCTGCTAGCTTTTCTCTGCTTTTGGTGCCGTTGAGAGTGAAATTCGGAATCAGAAATTGGGTTTTAGTATAAAGAAAATAGAAGATTTCTAGCTTACGAATTGATGAGTTTGTGTTGGTTGTAAAGTACACAAGTACACAGTTTTAAGAAAAAGAGGGAACCACATCAGCCTATTGTCTACTTGGAAATGGTGCTACTATCTCATCACTGCAAGTTCACATTCTACAGACAGGTTGGTTAGAAACACTCAAGCTAAACAAAATTGCAAAATAAGTCCAAAGGTATCAGATTAAGAGAACTACTCCAAATAGAACTGAATAAAATTGAAGTAAAAATCTATTAATATGCATGAATTCTCTTATATCCTGTTTGCAAGGGCTGTAGTAAATGCAGTGGGAGCTAATATATTAGGTGAACATGTTGGCTTTGAGAATGTAATCCTGTAGTGTTTCTAGTCTTTTATAATGATGCTGAAGTCTGAAGCATTAGTTGAGGTTGGATGGGAAAATAGATCTCATCTATCGTACACACATTGCATAAACATCAGGAGTTTTAAGTGCTCTTCGTGTTTCACAAAAATGCCAAAGATTGGCAATTCAAACGTTCTAATGAGTCGCTATATATCCTACAGCTCTTAGTTGTTGAAAGTAATGATCACAGGAAACGGGAACTGCCTGTCTCTGATCCAAGCACAGTAATCCATTGATGCATAAACTGTGTATTCATGACAGACTGAAACTAAAAGGTACCCCGCAGCAATACAGGCTGACAACCTTAGGTAAGACGGAGAACTGGCTTATCCAACACCTTAAGGAAAAATTAGAATGAAATTGCCATTCTAAATAGATGAAATCATAAATGAAACAATTTTGACTATTATAAAGTTACGGGACTTGAATTGATGCAAGATAGTTAATGATCACAAAAAGATGAACACAAGAATTACTACCTTTGTGTAGAGTTATAACTCCTTGTTATTTCAATCAAAGACTGCAATCAAAGAAAAGGAGTCCGAAAACGCGAAGAATTCAAAATGCCAGCATGTTCAGCAACTAGTTTCTTTGGGATCAAGCAGGTGAAGAGAGCACATATAAAACTTGACACAGAATTAAATTGCTTATTGAACAGTTTCCCCCCTTTTGGGAGTAAAAACAACACCATCAAAGACGTTCATCAACTTAGAAATTACGAACTCATTCTTAAATTTAAAACAGCAAAAGTTCAATAAGATTTGCGGGGGACTTGCTAAGACTTGGGGTGATTCAGTAAATGTATAAGCCCACTTTATTTAACCTCCATTTTCCTTCATCAAGAATATAGGAGGGAAAAATATACCTGTATACAGGTATGTGGTTTTAACTGGATGTTACTGTCCTTTCTCTGTGGCGGATAGATCAATAACAAGAAGTAATGAATTATCCAATGAAAGTGAAAATGGGAACACTTTGAGATGCACCTCCTTCAAGTCATGGACCACAACCAGAGCACCCAGCTAAACAACACAAGCCCTTATCAATGCCAAGTCTCTGTGCTCATGAGTTGTTGTATAAAAATAAGCTGTGGTTTTTAAGTCATTTCCATCTATGAAGCTCGGACTCTTTAAAAATACGACGGGTGCATGTCAGATCCTTCCAAAGTTGTGCATTTTTGGAGGATCTACCACGGGTGCAGCAACATTTTTGGCGAGTTTGAGCATCATAGATTTTCATCTCAAATTCTTCACATTCATCAAACTTATCCACATCTTACCACACTCCAATATTGAATTTCACAAGACGCAACAAACATGCTTATGAGCTGCTGCCTAAAGATAATGGCATGCTTTTTAAGTCATTTTCATCTCAAACTCCACATTCATCATGCCTGTCCATGGCACATGACAAACCCATCTCACATTTAGAGCTTTATTGTTTCATTAGGCTTCAAAAGGGCACTTAGTTTGGTATCAATTATCATACCCATGCTGTTGTACTCACAATTTAAAATGACAGGGGAGGCGGCCAGATTTGGTTACCAACCTCAAAATCTCCTTAGCAGAATCTTGATTACCAGTTAGCAAAAGACCATTTAAGACCCGGTTGAAGGTAAATTTTCGAGGAAGAAACCCTCTGTCAACCATTTCTGTCAATAATTTCCCAGCCACTAATAAATCATCTGATTTTTTCCTCACAAACATTGCACTTATCAAGATATTGTATGTATCCAAATTAGGTAAACAATCCCCGGTACTCATCCTCTCAAACACCCTTAGACTCTTCTCAATTTCCCCTTCATCACAATAGTATCGGATGACAACATTATAAGTCTGAATATTTGGTTCACACCCATCCTCACTCATCTTATCCATATACTCCATAGCATTGTCCATTTTTCCGACATGGCACAATCCCCTTATAATGGCATTATAAGTTGTGGCATTCGGCAAATAACCTTTCCTCAACATCTCATTGAAAATTAAAATAGCATTTTCCACACTATCTTTCTTACACATAACTTGTATCAGAGCATTATAAGTTGCAACAGAGGGAAGTATACCAGCCCCCACCATCTCATTGAACAACTTTTGAGCCTTCTCAACCTCACCCGCAACACCAAACCCGTGAACTATAGTAGTGTAAGTCACAACATCAATATCACATTTCCTCTTCTTCATCTGCAAAAAGAATTCCCAAGCTTCCTTAATCTGCCCTGTTCTAAAGAACCCATTAAGCATTATATTATATGTAGTTATGGTTGGATTCAGACCTCTCTCCACCATTTCTTTCAAAATTTCTTGTGCTTTGGGTGTCCTCTTAACTAAACAAAACCCATTCGCAAGTGTATTATAACTAATTGTATCAGCTTTAAACCTGCTCCTGAACATCTTGAACAACTTAAGAGCCATCTCGGCCCGTTTTGATTTGCAAAGCACGTCGAGAAATGCATTGAAAGAATTCAAATCTTGAGGGCAACCATGTTTATGCATAGACAGGAAAACATTCACAGCTTTATCAGCTTTCCCAGCGGAGACATACCTCTCAGTGATGATAGCGAATGTCTTCGGGTTCGGGCCGAGCCGCCGAGATTGCATTCGGGCCACAAGTTTCCACTGGGTCTTGTAATCGCGCATCCGAGCAGCGATGTCAATGGCGTGATCGAAGGCTGTGGCAGAGTGAGTATATGAACGGTGGTGATCGAGGAGGTTGAAAAATTGGAGGGCTTTCGGGCCGTGGTTCCATAGACGCTTTAGTACAGCTTGGACGAGGTCCGGTGTCCATTGCGTGAGGGTGTGAAGGGTGTCTGATAATGATTCTGGGCTGGATTGAAGTATGAGGTTGGAGATTACGACGGGGTCCGGTGGTAAGTGTGACGGCGGAAGTGGTGGAGACGGCGGCGGAAGAGTGGCGAAGTGACTGAGGGTGGGAGAAATGGGATTTAGCGGTACTATGAGGGTTCGGTGCAGATTCAACATTTCACCGTTCTCCGGACTATGGCGCTAAGAACTTAATTACAAAGTCTGTTAAATCTATTTTTTTTTTGTTTTTATTACCATGTTATAATTATGTAAAAGAACGCACTTTTCATAAAATTTAAATTATAACAACTCTAACATTAAAGAATAAGTATTAGATTGTGCTAATTTAAGGATTTTTTTTTTTTGTTGAAAAAATCAATGTCTAATGAATCTAAGTCAAAATTACAGTATAAGTATTAGAATTTGTAATATCATTTATTTGGACTTGAATATCGAAAAAATTGTTAAAAACATTAATAATATTACTATAATTTTATAAAACAAAAACAAAAATTAATATTTTCTTATACTGCACATAGCGCGGCCAAATTTCCTAGTATGTATAATTAAAGAAAATGACATATTTTATTTGATTAACTTAACTACTTCTTCTATTTCATTTGACCATGTTAACTTGACTCTCCCTTAAAAAAAGAGGTTTATTTTACTAATTAATTTTATTGATTATGTTTTTGAAATCTAAATTTAATTACTACTCTATGTAATCATTTAATGATATATTTCTTCTTTTATGAGTTTGAACAATTAAAATAGAATGTCTACTTTTGATAGTACTTAATAGATAGAATAAAAGTACGGGTAAATTTTTTCAGAAAAAAGCTAAATATATTTGTGAACTTTTTAAAATGGTATGGGTATGTCTTTCGTTATACTTTAAGGTTGTATGTATCCTTACCGTTACATCTTTGGGCCACACAATAATTTATTCAATTTTATTTTATTTTTTATCTAGAATTAAATTGTCATCTCCAAACTATCCATCCTAATATGGTTCCAAAATGAAGATTTTCGACAAGTAATTGGAAAAGCCCGAACGCCATGGAGATGATAACGTCTTAGAAAGGTCAGCACTTTCATGAAGACCTACTTTAGCGCGAAATGGATTTGTAATTGATAATGTCTTTTGGTGAATTTGCTTTAGGTCAATCCTAAGCTCCTCCGATAACGGTGACTCGTCTTCAAAAACCGTCAAGCCACTTTCATTAACGGTGGTGAATGTGAATTACCGAGCGAAAAATGAAATAAAAGTAGCAGACCCAACAATAAAGGACATGAAAAGGATCCTAAGATTTGACGGTTGAAATGATGCCATTGAAAGCCGACGTCAATGTGGTTGGAGATTTTCGCTTGCTTGATAGAAAAATCACGGATAGAATGTTAAATTACTCCAATAACGGTGACTCGTCTTCAAAAACCGTCGAGCCACTTTCATTAACGGTGGTGAATGCGAATTACCAAGTGAAAAATGAAATAAAAGTAGCAGACCCAACAATAAAGGACATGAAAAGGATCCTAGGATTTGACGGTTGAAATGATGCCATTGAAAGCCGATGTCAATGTGGATAGAGATTTTCGCTTGCTTGATAGAAAAATCACGGATAGGACATTAAATTACTTAGTAATTGATCATCACTAATTGCACTATCATTCTAATCAAATTAACTTAATATTTTGAATTATTTTTGTCCCAATAGCGATGGGAGATCTACATACATAAAATTTAGGAATTGTTTCTTCAAGAGAGGTTGAAACTGGATGAAAATTAAGAAGGATACTAGAAAGACCTTTAATTTGTTGATCAATAGAGAAATCTAGAAGCTTTAAGGCCAAGACAACAAATGCAATGAATGAATATTATTTTGATAAAAAATAAAATAAGACAGAATAAATCATTGAGACAATGTCATATGTCTTTCTGTTAGCTCAAAAGTACGACAATAAGATAATGATATATACAACTTTAAAATATAATAAATGTTGTGTTCATACCATTTTTAAAAGTTCTAAGGTATATTTGATTTTTCTTTATTTTTTTATTAATAAATTTGAATAAAAAGCGTTTAATAATAATAAAATAATTTATAATAAGTTGATATGTTTAATTGAAATATGAAAATTATTAAATGTAAAATACAGACATGTTTAATTTATTTCTAAGTTACAAAACTTTTGAAATATAATTTGATGCAGTCAAGAATGGAGTACAAAATCATATTTCATCCAGCGCAGCAGTAGCTACAAGTACAAAAATTTGAAAAAGCAGCTAACCCGCGCAGTCATCTACCACCTCCTCGCCGGCGGCGACCTAAATTTGTCCATTTTACTCCAATTTGCGTTCTAACTCCGGCGAGTCCTTCCTATCTTCGCCGTCAATTTAATAGTAGTAGCTTGTATGTAAAAGTTTTACTGCTACACAGATCCATCGAATGGGTGTTAAAGAAAACTGCAGAAACGAGCTCCGAGCCGCCGTCCGTCAGCTCAGTGACCGCTGTCTCTACTCAGCCTCCAAATGGTATTTCTTCTTTCTCAAAAATAAACCCTAAAAATTTCCCCTTTGTTTTGAAATCTTAATTGGGATTTTCCATTGGGCACAGGGCGGCAGAACAGTTAGTGGGCATTGAGCAAGACCCAGCAAAGTACACCCCGTCTCACACAAGATTCCAGCGTGGCAGCTCTAGCATCCGTCGCCGGTTCCGCACAGCCACGGAAGCTGCTTTCACTTCAACCCCTGCTGCGGGAGTATCACATGTGGCTACGCCGACTGTACCGGAGGATGACAACGAAGCCATTGACAGCGATTTTTACCTGCTCGCTAAGTCCTACTTCGATTGTCGGGAGTACCGGCGGGCAACACATGTGCTCCGTGATCAGACTGGCAAGAAAGCCGTGTTTTTGCGCTGTTATGCCCTTTTCTTGGTTTGTCTTTATCATCCTTTTTACCAATTTGTACTTGATTTTAGTTTCTCCTCTTTCATGCTTATCGTTTTTGAGTGAAAGCATTAACCTGGTGTTTGATTAGCTGTTAATGCGCTGTTGAGGCACATTAATTAATACTAATACCATTGGGGTGTATCAATGTTATTAAACCAAAAGCTATGACCTTTATCATTTTGTGAATCTGAATTAGTATAACATCTGGAGAATCAGGTGATCTGGTACATCAATACATGTTTATATGTCCATGACTGGAACCAAATATATGACCCGCAGATGAATTATTAGCAAAGGGAAACTTTTAGATGGTTTTAAGTCGAGCATTGGCATCGATGAAACTAATAACACTATGCATTGGTAGCTGGTTATATCAAAACGTGTTTAAGTAGTTACCTTTTAGTTAATACATCTTAAGTAATTCATACCACGTGCATGAGGAGATGGTGTGATCCATCTATGGCATCTCAATTGCGTCTTTCAACATTTAAAGATTCAATTACATTATCAAAGGCACTAAAAGCTCGATCACGTTCCATATGTATTAAATGACTGAGCAAACAAGAGAACGTCATTTTCATCAATAGGAGAAACCTTATTCCTTGACTGAGTTCTCTAGGTATTCTGTTCTTGAAGATGCGGCTAAGGTCTCCTATGTTTTGTTACTTAAGATGGCAGGTAAAGAAATCAACTCTGCTCCCAAGATAGATTCAAAATGCATAGCTAAATAGCTTTAGGGAAATGGTGTCTGCTCTTCATTATATTTCTTTATTAGTTTCACTTTATTTCGCTTTATCATGTCCTTAAATAGCCAGGAATTGGCCACAGCTTTCAGTGAGCAACTTTAAGGGTTATAATGAAGTTGTGCAGAGATAGCAAGAAACTAATATAATTCCCTTTGGTATTCTGACAATGATTGTGCCTTTTGGTCTTGTTGTGTTCTTCAAAGTAGCTTTATTATTTATTTAATTGTATAATCTGGTCTATCTCTATTCGGAATTGACCTTCCTTGCGTATCAGCAGAAGGGTTAAAGATGTCAATATGCATGTACGTCAAGACGTGTCGAATCTACCAGTTAATTTTTTGTTTTATGAAACACGAAAGGGAAATAATCTTCTCAAAACTGCAAAAATGTAAGAACTTGATATTTATTGTGGTTGAACTTTCTCTCATGGGAATTCAACACTTGAGATTCTCTTCTTACAATTTTTTTTCCACTTAATACTAAGTAACAATCTCAGTTCCATTGCTCACTCAAGCGCTCTATGCATTGAGGTGATTTCTGCTGTTAATATAAAACAAATAAAGAGATTTATTTCTTAAATTCTACGGATAAGGGTCAAATATGCCCCTAAATTATACGAAAATGTCTAAATATACCCCCATTTGAAGTTTGGCTCACCCGTGCCCTCGCCGTCCAACTTTTCGCATATATATGCCCTTGTAGACGTTAGTTGCTTTGCTGGAAATAACCAGCTCATTTTCCCTTTCTTCAAATAACAAATGGAATTGCCACATCCCCTTTTAATTACCACATGGCATTTATATTAAAAAATGAATACATCTCTTTTAAATAGGATATCCGACCCATAAATCTTATCTGACACAAGGTGGCCGGAGTTTGAGCTCCTCCGGCCAGATCTAAAAGGATTAGAACATTTGACATCGGAAACGCAGCTGAACATAGCAACAAAAAGAGCAAAAACAAAGTAAAACAACATCAATTTTAATTAGATTAGAAGCGAAAACTCAAACCTCACCGGAAATGGAGCTCAGAGCTCACAAGAGAGCTATGGTGGAGGCTGTCTCATGGAGTTTTGATCTGGTTTGCCAAACCTTGGAGCTTGGGGTCGTTTGCTGGCTGTTTTGCCAGACCAGTGAGGTGCGTGGGTTGGGGTTTTGTCGGCTGCGTTGTGGGTGGTTTCTGGATCTCGTGGTGGTCGGAGCTATTTGGTGGCTGTTTGTCAGAGGTTGTGTGAATCAGTGAGCTCGTTGGAGCTCTATTGTTTGCTCATGGTTAGAGCTTGAAGCTCACTTTAATGGTGCTTTTCTTCTAGGAGAAAGTAATGGGTTTGGTTGGAGATGGCGTTTCTCCGACCAAAGGGATTTGGGTCGGATATGATTTGTCGGCTTATGTGAAATATCCACCAAAGGGATTTGTGTCTTGTTGAACAAGTGTAAAAGTTGGTTGCTAGATAGTCTTGTTTAATGACATGGTGTTTGGGTCAGCTTATGTGTACTTTCCCTTTTTTTAGATGATGCAATAGATTTCAATAAAGGCATAGCTCTACTATAATCTTCTCCACAATCCTAATCTTTATAGAACCCACAATACCTTAATTTGTAACTTCTTTTTACTGATCTCACGGCCTTTTTCCAACCGACTTAGTCTCTTGTATACACAACAGTATTAACTCTCTTTCTCTTTAAGATGCTTATTAATTATAGACTTTCTCGTCAGCACCTTTATACTACACCTACCTACTTGAATCTCTCAGGGTAGCTTCTTTATCCATTTGTCAAATAAGAAATGGGAACTCTTTTATATCTAGCATCACTTACATGTGTTGATGTGGTGGACTAAATTAAGCACATGCGCTCATAATGTGGGAACTCTTGGTTAGACGCTATCACAGTTTGGTCACGATGTCCCTGGTTTATTCAAATCAAAACTCAGGTACTGATGTAGCATGTTTCCAGGTGGCAATGTCCCAATGAATTCTCTATGTCTAAGATTATTAATAATTAGATGGTTCTTAGGTTGGCTGTCAACTATTGGTAAACTTCACCCTTTTCTGTGTTGTCTTTCCAAGAAGTGACTGTTAAGCTTTCGGGTGCTATCTTGTTGTATGTTTACCTGGAATTTACATATGACTTTTCCTTTGTCTTCTTCTCTTATTCCTTTGGCTTGTGTTCGAGGATGAAATTGAGGTGCTGGAGCTTTCCTCGACTTTTTCCCCCACCTATTTTGTGGGTGGTGGTGGTGTTCCTTAGCTTTACTTCAGTCAGTCCTATCTTTGGGACTGTTAATATTTTCCCTTACGCTTAGTTAGACGTATAATTCACTGTAAACTATTTTGTCATGGGCCATATTACTCTCCTTTGAGATTCTCATGTTGCTAAAATAGTGGGTTTTTCAATGTACAAGAAAGTGTAGAAATGAATCATCAACCAAAAGAAGAATACATATCAGAATAGTGTAAGCACATTGAATTTATCTTTTTCAGTTATATTAGTATGTCACTCCTTACATGACATTTTATTATCTACATTTTGTTCATTTCCTGAATGATTGACCTTCTCTTTTTTATTCTTTCTTTTTGATAAGGAAATGACGGACCTTCTCATTAAGTGTACCATTCAGGAATGAAATTAGTGTAACGTTTTCTTTCAATCAACTTACATCTGAATGAATTTCCAACTGATCAAACCATGTCATAGGACTCGAAGCAAAGGGGAACAATTTTATGGCACACTTTAACTGATTCAGATCATAAATTAACTTAGGGCTTTTCCCTAGAACTCCATCTCTAACCAGACCTGGTCACATGCAATGGACAAAAGGAGAGCCGTGATTGGTTCTTGTTGTCTGCATTAGCGGAGAGATAAGGATATACAGGCATCAAATCTTTTTTCTTTTTGGTTCTCAGTTTGTAGCTTTGCTGATAAGCACCTTCCTAATTTTGGTATTCTCTCTAAAATGTCATTGAAGGAGAATATATGTGAAATTTTAGCTCCTTTTTGTTCTCAAACAAATGAATCTTAAATATACTTCCATAAAAGCAAATATAAAGTCAACTAGCTTTATGTCATTTGTTAATATTAAATTGTATCTAATAAGCCTGGTGATAGATACTTACGATGCTTCTTTATTGTTTCTTTAGGCCGGTGAAAAGCGAAAAGAAGAGGAGATGATAGAACTCGAGGGACCCTTAGGCAAGAGTGATGTTGTGAACCACGAACTGGTTTCTATTGAGCGGGAGTTGTCTGCACTTCGAAAAAATGGAAGCATTGATTCCTTTGGCCTTTACTTGTATGGTCTTGTTCTTAAGCAGAAAGGCAGTGACAATCTTGCTAGGACAGTTCTTGTTGAGTCAGTAAATAGCTACCCCTGGAACTGGAGTGCTTGGTCGGAGCTGCAGTCGTTGTGCACCACAGCTGAGACATTGAACAGTTTAAACCTTAATAACCACTGGATGAAAGACTTCTTTCTAGCCAATGCTTACCAAGAGCTTCGTATGCACAGTGAATCATTGGTGAAATATGAAAATTTGCAAGGGACTTTCAGTTTTAGCAATTACATCCAAGCCCAGATTGCTAAAGCTCAATACAGTCTTAGAGAATTTGAACAAGTAGAAGTTATATTTGAAGAACTTCTAAGAAATGATCCTTACAGGATTGAAGACATGGATATGTATTCCAATGTGCTATATGCAAAGGAATGTTTTTCAGCCTTAAGTTATCTTGCACATAGGGTATTTTTGACGGATAAATACAGGCCAGAGTCTTGTTGCATTATTGGGAACTATTACAGTTTGAAGGGGCAGCATGAGAAATCTGTAATGTATTTTCGGAGGGCTCTTAAATTGAATAAAAATTATTTATCAGCTTGGACACTTATGGGTCACGAGTACGTAGAGATGAAAAACACTCCAGCAGCAGTTGATGCCTATAGGCGGGCTGTGGACATAAATCCATGTGATTATCGAGCCTGGTATGGATTAGGACAAGCATATGAGATGATGGGAATGCCATTTTATGCTCTTCATTATTTTAAAAAGTCAGTGTTCTTGCAGCCGAGTGATTCTCGATTATGGATTGCAATGGCCCAGTGTTTTGAAACGGAACAGCTTCATATGCTTGAGGAGGCAATAAAATGTTACAGAAGGGCTGCAAATTGTAATGACAGAGAAGCAATTGCACTTCACCAGCTAGCAAAACTGCATGCTGAACTTGGTCGTTCTGAAGAAGCAGCATTTTACTACAAGAAAGATTTGGAGATTATGGAAGCTGAAGAACGGGAAGGTCCTAACCTAGTTGAAGCTTTAATGTTTCTTGCAAGATATTATAAAGCTCAAAAGAGATTTGAAGATGCAGAGGTTTATTGCACCCGCCTTCTAGATTATTCTGGCCCAGTAAGTTTTACCTCTTCTTATTAAATACCTAAAGAGTAAATTTGTCTATGGTAAATTATAATATGTTCTCTTAATCATCGTCGAAAACAACTCTTTCAGCAGTTTCCCTCATATTGTTTGGTCATTAATGCAGGAGAAGGAAACAGCAAAGAGTCTACTTAGAGGAATAAGATATGAAATGGATGTTGAGCATCTTCCACCCTGATAAGTTTCTTTTTCCTTCACAAACCTGTGTATGAAATTGGAGGCACCAACTGAACAAACAGCTAAGAAGCTTGGACAGTTCAGTCGAACAGCCAAAAAGTTGAGAATCTAAGCTGGCATCCTCGTTAAATGTTATCTAGTTGTCTTGTTGATTTCATGATCAAAGAAACGTCTCTGTGGTATGGGATATTTCCCTTGTTTGGAATGCCCGGGAAAGAGCTTAGGAGCAAAAGAATGCAGATATAGTAATGTATCTTAGTTTCTCATATTACATATGGTTCTGTTTTTCAGATTATTTCAAGGACTCTCGCAATGTCCGCATTTTATATAATTGTTGGTATCTTCTCCTTCAATGTGATACATACAGGACAAACTGCATGTTACCGTTTTGCTTAGAGTAGTTGTTTGCACCTTGAGTTTCATTCACAAATACATTTGACATATAAGTCTCAATACAAACTGTCACAGAGGCACATATTTTACAGACACATCGATACTGCAATTCATCCAGCACAACAGATTAGTGTCACGGTCACATTACATTCCAAATCACCATTATAATGATGAAGTTTTGATAACTTTATTCTAACCAAGTTACAGGTGATTAATTCTTTTGAGGGTCACTGAAGAACCTATTAAGGTTAGGGAAAATTTCTGGTGGCCTACTACGAGCAAACTTTCTGACAGCATGTTCAGCATATTTTTCTCCCTCTTCAAAGTTCTCCAGGATGCCAGCAGCTCTTTTCTCCTTGTTTACCCTGCCCATGTTTATTGAACCAAAAAAGAAGAGTAAGTTCTTGTCCAGTGTCAAAAATAGGAAATATATGAATGGTGCAGTGTATATTCAATAATCAATACGTTGTTAAAACAAGTCTGTTAGAATTACGTACGGGGAGTACTACTTAAAACAATTTTGTAGGTATTATTCTGGGGGACTTGATACCTCATAAGCCTCGGTGTAATTTAACAGATCCATAACCTGCTACCATCTGCCCCTCCTAAATGAGGGAATTAAGGCGGGTATAGTCAAATTGAATGACTTGATTCGAAGGTGGGTGATAAGCACCAGTATCCGTGTCAAGCCTATCATCTCTCCTCACGAAAAACTTTCCAAAAGATTTGCAATATAAGTGACCCTGCTTCAAAGCCCCATCTCTGAAATTTATCTTAGGAGACGTTTGACCACCAATCTATCCAATTTAAATTTTGATATCTAAAACAGAATCCACCTATGATTCAAAGGTGTGCTCTCAGACCCCTGTTCGTGGAATCAGTGAAGTGATCGGGTACCCAAAAAGGGGCCTGGAAGTGCCTACTACTTCTGTCTACTACATGGGACACTATTAAAAAGGAATTGACTAACAGAAATGCAAACTAATCGTATTTCCAGCTAGAAACTAGTGTAACATATACTAAATCATACTACAAAGAAATACTAATACTAGCAGAAAATAAGGATGTATTGAAGGAATATGATAGATCGAACCTGACTTCAGGGTTGATACGCATATTACGAACCAATTGAAGTCCACAGATTCCGATTGCAACTCCAACGGCAGCAAACAGTGGATAAACCTACTCGATCATTCATTATGCTTAGAAATTCCTCGAAAAGTTAGAAAACAAATACTAACAAATTGCAAGGATAGAAGATACCTCGGGCCTGAGCCAGCGATTAGTAGCCATGGAACAAGAAGAAGAAGTTTGATTACACAGAGACCGATGAGGAGGACTGAGTACAATTATGGGAGTAATAAACAACTTTATCTTGTTTTAGAAGTTGGGGGAGAAAAAAAATATACTACTAGTATTTTTTTAAAGAAGATGATGTTGATTGGATGAGGGGTCTGACATTATCATTGCCTAACTCCCAATCGTTGATTGCCACGTTTCAAAACTTGACAAGGACAATTTTAGAATCCACCAACTAGATAAAGGCGGGGAAATTTAGACAATCGTAATGGGCCAAGCTAACTGTCCATTACTAAGACACGGGCCTAAAACATAATGGCCCAATAAAAAAAACATGGACCTTCTAGTAACTGTACTCTTAACTCTGATTGCTCATTGCAGTACGAAACGATCAAAAATTACAAAAATAAATAAATAAGTTGAAAGTCGTTGGTTTTGTCACGACTAACAAGTTAATTTAACAATTGCTAGTTGTGTTTTCTTCCATGACTCATAACCAAAAATAAATAAATTAAATGGCCAAACGATTGTTTAGTCGAGCAGTCAGAAGAAATGGTTTGTCAATGGATTCAACCGATTTTTCTGTTTTGAATCTGTCCAAATGGATTGTCCGTTTTGATATTTCCTCTTCACAAAATGACTCTTTTGGCTCCAGGATTTTAAAATAAACCACATTAGATACACAAATAAGTTCTAAAGATTCATTGAATTCGAAAATTGCTTAGCATTCACAAATAGATCATACCACCAAATAATATATATATACATATATCATACCATAAAGTATGATTCATTTTCCAGACAATTAAAGATCTAAGACCGTGAAAGAATTTATGTTCAACTATTTCTTGCACCAAAAAAGATTTTGTTAGTTGATAACACGGCTGCACCACATAATAAGGGTGGACATGATACAATATAGTATTGAAAATTTTGGTTTGTAATTTTTTTTTAAAATTATGATATTATTATACCAAATTAAATTTAGTATTTTTTGAAATTTTACGATATAGAAAATCAATACTTATGATTTATTTGATTCTGACTTACGTATACTCTTAGTAATAGAGAATTATGACCTCGATTTTCTGAAAACGGCTCAATAGTATCATAAAAGCACCAACACATGTCGTATTTTAAAGAAAATAGAAATTCAATATTTCGATATACTATTTTTATAAATATCAAATATCATATCATATGCCAAAAAAAAAAAAAAAACATATCAATTATCAAGTATCATAATATTAAAATCACAATATCAAAAAGTTCAATTCGATAATTTGATATTTATCAAACCCTCTCTATAATTTGCTAAGTATCATGAAAATTATTTTTCTCACCCCATAAAAAAAGGAAATAGAAAGAATAATTCTTATATTTGGGTTTCATGTGATATCAGTATCTCATTCGATTAAAGTTGAATTCGCGTCAAGAGGTTTCACAACTCTTTCTAATAAAAATGATTCCGTACTCAAGAGAATTCGAATTTAAAACTTATAACTAAGAATCAAAAATATCTATTATTCCCTCACAACCAGGACAGGTTAATCCTTACACATTTATTTTCAAGTTTGAAGCCTCGCTATCAATTTATGTGGAATAACAGCAACAAAAGTCGTAGAGCAGTAACATTAATGTTGATTGGTCTTTTAGCTTGCAGTGTCAATCACCCTGCTGACAACAGAACCTAGCAAAATCGTAGGACTAGGAAAATACTGTTCTTTTCCTTTTTGACCTTTGTTTTTAATTTACGTTATACACTTTTTTTTTTAATCCATTTAGAAAAAAATATTACTTTTTAAAATTGAAAAACAATTCAACTTGTAATATTATTATATTTTAATTGAAATAATTTATCATCAAACAAAAAATTATTTTATCTAATAATTTTATTTAATTAAAAAAACTTTGTGTAATATTAAAATGTATAACGGAGAGTAATTTGTATAGGAGTAAAAGGTGATTACTTTGTGTGTACGGAACGTGCAAAGGTGATTTACTTGGGATTCCGCGATTTTCAGGCGAATCTCAACAAATAGAATCCAAAGTTTACTTAATTGGAAAAAGGTCACTTTTCTGTTTAAGAGATTTGATGGAAGATCAAAAAGATTTAGTTTGGCTGTCTACTCCACTCCCATCGTATCTCTCCCTGCTACTTGGAGCTCATTTTCTTCTTTTTTTTATTCATATCATACCTTTCTCTTTTCTCCAAATCCTTCTATAACTCGTTCGAGTTATACATGTATTGATAATATAAAAAATAAATATACATATTTTCTTTTTTTTAACAATTGTCATCAGATAAATATTTAAATAATCGTGAAGGCATATTAAAAAAGATGAATTATGAATAAAGTTATATACAAAGTGAAAATGGTTATTATTTGAAACAAGATAAGAAAAGCACAAGTATGAAATAATACAAACACGTGAAGAAGAGAATTTAAAAGGATTACGATACTGTATTAATTTAGAATCTAATTAAACTAAATTTAAAAAGGATTACGATACTGTATTAATTGAAATTTGATCTGTTTGTTGGAGGATAGTAGCAATATTTTAGTACAAATAAGATTTCTTGGGAAAAGAGGAGATTGGAGGTGACTGTTAAATCAATTTTTGAGGATTTTGGGTGCTAATATAGACTTTGTCCAAATACTGGAGGCGCCTTTACTCCTTTTGGACGCCGCCTATTTGTCAAACACTTTCACTTTGACTTTTAGTCAACCATTTATGAATAAACACTTTTTTTAAAAAAAAAAATTATATCCTCGCTAACGAGGTAAAAGTTTACGTAATTGAGCTACTAAGATTTTCTTATAAATATCGTACTCATATTACATATATCACCTCTTTCTAAAAACTACATTTAATTCTCTAACAAAGTCTACTAAAATAATTGTACATTAACCGAGCAGAATATTTAAAATCTGATTAGATTTACATTCACGTGAAGTAGAGTCAATTTTTGGGGACAATTCTATCAACGTGGTTTTTTCCCCATGTTGGTATAGTTTAGTTAACTTCTTATTTTGCTACTTCATTCGTTTCATTTTATATGTCACATTTCTACTTTGCATTTGCATTAAGAAATGATGTAACTTTACCCTTCTACCCTTATTTAATGTTTTCTTAAGTAAACATTATAATAAATGATGAGTACATTTTCAAGATTAATTAACTAATTTATCAAGGGTATAATAGGCAAAATATGGTAATTTATGCATACATATTATAAAATGACAAGTATTGTAGTTCAACTATTTATAAAAATAGATGACATATAAAATAGGACGGATGGAGTCCATTTTAAATTAAATTAAACTATTTAGGATTTTATCTTCCTGTCCAAAAAAAAAAAGATTCGATTCTGTTTGTCATCTTCCCTTAGGCAAAAAGTGCCTAATATTTTTTTAATGATTCATAGGTTCAAATTTTGAATTGTTAATAATTCTCCATCGTAGAATTAATATTTTTTTAAGTGTATAGGAGCTTTGACAAAATCTGAGTATCTTTCCTTTGATTTGGTGGGCTTGTGTTTGTTAAATAATCATTAAATTCATTGTTAAATTTTATCACTGTATGCCGTATAAATTTTCAAAACAAATATTTATGATGTTAATAAAGCAAATTGACCAATATCCAATAGGAAAACACATTAAACAACAAACCATGCAAGTGGGAGACAATATAGTCGGCCAAAATTTTGACATGCACATGATATTTTAGCTTTGTCGTAAATTTTGAATGAGATTTTAGTAATTCGATATTCAAATTTTAAAAATGATGATTTCAAAAATTTGAAATTTGAAATTTTAACCTCAAAATTTTTGATCAAATAAAAGAGAAAATTATGTGTCTTTTATATGCATATTTATCACTAAACATGATTCACATACATTTATATAAAATAACGTCAATCTACTTATATAATTTAATTAATGTCCTTTAATGCAAACGTTAGGTTTTATATACGTTTTTCCTTTTGTGCAAACGTTAGGTTTTCTTGCCGTTTCATGCATTATTACACACCCTTTCACCTTTCCAAATTCCAACCCTTCTTCCAATTTGCAGAATTAATTAATTATAATTAAGGGTAATCACATTTGACTCAACTATTTTTTTTCAATAGAAAAATACAGTATCATTTAATATAGTATTCGATAGTTAAGTATTTACGTACATTTATCCTTCACTTGTTTCTTATTATTTCTGAAGTTTCTAAATAAGAAGTTGAAATATACAAAATTCATAATTTTCTTAACATTATACTGTTAGTGGCCATTTATTGTATTAAATTGGAGATTAAAAGATATTTGAATTATCTTATGGACCAAATTAACTTTCGTAAAGTAAAATTATATTCTTTGGTTTTCCCCTCAACTTTGAATTTACAACGTGTTCCAATTTAAAATCACAATCTAATAGTTATACTTTTATTCAACACTACTAATAATGTGAAATCATTTAACTTCTTTCAGTTTCTATATAGCTTTTCAATTAACATACAACAATAATTTAATTTACACTCAAATATTTATTTATATTTCATAAACCATATACATAGATACATATATAGATATATTTAAAAGGAATATTTCGATGAACCATATTAGATACTGTGGGACACATCATGTCCATCATTAAACAGTAGATCAGAAGTTTTTTAATTTAAATTTAGATTAATCAAAGTAAAAAGTAAAAAAATATTACCCTGTTTTAAAATTTATTGTACTACTTTTATTGAAAAGAAGAAAATATATAGAGGGTCAAAGGAAGTGACAACACAGGGGTCAAAGTTAGTGACCACAAACAGTGTTCATGGCACCTGGCCCCACTAACAAGCACGACACTACCCACATTGGCTATTAGGAATATTTCTGTAATTAGACTGTCTCCGTTTTAATTTATATGATATTTTAACTTGCCATAAGAAAGAAACTTTTGAAATGGTGAGTAGGATCATTTTATTCTAAAAGGATATATTTTATTAATATCGAATACATGAGGAGAATAATTTTATTAAGAACACATTGTATTCAATAGACTCAATTTTGTTTTTTTCATTATAATTTCTATTATTTTAATACAGATTAACAACACTTACTCGCATACTTACAAATAGAATTTGATCTAAAAATTATAAAGAAAAGTGTATCACACGAACTAATGAGGAGTACGTTAAAGAGAAGGTGAACAGTAAACAGTGTTTTGTCTGGAGTAAAAAGCAAAACCCCCCACCCAACCCCACCTCTCGATCGAATTTAATAATAATAGCGTCAGATACATAGGGGGACAAGTGGGATAATGCGGTGTAGATTTTCTAAGATCTTTCAGTATCTCTTCTTCAGTTTCTAAAGTAGATTTCTTCCTTTACTTATATATCTACCATCTTTCTCCCCACATGACCCAACTCAACTAATTGAAATCTGCTTTATTCCCTTTTATATATATAATCGCATTAGTTCTGTTCAATTTTCTTGAAACAGAAAAATACAGAGACCCATTTGGAAACAGAGATATAAAAGACCCATTTTTGGTAATACAAGTGATGGAAATGGCACAAGAGTTGCATGTTCTTGCTGTTGATGATAGTCATGTTGATCGGAAAGTTATTGAGCGATTGTTAAAGATTTCTTGCTGTAAAGGTAGCTTCTTTTTTCTTGTTTTATGTCAGTTGAAATAGCCTCTGTTTTTTTGTTTACTAGATGTTTGTTGTAATGTCTGTTAATCGGGTTGTTTTTTTCTTTTGCAGTTACGGCAGTGGAAAGTGGAACGAGGGCTTTGCAGTATTTGGGGTTGGATGGAGAGAAGAGTTCTATGGGGATCGATGTAAGTATAAACACTTTTCTGTTTAATTTGTTAAAAATGAGACCTTTTGGTTGCATGTTAAAGTTTTTAGGGAAAATAGACAGATTGTGGTTTCTATTTATATTGCATGAGATGAAAATGTGTACATCAAATCTTGTTTAGCTAGAAATTCCATTTCTTGATCTGATGGTTTTACTTTTGTGAGAGTATGTTGTAAAGGTATTTGGGATTTTTTTGGTTTCAGGGTTTGAAGGTAAATCTGATACTGACGGACTATTCTATGCCTGGGATGACTGGCTATGAACTTCTCAAAAAAATCAAGGTTAGTTAGTTGAGGATGGGATTTGTTTTGTTTCAATTCATGTCTCTTTTGGTCTATATTTTTTGTTGTAACTTGTCATCCTTAACTGTGAATGACGCTTTCATTCTTGTTGAACAGGAATCATCGGTGTTGAGCAAGATCCCCGTTGTTATTATGTCATCTGAAAAGATTTTACCTCGCATTGATAGGTATATCCTCTTTTGACCATCAATTGTTTTGTTCATTTGTACTGGTTTCGTTTAATACATATGATCCTGCATTGAATAGACAAGCAAAATGTTAACACTTCAATACATTGTAGAATCCTTTTGCCATGGGGCAGATTTAAGGCAGGTTCAATGAGTTCAACTAAACTCATTGGTTTTGACTCTATCGATATAGACATGAAGAATATTTTGCATTTGTGTTTTTGTGCAAGACTGGTACTATTTACCATAGTTCCTTAATCTGTATCTGCCTCTTAGAGTATTTGGCAATATTATTGTACTCTTGTCTAAATAAACTCTCTAGAATTGAGGATTATTGATTGAACTGAATTCGGAAAAAGTACTTGCGGAGCATACATAAGTAACCATATGTTGCTTCACAAGTAGTATGTAATTGCCTGTTGGTTTTGGTATATATCTCGCAGTTACTGAATTTAAAGATGGTCATCTAATTGAATAGATGTTTTCTATCTATAGATGTTTGGAGGAAGGTGCTGAAGAATTTCTCCTGAAGCCTGTTAAGCTGTCTGATGTTAAACGTCTCCGAGACTTCATCCTGAGAGGCGAGGAGGATGACAACAAAGAAACAGAGAAGAATATCAAACAAGTATGTTCTAGAAAAAGAAAATTTCAAGACTATTCAACGACACAATCAATGCTATCTACTGTAGTTACAGCTCATGTTATTGAGTCGTCATCACCGGAATCTTCAGCATCATCAGAATCTCAACAGCCTTTGTCAAAGCAATCCAAGATTGGATAGCACAGGATAGAAGACATGACATTGAGTCGTGATCACCAGAATCTTCAGCATCATCAGAATCTCAACAGCCTTTGTCAAAGCAATCCAAGATTGGATAGCACAGGATAGAAGATATGACACAGATACGTAATTTTTTGCTGTCTAATTGAGCTAGTAGTTGTTGCTGTTGTTTACCATTTTGCTAGCGTCATCTTTTGACACCTTGTGTGTACCTTCTTTTGTGTGTATACTTGTACATGTTTAACTCACATTTTGGACCCTTTTATGAGCTCTGTAGAAATAGATTGGAAATCCAAATGATTTTTTTTTTTTGTAATCAACGGGGATATATTGACATTTTAGCGCTATGACTTTGCTTTCTTAGCAACCAAATTTTGTTCGTTGTCCACTTTTATGTATGCATTTTGTTTGTTTTGTTACGTTTGAGGCGTCTACTAATTTCAATTTTTGCCACTTGGGGGTTGTTTCGTACTATATAAAAATAATATATCCAATAGAGTATATTAGTAATGTATGTATTATTGTACTTGTATTGGTTATGTATAGATTATTTCTTATGCATTGTTTGGTTTGGGGTATTAAAAGTAGTATACATTGTATAAAAATATTTATTTACACAAGTATCCTTCACAATTATGGTGGAAAAGATATAAAAGTACTTTTCAGGGGTAATTGTGCCTTTAATCATATAAATGCATGTATTAAATCACTTGTATTACTAATACCTAAAAATCCATGGTATTAGGAATACTCTTCAATACACAATAGAGTCATACATATCACGAAAATATGCACCAAAGAAGGAATTACTAATACATATAATTAATGCATGTATTATTTTTGTTAATACACTACCAAACGACCCCTAAAGTATAGTGTTGGTATTTTTCATGTAAATAAGTTCAAATTGAATTCTTACTGTTATAGTCTCTTTTTCTGTTTTCTCTAATGTATAAAATATGTTCATAAAAAGTATTTTCAAAGACTACCTTTTTTTCAAATAGGCAAAAGGTCGGATAGAAACTTCTTGGTAGGTGAAGTTTTAAATATGAAAACTTAAAACACAATTTTAAGTTGAATTAGCATGGTTACATCGTTGTTATTAAGTTCCCTTCCATATTGTACTTTTTTGTGGAGTTTCTTAAATATTTAAATTGAAACTTGAAAATATTGATTTAACCTAATCTATTATAGCATCAAAGATTTTAGCCACATTAACTCTCAAGAAGTAAAACATAACATCTAATATGAGATTGAGAAAATAGTGAAGTTAATTTGCAGTTCAAAAAACTTGTACTTTGTATATTATACTCTTGGCTTTCTTTCTTGCTTTAATATTCCAAAAGAATTCGACGTAATTCCGAACTTAAAAAGTTAACTCATATTATATTGACGTAATGTAATTAATTCATGTTTATATTGCACAGGAAGTATTGTGCTATATTACTTCAAGTGCGATGCTAAGTTTGCAAATATTTAACTATGGAAACTGCAGTCGTTTAGGTAACAATTAATAAATTATAGACTATAGCCTATAGGGGAATAAAAGAAGAAGAAAATTAATAATTAGAATGGTGTTCGGCTGAACAACGGAGCTGCATACCTCTTGCTCCAAATAACATTAATTAGAAGTTTGAAAAAGGAAAAATGTGGTCCTATGGACTATTAACTCTTACATTGCTCGATAATACAATATAATTATTATTACGTTTAGTCCCCCTAAAACAATAGAATTATTACCAATTAATAAGAATTAGTTTTCTCTCTCCGTAGGAACCAATAAATCAGCACCACATATTTAATTAAAATTCCACATAAACCATCTCATAATTTCATTAAGTGGAGCAACATTATTTTAAACTTAAAGGATAATTGGGGTATAATAGATGAAAAAAAGTATTTTTAACCTGAAAATTCACGTTAAGAGCAATTTGAATCTAATAGGTAAGTAAAAGAAGTATACATGTAAGTCATCATCAATATATTAGCGACATTTTTTAAAAATCTTTTCCATTAAAAGATTGGAACTATGACCGCTAAGTTGTAAATAAACTCTAATAGAAAATCTTAGTCTGTTTACTATGGATCATTGAAATTGATTTGAAAATTTTTCAAAATATAGTCCATCGTTTATGTCAAAGGTACCAAAACGTCATTTAATTCAGTAGTCTTAAGCATTTATAAAGAGTCGACAAAAAAAAAAAATGGATTAAAAAGAAAATAGGACAAACAAATTAAAATGGGGTACTTTCTCTGTCTAAATTTATATGATACATTTTGAACTGTCACGAAAATTAGAAAAACACTTAAAACTTATCGTCTAAATTAAGTTATAGATATTTATGTAGCTAAAAATTATTTTATTAAGAATAAAATTGATATTTAAAAGTTAAATTATCACTGAATATAAAAATATGTCATTTTTTTAAACTAAAGAAAACCAAGTCATAAAAATTAGAACAGGAAGATTACTAGAGTATTCTGTTTGAAAATAATAAATTGAGCATTTAATGAAGTGTAACGTACCTTTCCTCTTTCATCTACGATGGTGGAGAAATATTTAGGTCATTTTGGTAGTGGTCCAAAATTTTGAAATTGATTAGTGTCTACAAATATGGCCTCCTTATGCCAACATTTATGCCAAATTAATAAACGCCTACATAGAGTAGTTAGAAAAATGTAAAAAAAAAAACAACTGAAACTGCCCAAAAATAACTCAAGAAATAATTTACAATGGCACAAATCCAAATTAATTGAGTTTTGGTGGAAAAAAAAAAAGAGAGGGGTCGAAACATTGTTGTCACTTGCCTGCTGACAATTAATTACCTTTAAGTTGGTTTTCCCTCTCGAAATATATCTCAATTTGAATTCCGATTAATGTCAAAATTATACAATGATGACAACTAATTGGATAAAATAAAGAAGAAAACGACATTTTCCTTATAAAAAGGAATAACATCATCACCTTCTATTTGTTTGTTGAAAATGTAGTATCACATTGACACAGATGTCCTCTTTTACAATAAAAGAGTATATGACTAAGTAAAACTTTTCTTATACCAACCGTCTGACTACAACACACAAAATACAAAAATTTCAAAGTTGCCAAAACTTACACATTTCCACTAAACCCCCAAGGCTAGCTTTCTTTATTTTTAGACTAGTTCAATCAGCCTGAATTTAGCGTTAGAGTTAATGATTCACTCATTTATAACCAATTCAATTCAGCTTTGGATGAGTCAATTACTCGCCCATTTTGACCCACCTCATTTCAGCAGCCCTAGTAACCTTTGGGCAAGTCAATTATTCATCCATTTATTAGTTTAGCCCATTTTGATCTCCCATTTAACACCTCTGCAGCTAGACAAAAAACAGTAATGTCATTTCTACCAAAGGACTTGCAAGGTTTAAAGACAGCCAACTAACAGCAACAACCTACTTTGAAACTGTCAAGCAGCCAAAGATGACAACAAAATGAATGTCATTGTAAAATATAAACAAGCAGAAACTCTTTCCTTCACTTTGATCAGACAATGGTCCAACCAAGAATTCATTCCAACAGTTCTTTTCTACTTCTTTCCTCTGTCAAACTCTGCAACAGCAGCTTGATTGATCTTATGTATACCAGTTCTTTCACTGACTAGTTTTATCTACTCACTTTTTGGCTGAAATGAATACACCAGGGCCACCTCCAACAAATTCATCTCAGAAGCAGATAGTTCTGAAGGCTGTTATAGCTGCAGTTCTATCTACTTTGGTAGTTGCTGGCATACTATTTTATTTCTTCTACAGATACTATGTAATTCGTCGATGGAAGAAAAACAAGTTTGATTCAAGTTTTCGTAGAGAAGTGCCTCATCAAGAATTCCAGCAAACTGGGGCTTTAAAAGGGTTGATAGTTGATGAAAACGGGCTTGATGTTATATATTTGAGAAGATTCGAAGGTAGCCAACTAGGAAGTTGTTTTTCTAAGATTTGGGTGAATCATATGGATGAGGATGAGGAGGAAGAGAAGAGGATTGATAGCGGACAAGAGCAACCAGTTTCAAGTGATCACATTCAAGAAATGCCTTTACTGCAAAATTGTTGCAATGTAGGTAGCTATGAGAATAAAGAGGCAGTTACTGCATCACAACAAACAACTAACTCACTCTTTGCAGCAAGCAGATCTTCAAAACAGCCATCAACCTCATTACAGTTTCAACAAAAGGAAATCATTCCGCCTCAGCCAGAAACACCGTCTCAACTAGCAGTTGTCTCGAGTCAAAATCCGCCTCAGCCACCTATACCTCCACCAGCTCCACCGCCTCAGCCACCAATACCTCCACCAGCACCACCACCTCCACCTCCTCCGCCTCCCCTTCCAATGAAGAGGATTGCCAAAGCACCAACACCACCTAATGCAGGAAAGATAAAATCGTCTCCACCACCCCCACCAAAGGGTGGTGGTTTAAGTTCATTGATAAAACCACCTATTGCACCAAGAGGGAAAGGGAGCAGGAAAGATAAAGCAGAAGCTCAAAACAAAGAGAAGTCAAACGAAAACGGTGAAACTCAAGTCAAATTGAGGCCACTGCACTGGGATAAAGTCGTTGCTAATGCTGATCATTCTATGGTCTGGGATGAAATCAACAATGGATCTTTCCGGTAAGTGCACCTTGGCATGTAAAATCGAGTCCCTTTAGTGCAGTTAGTGCCTATTTTGAGTCCAACTAATAAATTGCATTTGTATGCACATTTCAGATTTGAAGATGACCTTATGGAAGTTCTGTTTGGATACAATGTCACTTCCAAGAGAACCCCTGAAGGAAATAGGGCGACAACAAGCTCAGGCACTTCTAAGTTGGCTCAACCAACTCAAATGTTTATCCTCGATCCTAGGAAGTCACAGAACACAGCAATTGTGTTAAAGTCTCTTTCAGTCTCTCGCAAAGAAATTCTTGATGCCCTGACGGAGGGCCAAGGACTCAGTGTTGACACTCTAGAAAAACTAACCAAGATTCGCCCAACTGAAGAAGAAACGTCAAAAATCCTTCAATTTGATGGTAACACAAGAAAACTTGCTGACGCGGAGTCTTTCCTCTACCAAATGCTGAAAGCTGTTCCTTCTGCATTTAAACGTTTCAACGCGATGCTTTTCAGATCAAACTATGATCCAGAAATTCTTAACCTCAAGGAGAATCTGCAAACAATTGAGCTGGGTTGTAAGGAATTGAGAACAAGTAGAATTTTCATAAGACTTCTGGAAGCGATTCTTAAGGCTGGCAATCGGATGAATGCAGGAACGGCTAGAGGAAATGCTCAGGGATTCAACCTTAGTGCTTTACAAAATATATCATATGTGAAAAGCAATGATGGAAAGACTACTCTGCTTCATTTTGTAGTCGAACAAGTCATCTGTTCTGAAGGTAAACGTTGCCTTATCAATAAAGGTCACAAGGATGATTCCGATAGAAAAACGGAAAAAGTAGAGAAAGATACAGAGCACCTAACACTAGGTTTACCATTATTGCAAGGATTAAGTTCCGAATTCTCTAATGTAAAGAAAGCAGCTACCATAGACTACGATAGTTTCATCAATACATGTTCCACTCTTACAACACGGGTAAATGACGTTCAGCAGCTCATAACGTGTTGTGGAATTGCTGAAAAGGATCAATTTGTAAAAGAGACTAAAGGTTTTCTAGAGGAATGTGAAGAGGAACTCAAGGTGATCAGAGAAGAACAAACAAGAGTCCTGGAACTTGTCAAGAGAACGACAGAGTATTACCAAGCAGGAACTTCGAAGGAAAAAGGCACACAGTCACTTCAGTTGTTTGCATTTGTGAAAGACTTTCTCGACATGGTTGACAAGGTGTGTGTTGATATCACAAAGGAAGTACAGAAGAAGAGTGCAGCAACTGTAGAGTCATCACCACCCCGATCACCAAGACCAATAACTCCTGTGAGGTTCCATAACTTGAGAACATACTTTACACCAGAAATAGCAAGTAGTGAATCTGAGAATGATTTCTGATGGAACTTCATTACTCATATTACTTCACTTTTAGAAGAGTAGATTGTCAAAAACTATTACTACTAAACTTGCCATTTATTCATATTTGGAATATCACATTAATATACCGGTCTACCTGCGCCTTCCCAGAAAGAGAATTAACCATCTTACTTCAGGCAGGTAGAGGCACTTTATACCATATGTTGTTCAGGCACTAGGGTCAGGTAAAGAGCAATGTTCTCTACAATGATTCTTCTCAACTTGAGGAATGACTCTAGAGCTTCAGGGACACTGAAGAAGACTAGAATTTCAGACTTCATCAAGGGTGTGTTCGGTATGAAGGAAAACATTTTCTAGAGAAGTTTTTCCAAGTTTCCCATGTTCGGTTGGTCAAATATTTTCTCAAAAATGACTTCCCTAATGAAGGTAAATAACCCACTTATTTTCCAGAATACATTTTAAATGAAAACATTTTCCTCCATACCAAACACACCCCAGAAGTCGTATGAAGAATGAATGTTTCTTAAAGGTCCCTATGGATACTCAAACTGAAGGCATACTGCAGATCCTTCAATTACGGTAATCTCATTAGTCACTTCCAGTAACTTTTTAGTTCCTTCTATCCCTTCTTACTTGTTAACTAACCCATCCCAAGCACAACCGGTTCTCCAGCAAAATCTAGAAAAAACAAATAAATCTTAAAAATAGGAATACGAGACAAAAACATCAAAGTATGCATATCCTACATATCGTCCAGCACACTCGAAGCTGGTGGCTGACGACCAATCCCAGCTTGTTTAAAAGTGTTTTTTGCAATGATTTTCTTCAACCAAACATCATTAGGGATTTTTTTTTTTCAATTTCTTTTACTTAAAATTACAAAAAAAGGAGTTTAGCCTAATTTTCAAAATAAATGCCATTTTAAAGGGAAAACATACTTCCACCCATTTCAATTTACATGTCACTTTTTGTTTATTATATCAATATTTTATTGGAATTCTGCACTTGCCTTCGTTGACACCCAGAAATGATTATTAATTGTTTAAAGTCTCATGAGACTAACATCTTGATGGTAAAGACGCTAGTAATAAGTTTTGCAAGCTCACATTTCTGGTATAACTCCCCGACCTTTCACAAATACCCCTTGAAATTAGG
The DNA here is from genome assembly GCA_035578085.1 of Solanum pinnatisectum. Lineage (NCBI taxonomy): Eukaryota > Viridiplantae > Streptophyta > Magnoliopsida > Solanales > Solanaceae > Solanum > Solanum pinnatisectum. Next base: position 47,259,280 of record CM069078.1, on the reverse strand, counting down.
AATTTTAATACAAATTATGGCGCTTTGCCAATACTATGTATATACTTCAGATGCAGAACAGGAAAACAAAAATATGAAATCAACCAAAAAACCAGAATGCCAACAGAGATATAGATGTCAACGAAAACACTCACCATAAAATACATACAGATGCTAGTATATACTCCTTCCGTTTCAATTTGTTTGTCAGGTTTTGACTTGACATGGAGTTTAAGAAACGAAGATTTTAAATCTTGCGATCTTAAACTAAAGTAAGTGTAGAATGTACCTAAATATCCTATGGCCTTCAACATGTCAGGGCCTCAAAGGGAAAGTTCAAAATAAAAGAGTTATCAAAACAGGAAAGAGGCATTCTTTTTTAAAACGGCCTAAAAAAAAAAAACAAATACAATAAATTGAAACGGATGGAGTAAGGGGGCTCTGCATATGCAACCATTCAATCAGGAAAATCAAGAATATCAGAATAATGAGTATATTACACAGATTTCTGTCCTTCCAAGCTTTACACATCTGCCAGAGGATTTGCATAAATTCCTGAACAAACCAAAAGCAGTAAAAAAAGTCACACAAAACATGTCCTCTTTCAAATAGCAACAGCAAGAGAAGCGACATCTAAATGTTGCAATAATAATCTCCCATTCAATCCCTGGAATGTAACACTAGAAACTGAAGAGAAACTAGCATAAGATCGCAGTAACATACAGTTAGTCGAGAGTAGATGAAAAGCTCCGAATAAAAATTGTTTAGATATTTGGTGAACTATGGAAAACATTAAAAGAAACATAACTTATGCTACAGCTTAAAAGAAACATAACTTATGCTACAGCTTAAAGGTCAAGAGTCAGCTCTCAACTAGTAACTCTGTTCACGAACTAGAAAACAGAAATTGCCAACTAGGACAATGAGGTACGAAGGAAGAAAGGTTCACAGATTTTCTAGATACTTTGAGATCACATTGCCCTTAGCATTAATAGTTTATACATATCTACGGATAACTTGTAGATCATTCTATACAAGAACACAGCATAGAATAAAAATACATGTATTCACAATACTACCATAAGTTAATTCTTGATTTTGCTACTGCACTCTCTTCACAGCATTCCTTGTATTATTCATCGCACAACATTCTGGTATTTGAATATTTGAATAACTAGTCTGTGAACAAAACAACCCCTGAGAGTATATCGTTTCAAGAACAAAGACAGTAATATGATGAAAATTATACCCTCATACTTGCAGTGAAATCAGTTATACAGTTGTGACAATATGATAACCGAATCAACCTCACACTCGGAGTGAAATCGGGAATACAAAGTGATCAAATTCATCAAACCTTGACCGGAAAGGTAAGGGGCTACTCAACTGATGACTGCTACTTCCACTTTCTGAGCTCAACGAGAAACACCAAATTGACAACAAGTCTCTTTATTTGGGCCAGTTGATTGAGCTCAAACAGGAGGGAGGGAGTTAAAAAGATGCAGTGTTCAGTGCTGCACAAGAACGAAGTTAAGACAAATTTGTTGACTCCCATAGTGAGTCTGCAAATAGTTGCAGCCATTGAACATTTCACAACTCAATAGAAGACCTTTCTCTGGTCTGTTTTTCTTCTCTGAAGTTGAGAGAAAGATATAAGCAGAACAACAACACAGCATGTGATGAGAAGACACATCTAAAATAAACTCACCTGCCAGTTATCAAGAAATTACAGTCCATTAGGTTAACAACAAAGAGCAGTCTAGCTAACAAAGTTTGGAGGTTGGGGACATAAATAGTCCAGCCGACTTTTGGATCTCTAGAAATGGCAGAAAGAATGCTTTTAGTCCATCCACTACTCTATTAACACAAAAATTTTCAAAGAAAATGAATCTGATTTGTACTGTTAGACCTTGAATAGTATGTACTGCACTCTCTTAAATCTTTGTTCCAGTTGAAAAATGTAGGTACAGATGACAGTTATCCTGGCAGAAGGATAGAAGTAGCAATCGTAAATTCATAATCCATAAAATATCAATCATTATTTACAAGTATAGCTCCACAAGTTTGCACTGGCAGAATAAGTAGACAGTTCTCAAGGAATATCCACATGGTGAGGCAGTTAACAGACTTATAACGCAACCAGAGATGTGATACGGACATAGAGGAAAAGAGTACAGATTCAAAAAAGAAACACAGTTTTCCTTTAGGGCAGATCCATGGATGATCTTTTTAATCACAATAACTTCTACGATGTTCAGAATGAATCTCCACTGCAAGTTACCAGATCAAGAATGACACGGAGAAACTGATTTATAGAGTGATTATTTTTTCCAAAAGAAAAAATATAAAAAGCTTCTGATAGCATATCCATAAAGGTAAACTAGAATGACTTATATCTGGCAGAAAGTTGTTCATAAAAACAACTACTATGCCTCAATTCCAATCAAGTTGGGTTCGGCAATATAAATCCTCACGGACCATGTTGTTCCATTTAAGGTTCTCCCAAACCAATATCACATACACAAAAAAAAAAAACTTAAAAAAAATTTCATAGATGGAGAGAAAATGGTTTATGGAGGATGAAAAACACAAGAAGCTTGTTATAGCAAGTCTAAAGGCAAATATTAAGAAATCAACTGGAAATTTATTCTTTTGGGGCTAGATTTGGCAATTACTTGGATCTGTTACACTTAAAGAATCTTTAGACCTATGAGATGTATTCAGACATCTAGACCCAATTTTGCATAAAATGTAATGATAAATAAAGATGTAACACATTGAATAAAAATAGCATGGCTAAAATGGAAGTGTTAAAAAGATGCTAAGCAATAAGAAAATACAATATGAGATAAATGACAGGCTGAACAGTTGTGAGACCAACTATTGGAGTAAACAACTATAGGTAAAAATGTGAATGTTAAGATGAATGATCGCGACCGACAAATGGCAGAGGGTAACATGGTTTGACTGAGCCCTTGTAAACCTCCACACGCATTAGAAATGAATGTAATAAAAGGAAATGAGGTAGAACAAAACTTACTCAAAGGGAAGTCTCAAGGTATCTCCAATCTCTTATAAGTAATAAAACTATGCAAACATAACTAACAGCAGAACACAAAGAAAACAAATGCCATATATAAGCAAAATCAACTAGTTGAAATAAGACTAGTTGTGATGTTGTCATACTCACGTCAAATCTGGTGCTGGTGGAGACTTGCCATAAGCTGTATATTTAAGGGTAAGTATAAGAGTAGTGAAACTCAAGATTTAATACCTCTAATTCGTCTTGAGAGACATTATTTTAGTATGTTATGAAATAAGCCCAACAGAGGAATGGATATGAGTAATTCATATAACCACCCAATTATTTTGGTATTAAGATGCAGTTGATTGATTGATGAGATCCATTATTGATAAGCTTCCTGCCGTTCTCCTTGTAAAAAAACACCATTCTAAGCTAAATAGGTAGTAGTTGTTAGATCTCCATTTTCCTCTCGTGAACGAGTAAAAAAAAATTGGAAAAAAGTAGTCCTAAATGAGGATAAGATCAAACGTATATTTCTTTGATAATTTTTCATCTAAGACATGGATAAACAAAAAGTTGGACGGGAGGTTAGACTGCCTTCTAGGAGAGAATACACTGTTAATACCAGAAAGAAGATCCTCCAGTTTACAAGACAGAATATTTGATGCAACTTTAGTTATAACTCATACCTCCGACTACCTTTGAGAATGACTCCAGCCTTAAGGACGTGCTGCCAATGGACACAATAACTACACACTCAAAATATTCCTCACAAGCAACCAATGAGCACGAAGTCAAATAAATTAGATTGCAACTCAGAAAATACAAATCGGTGCAGATCAAGAAAGTTCAATGAAATCCAGCCGCATTAAGCATTTCGAAATCCTTGGAAAGATGTTTGAAGTAGCATTAATCTTTTCATCCTACGTCTATCTATCCAAGGAAACTAAATAAAGTTTAGCTATAGGCTTTGACTTATTAAATGAATCTTCATTTTCCAGACGAAGATGTCAAATGAATCTTTGTTAATATAAACAAAGGTTGACTTGACAAGATTGACTTTATTACTTTGAATCTTCTTTCCTACAATCTCACATAACAAGAAAGCCAAATTTGACCAAAAATACGTCATCAGAAGGTATCATTTAGCTTTACCCAATCCTTACATGATCTTATGGTGAGAACAGCACCCATTGAAACAATCATTAGAACCCCTCTACTTGACTTGTAATGGCTATGTTTAGAAGCAGATGGGAAAGAAACATAATGCTCTGGAAGCCCACAACCCTTGTAAAAATTGAATGTGCAATATCATTATAGAACCGTCAGACAGCCAAATGGACACCAGATGAGGAAGACGAAGAGGTTAGCAACATTAGAACTGAACACATTTAAAATGATCTATGAATAAGTAAGACCACTCCACTTAATGAACCTCAACTTACAAGATTTCTCCCAAAAGCATAAAAGAAGTTTAGGATTTCCCAAGAGAACCTAAACTAACACGATTCAGACAAAAGATTATCAACCTATAGTTACTAAACAAAAAGCCCCAAAATATGCCAAGGATAAATTTGGATGTCACTATAAATTAGGTGAAAAGAAGACTACTGAAGGCAACAGACCTGCTCAAGAGCCTTGTTAACAAATGCCAGTTTGTTTCTCATCATTTATTCATATTCACTGGATAGGAGGGGTGAAAAGAATTTATAATACAATATAGCTCCAAAATACACACACAACATTCCTCTAATTTGTACTAGGAGTTTTCTGCTGCTTCAAAACGCTCTCCTGTTCCTTTATAGCAGTGGGAAAGGTGGTTTTAGTTTTTTTGTCACATGTATAGATGCCAAGCATTTCAAACATCTCATTAGATGATGTTGAACGCCACTCTGATGATTACTAATAGCTTCATACTACCATCATAGGCAATTTTTGGAAGCAAAATAATAAGAGATATAAGACATGCTGCTTGTTATGTGGTTAATTACATTAAAGGGCTTTTAGACCTGATTCAAAGTTCATAGACAAATAAAAATGAGCAGCAATATAGAGATACAGACAGTCTAACTCAGAAATCTATAGATATACATTTGAAAATTATCGCTGTTGACTCCAGAAAGTTTCACATCCATCCAGGACTGCTCCATTTACCCAAAAAATTAACTATGTTGCTCAAATAAATCTAAAGAGAAGGATTTGCAATATTTCAGTAAATCCCAACAACATTCTCCTTACCTGTACAATGTATCACCAACACTCTTAAGATATAAAAAATAAAAATAAAAAGAATCATTTCCTCTCCATTGAAATGTGTACCAAACTGGGATACAATTACAAATCTTAATTTCATCAAAAAAATAAATACAAATGTTAACAATATTCAGGAAGTACTAAAAATATTTGATAAAGGAATAAAAGAAGAGAGGTATACAGTTAAATGTGACGACCCGTCACGTCATCATGCCACATAAGTTGTAAGTGCCACATGACACAAAGTTGCCCATGTGGAGGGCTTACACGGGAAGAAGGTTAGTTCTTAGGGGAAGGTTCTAGAGATATGTGGAGAAATCCCTTGAAAGACTAAAGAATCCCATGGATTTACATGAAAGGTCCTTGAAATATTCTAGTTGTGTAGATTCTAGAAAGCCAGAAAGGGGAGTTATTTGTATATATGTAAGGACCTATTTAATAATTATTATTTACATATTAGCTCTCAAGTAAGTAGTATACATAGAGGGGCATCCATTTGTAAAATCATCAAGCAAAAATCAATCAAAATTCTCTACACAATTCTTCCTAACAATCTTGTTGTGTTCTTTCTTCTATTCTCTTAGCGATTCCTAGAATCTTAGGCTGATTTGGCATAGTTTCTTCTATTCTCTTAGCGATTCCTAGATTCTTAGGCAGATTAGCAAGAACATGAGCAAATTATCAAGTGTCGCACGTGTGCTTAGTAAAAGACTAAGGACGTGACATAAAAGTCTGAAACTAAGGGTTTCAACTGCTTTAGAGAAAGCAAGTTCCAAAATAAAGAGAGCAAAAACGAAAAGAAAAGAACAAAAACTGAAAATACTTTTCTCCCAACAATCCTTAGTTCAAGATGGTGTTTTTATAGATAGTTGCCATGACAAATAACCATGCAAAGAAGCCTATAACCTCTCTCAGTATTTCTCCCAATTTATTTACTATGCTTTTCTTAATTATTTATAAATGCAACACATCGGATTTTTGCTAAGAATGATTCCTTATGAAATGGTAAATATATCTATCCACTTTTGTTATTTAATTGATGGTAAACGATTATATATATTTGTTATTCTTTAAAGTTCAAGCATTTATACTAGAGCACATGGAAAGGGAAGGTTTGGAATACTAGTAGCAGAATACTTTCTCATTCTTTATCTGCCAAAAGTTTAAGCATTTCTTAAGAACCTTGGTAATTTCAAACTGCTACTTCATTATTTACACATATTAATAATAATCAAATAGAAGGGTGATAGAATTACAAGCACAATATATTTAACTTCAATACCACCTTATTTATTCACATAATGAGTGTTCTACATCAGCACAAGCACCACATCTATAATGCAAAAGATCATAAAGAAACCAGAACATTCCCCTGAACTTCCAAAATCACATTCTATACCAACATCTATAGCTATGGGTTGGTTATCTTGACTCACAGTCTGCTAAGAATTAAAACACTCACAATGTCAGAGACAGAAAAGGACCCAACATACACATCCATGGAAACAGAATCTTCCTAGGACCTTGATATCATGCTACAGGAACGAGCCAATCGAATCGTCAGTCTGCCTCCATCAATGGTTGCCTCTCGCTCAACTGCCTCCTGGTTATACTGTTTCCTGCACCCTGGACAACGCCCATCTTCCTCGAGAATCTTCTTGTGACAAAAGAGGCAAAGCCTGAATCCGCACGAACAAGGGAGAAAACTCGTGTCTGTATAATCCAAATCTTCACAGCATATAGGACACAACATGGGTGTGGCTAAAGTTTTACATCCCCATACAGAGTCCCTCCTACAATGCCGCTCAGAATTCATTGGGAAACTATGCTGCTTCGACAAATTTGGCAGACCCGACGGACGGAATGTATCATCGGGCCTCCATGCCCGGCAACTGAGAGGAGGTCTAGGTGTCAATCCTCTGTCATTACACTCCTGCTTTGATCTATCAATCCCTGAACCCTGCCTTTCAGAAACCTCTTGCCTAGAACTCATACGTGCCATATTCTCATTCCTCTCAAAATGTGAATCCAAGCTGGGATTTTGCTGCTCCTGTTTTTTATCAGTGGCAGCCAGAGCATCGGCAACAGCCTCCCAATCATCCAAGCAATCATCCTCTGCTTCTTCATCTTCCTCGCTCACACTCCCTGAACAACATCCACCACTGCTACTGCTGCTACTACTGCCTCTACTGCTTCCTGTGAAATTAGTCCCTGAATCATTTCCTCCCAAAACACTACTGGTGTGGCTTGTAGGTGAATCAAAATCACTGTAGTGGTTTAAGGACCCTTCATTGTCCTCTTCACCTATTGGCTTTATCTGCAACTTCTCAATCAATCGTTCCCTCTCATTCGCAACATTCTTTGCTGAACCATGAGTTCCTCCAGTGTTTGGTTCCTCCTTCAAACCTTTGTTCTTCACTATACAAAACCCCAATCGCCAAGATTTAAGAAATATAGACATAAGAAATTCAATTTAATAATCACATATACTCAGAGACGCAATCATGCAATTAAAGCAAGAACAAAATTGAAAAGGGGAAGAAATTTCACGAAAAGGCAGATTACATATACATGCAAAATAATTGAGAAACTGCAAAAAAAGAAGAAGGAGATCTTATGCTACCTTTTGAAAGGTACTGCTCGCGTCGAGCATCAAGCTTGGACTGCTTCAACTTCGCCGACCGATTAGCCTGAATTCGTAGAACAAATCTCAGAAATACAACTCAATCGTAAAGAAAACTACCAATACAGTTTCAAAAAAAGCAATTGAAAACACAAACTAATATGCGACAAAATTTACCCTTTTTTTCTTGGCAAAATCTTTGGGGTTAGAGGAAGCAATAGGGATCGAAACTTTGGGGATTGAATCGGAAACCATTGTTGCTGAGTGAAATTGGATCAAAAACCCTAAAATTGATGAGATGAATATCTCAAGAATTTAGAGAGAGAAAGCAATTGGGTGATTTAGATATGGAGAGAGAAAACCAACGTGAGTGAGAGAGAAAGAGATAACGGAAACTTCTGCTCTGCTTCGCTCGGATCTTTTTTCGACCGAGAAACTAAACATTTTGCACTCAATGCCTATATATATACTATTTTTTGTTCCGTAATTGCCCCTCAATTCAACCCAAATATCCGCATACACTCTGTCTCTTGAGTATATAAAACGAAAAATTAATACACTATCTCTTTTTACGTGGCATAGTTTATTTTAAAATTAAAGTATTTTAAATTATGATAAAATATATATTTTTGATATATATTAAAAGATAAAATATGTCACATAAAATGGGACAAGAGATTAGAAGTTAGGGGTGAAAATTATCCCTACAGGGATAATCCTTACCTAAGGCAGGGAAGAAGCCACGACGCCGTTTGGCTAAGTTATAGTGTTCTAGAATTGGTAATTCCATAATTTGTGGATGAGATTATTTTAGAATTTTTTTTTTTTTTACCCTCCAATAAGTGCTCCCACTCCTTTTGCTCCCTTAGTGACTCGAACTCGCAACCTTCGAATTGAAAGTGAGGGGTGCTTACCATCCGAGCAATTTCCTCTCGTCTTATTTTAGAATCTTATTATTTAGCTAAGGTAAAATAACTCGAGTCCCAAGCGTTAAAACTTAATTTTACATTTTTTGGTAAGTGGTATTTTGGGAGGTTATTTAAAAGACTACAGAAAATATAAAAGGCATAACTGTAATTAGTTATTAAAAAACAGAAATAAGCGATGAATAAATTTTATAGTTAAACGATGAAATATCATAATTAATTTTATTTAGGGGTGAATTATTAAGAAATTTGAGATTTTTAATTTTTTTTATCCGCTGATATAACGTAGGAATGAAAATTAGTACTAACAAAAATGATATAAGGTAAACCCAAAAGATTACTAATTCATTAGTTTCTTGTTTACTTATCTTTTGTTTTTCGTTAACGCGGTTGTGCTTATCTTCTACTTATATCAAAATCAGATTATGAGAAAGTATGTTGATTAATTTTTTAGCTGTTACAAATATAGTGTACATCTAAATGCTAATAGAGAAAAGTTAAATCACATGATCGATATCGATCTAGGTAAGATTAAATTATGTTAAAAAAATTTTTTATATGTTTTCGTTTGTCATAGAGCATACAAACGTACTTAAATTAGAGTGAAGCTATTCACTAACTATTTGGTAAAAAAATAAATTAATTAAGATATAGCATATGCAAAAACACAATTATTCAAGATAATCATAATTAAGACAGTATATATATTACTAAACCAAGAAACTTCATATTTATTCCGATTTACCAAGAGTAACATGGTTCAAGTAAAACTCCATTTTTTGAATAAATAGATTACTTCTTATTAATAATCTTACTCTTGCTTTCTTTTGGTTTTGCCTTATCTTGTACTAGTGAAAGTGTCCGCGCTTCGCGCGGCTATATGAAATATTTATAAGATAACAATATGTAAAATTTATATTTATATTTGTGTCGGATATATAAGATAATATTGATATTTCTCTTCATCTGCAATATGATGCCTTTTTTCATCCTTTTTTTAAACATATAAAATAGAATTTCTTTTTGCATCTTTTCAAGTGCAAACTATTCATATGTACATAGTAGAACAAAATATTCATCGTGGTGAAGTAAATGGAATAAGAGGTAATATTTTGAAATAACAATATATTGTATTATGTTGAAAATATTTTGTATGTTTTAATTTCCTCTATCTTTTGTAGGAGTACTAATTTTCTATACAAATTCTAATTTTGTAAAAAAAAATTTGATTTTTTTTGTCTTTATTATTACATTTGTTTATTATAATTTTTTAAACACTAATTAAATATTTATAAGAATTATGAAAAATGAAACATACAAAAGTTATCAATAATATTTAAGATTAGAAGTTACAAGTAAGATGAAGAGATATGAGTTATAAATTATTTAAATGTACAATTTTATTAGTCATTAAATGCATTAATAATTTTGCATTGATTTTATTTTGTAAAATAAATAAATGAAAATAAAGGGTGAAAATACAAAAAAAAAAAAAAAGAACAAAAAAATATAATAATCGGTGACTGCATAAATATTATAAATACATTTCAAACGAAAAAGAATAGTGACGAAAATAGATTGTTACATATGAAAAAAAATGGCATTATGAAATTAATATTTCATCAATTACTTTTTGCAAGTATAATAAAAATGAAACTCCTAATCATCATAAAAAAAAAAATTATTGTTGAAATGGGATAATTATATTAATTGTGCTTCATAAAAAAAATGTAGAATACTAAAGGACCAAATGATAAGCATTGACAATACATGTAGCTAAATTATTTATACAAACGTAATTTTAATTCTTTTTAGCAAACGTAGCTAAGTAACTAATACAAGTCAAGGTAATGAAAAAAAATTAGCAAAAATAATCTCTAATTATGTTTTTTCCTCCTCTTCTATCATCTTCCTTTGTAAGTAGATCTGTCATTAGATTTTGCTTCATATGTCAAATTCTTCATCATATGCTATCAATTGAATAAAAAAAGTTATATGAATAACTAAAATATCATATACCAATTAAAAAATAATTATATTAAAAGAAAGAAGAAATTTAAACTATATGTAATATATCTATATATTATTTTTTCAATAGTACTAACAATGCTAAATAAAATTCATCTCTTGTCTAACAAATATTATAATCAAATTATATTATATCCCAAAAATGACTATTAGAAAGAACAATTGCGTACTAACATTCATTATTATTAAGTTTTTTTTTTTTTTTTATCATACTTGGTTAGTGAATGATAATACTTACGTAAATAAAATATTAAGAAAGCATGTCCAAGTAAATAAAAATAAAAAGAAAGACTTGAGAATGAAATATATCATACCTTCATGTACTTCTTTTTTGTTACATGTTAGTTAATTTACAATAAAATAAAATATGACGAAGAAGAGAAATAATAATCTTGAATGTGAATGAAACTAAATATGAATTTATATAGGTAAAATAGAGGAAATGAATAAATAAATACTTGAGAGTGAAATGAAATATTTCTTACCTTCATGTGCTTCTTTTTTGTTACTTGTTAATTCATTCACAAACCAATATGATGAAGAAGAGAAAGGATAATCTTGAATGTGAATATTCATGAAATTAAATATGAATTTATAGGCAAAAATAAAGGAATACCATAAGACATTATAAACTTACAAAGTTAAGTTTGAAGGTTATGGACATAAAAATTATGGGAGTTATGAATATTATTAAAAGTAAAAATTAAAGAGGTGTATAAGACATGGATAATAAATTCTAATGAATAAATTAAATAATAAAAAGAAAAATACTTAAGATATAAAATAATATTTTCATTTTATGGTTAGAAGTGAGGCAAACAAATTAAAAAAGAATGTGAAGAGTTTATATTGTAAATGTTCCTCCATTAATAATATATTTATTTGTAATAGATTAAGTAATTTACTTTAACAATATAATAATTAATTTAAATAAGAAAAAATGTCAAAAAAGGGAGAAAAAAGATAAATACAAATGGAGGTCATAAAGAGGTGTCACATCACCTTGCCTATGTTTCTCCTCTATTATATATATAGACGGGTGGACTTTTCTTTTATTATCAATATAAAAATAAAATAAGTATAAATAAAAACACTTGGGTAATATATAAGATATTCTCTAAGTCAACCTGTCTTTGTTGGAAAACTATATGCACAATGGCATATCAGAATTATACTGCTTATGAATAATAGATAATTATTACGTTTATGCTAGAACACATTCAATCATCCTAGAACACATAAATTTTTTGAAATTTAATTCAAAAATTACCTTTTGAAGCGTGAGTAGATATCTCTAAGCGAATCTACAAGTTAGACAGACCATCAAACAAATCCACAAGTTAGACAACAATTCCATACACAAGCTAGACAACGGTTCTATGATCTTCTACGATGATCCCATGTTCATATCTGGTCTCTTAATACTTGGGTGGACAAGTATCGAATAGAAAACTTATTCTCTTTCTAGATTAGAATAACCTCTTGTTGTGACAAAAAGATGAAAACGGAAACCTAAAAATAAAGAACACCAAATTTAACGTGGAAAAATTCTTCAAATCGAAGGTAACATCCATGGCATCGTCAAGATTCGAATTGCTTCACTATAACAATATGAGTATTATTAATATTCTCCTAATGGCTACTCAACAATTGCCGAAAGAGAGCAAACAATAGCTACACCAACAAAAGATAAATAGAAAGAAAAATCACTCAAACTCAGCTGTTGTTCGGGACCTGAAACAGGATACTACTGACCTCTGAATTCGATCTCCACCGTTCAAATCAAACACCAAGATGTTAGGAACACTCAATAAAATTTCAGTCCGATCCAACGGTTAGTTAATCAGGAAACGCAATCTGAAGGTTGTTGATTGGAAAAAAAGACTGCAGCAAAAAAAATGATTTTCTTCTTTCTTCTTTCTTGTTGAAAATTCTCTCAGAAAACCTCTTATGTTCTAGTGTCTTTCAAAGACAATACCAATGAGCAATTGAATAATTCTCTCAAATCATCATATTTATAGAGTTGTGTTTTTCCTTATAAAGTCAAAACCAATTCCAAATAGAACTACAACTTCAATACTTGTCCCAAAAGAATTGGAAAAATAATTCCAAAATAGGATTAGGCCATGGCCTTGGTTGGAACATGGGTAATAGCCCAACATCCCTATTTATTGAAATTTCTTCCCAGTGCGAAAAGAATAAGTGAAAAAACACGTTATTTGAAAATACACGCTATTTTTTTCCTTTTCCCCTGGAAATAGAATTCTGAGTTTATGTTAAATATGGACACTACATGGACACAAAATTAATTAATGGGACTTATTATGGAAATAATTTCAAATAATTAATTTGTATTATTATTAATTACCATAAAAATTATAAATACATAATTGCACTCCTCTAATTATATTTCAAAATTTTCCATCAAACACTTACATAATTTCATGTTAAGGTTACATATACAAATCAATAAATTAAATCATCTCACAAATTTAATTCAATGATTAATTTCTTTTATAACACTCCTTAACTTATTTTATGTTTCGGATTCAAACATCCACTTGCAATGTTTGATACGATGAAAGCTTATAAGCTTCTCAAATGACATATTATCTATCTCTACGTCAAGACATGAATTTCATTAACTAACTTATTATTTCACCAATATATTATTATGATCATCGGATTTATCAAGCTAAGCATATTGACTCATCTCAGAATCCCACCTTTTAATAAATCAAAACGATAATTAATATATACAGATCATAATATTATATCATGATTAAGAATAGAAGTACATTTAATAGTTTAGATAATATGCTTTTGTTAGTCATTCTAAAGAAACTATCTCTACTCGGTCCCGTTCAATACATACAAAATGCACTAGTACAAGATTGTTGGAACTATACTGTTCCCTGCATAATCAAGATAAATTATATAAAATTTTGTGTTACAATCGTACCGATGACATATTCAATTTTCATCTTAGATTGTTAACAAAAAACTTTATACTTATAAGAACTGAGGATATAATTCTTTGCATATAAGCTAAAACTCTATACTTTAAGAGCCTGCTTGGATTGACTTAAAAAGTAGCTTTTAAGTCAAATATAAAAAGTCAAACTTAAATAACTTTTAAGTCAAAAAATAAAAAGTAAGGGGAGACCTACTTTTGGTTTTTAACCTATTTTAAGTCATTTTAAACTTATTTTAAGTTATTTTTAAACTTGTCAAACACTTCCGAACTTATTTTAAGTCATTTATGATTTATTTTAAATTATTTTTATATTTATCAAACACTTCGAGAAGTCAAAAACTAACTTAAAAATAGAATTGACCAATTTTTAAGTCAATCTAAACACCCTCTAAAACATTTACTATATAAGTAAACAGACACCATAAACGAATATATGATCTATTAAATCTTTTATTAAAACTGAATCAATAATTATTTTTATTATAAATACTATATCTAAGCATATGATTTTAATAATATATATCCCAACAGTCTTATCATCCAAAAGCTTGGAAAATGAATTAATGTATTGGTTAGACAATTTAAATCGTATTTATTTGTAAACATTGACATTAATAATAAAGAGTAACGTGCAAAATGAAATAAGTACAAATTCTCCCAACTACCTATTAACGTAAACAAATATTGTTAAGCTTTGTTTGCCCACGACATTAGCGTACAATATCTCATGTTGAAAAGGTGATTTGATTTATGAATAATTGATCGACAACGACCTACAATTATTGAATGAGAATAAGTAGACTCGTTAGCCAACTTAATTAGTTTGAAAACACATCGAATAGACTCACTAAGAAAATAAAGTGTCTTATATTCATAATTTTTCACTCTCAATGAAACCTCATATTGATGGTAGGGATATCGTAATTTTATTTCCAACATACCTCCTCCAATACGGCTTATTACAACTAAGGGATCCCGTCATTTTTTCTCTATGCCGTGAAACATTTATTGGAGTATGTACTATTAACCAAAAACGATTAGACCTTTGGCTTGTATGTGTGCCCTTTTACATATAAAGCAAATCATGATTTGATATATAAAATTATTTAGCTTATATACACAAGGTTATATCAACAGCTTAGATAAGTTATAAAATTTAAATTCAATATTTAAGATAGAGGTATTGGACATGTTATTAGTATGATTGTAGCAAAAATTTAAAGTAATTTATATTTTTGATTATAAAACTGATCTAATTACCTTATGAATATATTGAATGGGGTCAAATAGTGATAAGTATTTTTACACTAACTACATAAAATAGATTCTCTAATTCATGGGATATATTTGTACTCTTAATTTAGATACAATTATTATATTATGAATATTGCTTAATCGATTGATTCTCCATGTGTCAACATGCCTAACAAAATTGGGCTATGACAACAAATATTTTGTTGCATACTGATAATAATTAGTTGATAGAGCTTGTTTTAGAGAATATTAATACATTTTTACATTAAGATTATAAGATTTCATGTTTAATTAAACTATGTAAAATAAATTTTGTATTTGGCACATGAAAAAGTCGAGTAAAGATATGAAAGTATGATTTCTATAATATTAATGTGGGAGTTATACAAATTTTTAATGTTATATTTAAAATTTATTGAGCAGTGCAATTACGATAAGTATGTCTGTAAAAGGTTAGACAACAAATAGTGCAGGCAACTCTTTAATTCTCTGTTTTCACCATCATTTTCATATACATTGAATAATTTAGTTTTCATCTTCTCACCTGTTCTGATTAGTTTCTAATTCCTCCGTCTATTTTTATGTGTCCATATTTAGTTGACACATCTTTCGTCTAGCCAAATGGAGAATCTAGGTATTGTTTGGAATTTAGCTAACCGCAATGTTGTAAGCAGCCTGCTCTTTTCCTTGTGTTTTGGCTAGGTATTTTTGTTCAAATTTTATATTTGCATGGAAAGCGACTAAACGATTATTAATTTTGAAGCAATCATAATTAAGAACAACTTTCACATAAAACAAACATAAAAATTGTATTTGTATGTTATAGCTATAGTTTGCATAATTGCACTCCATAGCAAATTTTATGTTTGCTATGGAACTTTTGATTTGTATAATTCGCTACAAACATTCAATTTTATACAAATTGTTCATTTTTGTATAAATTCATTTATACATTGTAATTTGTATAATAAAATATGTATTTGTATAATTATAAGTGTATAAGACGAAAGTATATGTATTTGTATTTGTATATACACTTTTCTCTCGCTTTATACAAACACAAACGCATTTTATACATTTTATATCAAAATGTATAAAATGACTAATTGTATACCGAAAATGGCTAATTGTATATCGAATCAGATGGCAAAAAAAGGGGATGTTTGCTGCGAATTACAATTAAAATAAACTATGGCTATAACATTTAATTTAAATTAATAGTTTGCTATTTCATACAATTTTCCCCATAATTAATTAGGGTCCGAAAGTTGTTTATTGGGCCATTTCTCCTGGTGAGAAATAGGTAGGTTATGCCCAATTATGTATGGATTGGGCTGCTTTGTCCAACCCATTTGTAGTTGTTTATCGGGAAACTTACATAAATATACTACAAATAAAAAACATTTACCATTTATAGCAATAACATTCTTTTTCACTTGATCACTTTTAATACATTTATAATACAGTTTTAATACATATTATAAAAAAACAATTTATTATTCAAATATAATAGTACAAGTTTTGTTGATGGATAATGCATTTATCACACATTTTAATACACTTAATAACACAATGTGTCAACTTCTTACCAAACAAGCATAATATATTTTTAAAAACAGCTATAATACATATATATTGCATACTTAATTCCCTTTTAATACATATTACATATTTAACATAATATTGCTATATATTGCTATAAATGGTAATAAATAAAATTATCGCTAAAATCAATAATTATTTATTAAAAAGTAGTCATCCAAGTAATTTTTCCTTGTATTTGTCATGTAAGATCCCCAAAAAAGTAACTTCATAATTCATCCGTTCTATTTTATATGACAGTGTAAATATTTAAATTCTCGTAAACATGAAAATAGAATGGTATCAAACATTTTGGAACGTCTCAAAATGATAAAACAAATATATATTAGAACAAAAACAAAAGGAGTGTAAAACAAAAATAAGGTCCATATCTTAGGCTAATATTACATGACAACTAGATTAACACAAGTGAACTACAAAAGAATCACACATGAAAACATTTCTCCAATTCCACTCCATTAAGCTAATCTATTGCTATGCTTCTCGAACTTTTCGAAACTGACACACACACTGTGGCCTTTTTGAATAGTATGAGCAACATAGATCTATTTTACGTATTATAAACATGAGATACTCGATCTTCAATCTTCAACAATGTTGTGTTCTTCTGATCTCCAGCATGTTGTAATCTTTCAAATTGTTGTCTTTGACGCTTTTCTTGCAAGAACAAGCCAACAAATCACCCTATAAAACACAAAGAAAGCAAGCATAATTCCAACATTCATCCACCTGGTATCCTTGTCAAGTCCCCTATTCTTCAATACATCATTTCCTGTAAGCAAACATTCTGAATGATTTTCATCATTCCAAGTAAAACATTTGTGTCTCAAACTCCAGTATTCATTTGTCAACAAAGCATCCAATGGGTACCTATATAATGAAACATAGTACATGAAAAGCCAATATTTTGGTATGCATTCTTTTGGAATGAAGTAACCTGAGAATAGAAAAAAAGCCCCAAGAACAGTGCAAATCAGTGAATTCCCTGAAATGAAATCAGGGGAAATTGCACTCAGAAACAGAACCAATGAACTTGCCATCAACACTATCACCCAAACCACGAAAGTGAAGAACACGAAAGCTGTAATCGAGGGATTCAGCCCTACAATCCAGTAAACTGGGACAGCGAAAAGAATGGCCACTACAAAGAGAAATGGGAGAAAGATTATCGTGTTCGCGATCATGTAAGAAGAGATTTTATAAGCTCCTCTAGAGGCTTCCTTCATGATCACGCGCCTTTCTTGAAGATAAATTGGTAAAGCTTCAACAGTGGATGAAAGAAGAAAGCTAAGGCTAAATGCAAAAAGGCCTAATCTTTCTGCAACTGCACCTTCATCATTCCTCATTTTTATATACACACTTCCAAGTCCAAATCCTCCCACAAGGGCTTGCATCGTTCTCGCCAAGAACAGTTGCTTTGTCCTGTAAATAATCTTCCAGAATCTTGAACATAACACTGCTATTTCGAATAAACTTGAGCAATGTGCATTCGAAACAGCACCAATTTTTCCCTGATCGATTACTTCTTTATTCGCGGTGTCTTGAATTATGGCTTCTTCCCATCTCAAATAGGAACATGACTGATACTTAAAATGTGGTTCTTGTTTTTCCAATACGGATATAATTTCCATGGCAAATTCAAGAGGGTTGAGCTGAATAGGTATTTCATATCCCATCCTACTTATATTTTCCTCGAGCGATTGAAGAGAGCCATAGTGAACAACTGATCCACGAGAAAGGATCAAAAGATTAGAAATGTACTGAAGAATTCTATAACTAGGCTGATGGATAGATAAAACTATGGTTCTTTGTTTTGTTTTCGCCATAGACGAAAGCAATTCAATTACTTGAAGTGCTGAACTGCTGTCTAGTCCTGAAGTTGGCTCATCTAACAGTAATATTGGTGGATCATGTATCATGTCAACTCCAATCGACACCCTTTTTCTTTCGCCACCTGAAATTCCTCTGTTCTCTTCGTCTCCAACGAAGTTGTTAGCTACATGATCAAGGCCAAGTTCTTGCATCAAGCTTTCAACTCTTTCTTCGCGCTCCTTTGAACTCATCCCTCTTAGCCTAAACTTTGCGCTAAACATTAAAGTTTCCTTCACTGTTAACAAAGGAAGTAAATTGTCCTCTTGAGCTACGTAACCACATATGTTCCTCAATTGTACAGGGGTAGTAATTGCATGATCATTGAGATAAACACTCTTTGGATCAAACTCTTTGTCACTCACCCTGCCTGATATCACACGTAACAACGTTGACTTGCCCGTTCCACTTGGTCCAACAATCGCTAGAATCCCCGAACATCCAGCCACAAAAGAAACTGATTTGAGTATGGTGGTTTTTGGCTTAGTACTATTCTTCATTAATGAAGAAAATATTGAGCCATTTGGGGAAATAGTATATGAAAGATTTCGAATTCTTAGTTCATAAGTTTTATCTGGAGACGATTGTCGTGGTGGTGGTGATGAAGAATTGAAGGAAGAAGAATTAGAGTGAGTTATTGTGGATTCTTTGGCTGGTGAACATGAAGTTGAAGTTGAGAAAAGTATCATTGAGTCATCTTCAGGGCTACCAGGACTTGGATGGTAAGTTGTACATGGAGAAGCCATTTTTTTTTTGGGAGTTGGAGAATTGGTGAAGCAGAAAATTAAACAAGGTTATGGAGATGAGAGAATTAAGTGTAGAAATGTTTAGTTTGGATTTTGGGATAAGGAAGTTGAACAAACTTGGTTGATTGTTGTTTATGTTTTTCTAAATTCTGGTGAAAATATGTAATGTAGTATTGGCAGCGTTTGGCCATCTACATATTTTGACTAACATTTGTTACTGTAATATCTTATAATTATCATCCCACCAGTTTTTTAAAAAAGATTAAAAGGCCACATACACATATGAGTAGATGATACTCAAAATTATCAAATTATGATGATGTATACAACAACTTGTTAGCCATATGCGAATATCTGAAAGGGTGACCAAATTGGTTGAGCAGGTGATCTCTCAAATGAAGTCTCAGGTTTGAAGCTCAAATGCATATTTTCTCATTCAAGCTAGTCCCACAGGAGTTGCCTAGTGGGATTTATCTATCCTGTGTAGTTTATAGGGTTTAACTTGTACGTACCCAACGAATAGCAATTAATATAGGCTGTCTAATGCCAATTATTTCCAATACAGCTATAGGTCCAAATATATCAATAATCTATTTTTGTTTCATTGGGGTTCACTGAGTATCAACTTATTGTCATGTTTATTGGATTGGGCTTATTTTTAGTCTGTGTACCCGTAGTTGAACCCTTCTCATTTTCTTCTGTCTTTATATTTTTCATCACACCTATAATCATAATTAAGGTGCCAATAGAGTCGGAGTTAGGATTTGAAGACGATGGTGCCCCCGTGTCACGTCACTCTAGCCATATATCCTGTAAAGAGTACACTAATACACCCATTTCGATTCGATTCTGACATGGTATGAAACTTGGTGTCCAACAAGTAATTGGTTTATGACATGACCCAAACTTATTAATCCAACAACATGGCCTTGTTGATTCATGGCTCATTAACTAAATTTAACACATACCAATGTCTTTGGGCCATTTCATAACATGTCAATGAGTCACTTTAGCCTATGAAAGTGTAATTCCTTCAAAACTTCAATTGGGCTGGATTGTAGCTCATAACTCAACCCACGTTGACCCAACAAACATCAGATAATTTTGAGTCATAGTTTGTTTACGGAAAATTATAACCCAATGTCTTTGGGTCATTCAGTTTATAAACTATATATACAATATATAGATAGTATATGACCACAAAAACGCTGCTCTGTCTATATCATTTTTAGTTTGTTAAAAAAATGACATTTTTTTTTATTTGAAATAATTTAAATTAAATATTCTATGTTTTCCTTGAACATAAATTTTAGTAATACAAATTACTTAACATGTTTAAGATTATAAGGTTCAAAAAATTGTTCTTCCTTTTCAAAATTATGCATTCACTTAAACACTCATAAAATATAAATACTCAAAAGTGTGGATTAATTAATAGTCAACGAAATGGATTGAAAAAAATGAATTCTCGAGTTTAAATTATATTGGAGGAATTAAAAAACACTATATAATTTTTTTCTCATTTATTTAAATCTTAATGACAAAGTTATCCAATATTTATGTTATGAAAAGTAGGAATTGTATTATAAAATTAATAGAAGCGAGTGTAAACTATTCTAAACATCACACGAGGTATGTAGTCCAAAACCACAAATAGAATTTAGTGAAGGGAGAAAAAAACTTTAAAAGGCTCAAACCAATTATGGTAGGGTGCTCTTTTTGACCATTAATTTCTTCTTGATTTTTCTATGTTTTGTCCATTTGTTTTGATAATGAAGTTTCAAGCAAACCATATGTCCCTTTTAGTCCCAACAAAATTTTGTGCCAGTCAATGTGTTCAATTTTCATCACTATCACTATTTTACAAAATAATACAAGAACCAAAGTCCTTCCAAAATTCATAACTGTTACTTTCTTTGCTTAAATAGCACATTATCAGATCAGTTTAATTAGGTGATGTTTTATTTTCATATTTTGTTACGCGTTAAATTATTTGGCCAATATTGACATTAATTAATTCTTTATTTTGATTTTTTCTATGGGAGGGAAAAGGAATTAAGAAGAGAAAGTTATTGGTGAAATTTAAGTGACAAAATGAAGATGTGTGATTTTGATGTTAAAAAATTATAATTGTGTGATGATTTGTGAAATTTACCCTTCAAATGTTCATTGACACGGAGGACACAGAGGCCGATGATTAGAGTGAAAGGTTAATAGATAGTTGAGTGTTATTTCTCCTTACACATACCAGTAGTATTAATATTAGTCTAGCTCGTTGTTTCTTGTCATTCGATTTGTGTTACACTGTTAGTGCATGTTGTTTCTTTGATCTGGTTATCACATTATGAATGCTAGTTGGTAATGATTTCTCTATTATTTGTAATGTTTGTTTTATTTTTGTATCTTGAATGGTGTTATTTGAGTTGACAGTCTTTCGAAAACAATCTTGATTTACCTTTATAAGATAAGGATAAAATCTGCATACACTCTACGTATTTCAAAATTCCATCTGTAAAATTACATTAAATATAATGTTATTGTTGTAACTATTAGAGAGATACTACCAGCATTGGCTTAGATTATTTTTATAGTCATTGAGAGAGAGAGATACTTGATTAGTGGATGTTACATTCCTAAAGTATAAACACTGCCGACGTAAATGTTGAGGTCGATAGACATGTTAACAAGAGTTTTAAATTTATATAAAGTGTCACTGTCATTCACCAAAAAAAAAAAAAATCTATATGTAAGTCTCCTTAAAATATAAATTTGAAAAAATAAAATTTATTTATTATTTTGAGAGAAGTATTGAAAACACCCCTAAATTAGGTGTGTATTATTAATTTCATCTCTAAATTATTGACAGCTTTAAAAACACCTCTTTGTCTGACTAACTAAACTTAAATACACCTCCGATCTTACAACATGAGTGAAATACACCCCTAAATTATTGTCAAGTTTTGGGGGTATTTTCAACACTACTCTCGGCTTTTTATTAAGAGTTACATGTCATACAAGAGTTTGAGACCACTTGCTATGTCTTGTGGCAAATCAGGGGTGTATCTAAGTTTAGTTAGTCAAGTAAAGGGGTGTTTTTAAGGATGTCAATAGTTCGGGGATGAAACTAATAATTTGTGTCAAGTTTAAGGGTGTTTTCAACACTTCTCTCTATTATTTTCTATATATATAATAGGCAAAGATGATCTTATGATGTAGAAATTATTTAGGGACAGTGACAATATATATTACTTAAACTCATATTACAAAAATTTTGTGACACTCTAAAATTTCCTCTACTAGCGATTCATGTAGAGATCGAAACATATACTAGTTAGATAATCATTTATTTAGACTTGTCTAATTTTCACAGTTCTTTTTCTTTTGAAGAAATGAAATTCCCAGAAAAGACTATACTTGTTTTTGCAATCGGATTTGTGAAGAAAATTTACAAAAGATTTTCCCACTTGATTAGCATTTAGCTCAATTCATGTGGCTATAATAGTTAGAGAGACTAGACCTATACATAATAAATTAAGATCATGGCAGTTATTAATTAACAAAATAGCCAAAACATTATGGGGAATCAAATCCAAAAGAAAAGAATATGAAGCCAAAAAACAAGAAATGGTTATCACTTGCTTGCATGTGAAATTAGGTTGAAAGTTTGTGATAAATTATTATACGTATTAGGCAGTGTCACAACTAACATAATTAGTAACAATGATGAGGACAAAGAAAAAAGAAAAAAAGACTATGTATGTATGAGAACAGAAACAAACAAGCTTTGTTCCCCTTATATGAGCACGAGCCTTGTCTCTAAATTCTGGTCCACCCTATTTGTTCCTAGTAGTAATTACTAAATAAGAGATTAAATGATTTTTCACTTTTTTTATCTTTAAATCTAAGTTTTCCCATCCAAAAAATAATCGTCAAAAGGGGATAAAAAAGAAACTCAAGTCTTGTTGATGCGACAAGAGGGATCGTGGAGTTGCTCAGATGATAAACACTCTTTACTTCTAATCTTAAGGCCGTGTGAGTCATAAAGGTGGGAGCTCTAGCAAGGGTTAATAAAAAGAGTTTTTGTTGGTGCTTATAATGGATATGAACGAATTCTTTAAAAGACAAATATAGCTTCCTGGGAAAAAAAGAAAATTTTTACTTAATTTGGGAGTCATATAAAAGTGGAAAAACATCAATATAAAAAATGTGGGTCAACTGGGCTCATTATAAGTTGTATAAATTTTATTTGTCAATCTGCAGTTTTAAGCTTCAAAAAGCTAATTATTCAACATACATACACCTTTTTTCAATGACAATACTTTATGCTCCTTTATTCTTCGTCTCGATTATAAAGTCACTTTTGTTAGAAAGTGTTTTATCCCTGAGACTTTCTATTAGACCATATTTAGTTGACGCTAAAGACTCCTAGCATGGGCTAGTATATATAACACCAAATGTAATCACACAATTGTATTGTGCAGGAGTATGTTAGCATAATTGGCCTGCAGTCGAATTACTTACCGACGTGAATTTGGATTTAGTTAGATTTCAATTCGAATACTAGGTAGAATGGTTTTTTCCTAAATGTATTTTGTTTGCATTTTGAGATTATAAAAGATTAAGAATAACGTTTATAATCGTTGAAAATAAAAATGGTGATACTATTTTATCCTCGATCAAGGAAGAATTTCAATTTTCGAAAATATAACCCACTTACCTCAATTATATTAATATTAATTGGTACTTTTTTTATGAATATCAATTTAATGTGTAGTGTTGGAAAAGTTGCCTCTACAACTGATCTAGTGTAGGCACATGTTATCAACTACTGTAATTAATTTGAGAAATAAGAAGAAATTAATTAATACTTTAATAAAAGTTGAAATGGTTTAATAAAAAATATTGGTACCAATTTGAAAGCGTGAAAATAGTGCTAACAATTTGTGTTGACTTATTTCCGTCCTATAATAGTTGATCGATCATCTTATCTAAAATTAGTTGTCACATTATAATTGTTCATCTTACTAAATTAAGAAAACATTTCATCTTACTAAATCAAGAAAACATTAGTTAAATTTTTTTTATATTATTCTTACAATTAATTCTTTTTGAAAATGTTCACATTTATATGTAAAATTCTCAGTAATTCTTTAAAAGATGAATTAGTAAAATTATCTTCTTATTTATGGTTTCTTAATATGCATATAAAAAATTAAATAATCGACTAAAGAAATAAAAAATAATGAAATATAATATATCAAGTCAATATAAGAATCAAGTAAGACAAAAGAAACGGAATAATATTTAGTTAGTAGATTAGGAGAAGGAACGAGAGACTAGCTAACAGATGCACATGCATTATTCACTAATTGCCAAATCGATATATCTAATAGTCTATACTATGACCAAAAAACAAAATAATCTAATTTCAACATGAACTCTCCATTTTGTGTAGTGTTTGATTTATTTATTTATTTTTCCTTCAATAATGCAATCTGCATATGACAAGCAATTAGTTAAAGGAAATGGGTTGAAAGAATGTCGGTCTGTGGGGAAATATATGCTTGTAAATGTTCTTTGTCTTTTTATGGACCATTATCCTATGTATAGTCTTCTACCATGTTATGTGTCTAATTCATTCACCTCTTCATACATGCACACTAATTAAATTGTGCATCTGAACCGAAGCATCTCACGTTTTTTCACTTCTACCCACTGCTACTATATTTATTGTTTTGTTAAACGATATTTTCTTTCTTTAAAAAAAAAAAAAAGATTTAATTTGATTTGGTATGAAATTTAAAAAATAAAAAAGATTTTTTTAATTTTGTAATTCTAAATTAAAGTTATGTTAAATATATTAAATGTCGTTTAATCTTGTATTCTTAAATATATTATATGGAAAATTGAAATTAAAATATTGTCAAAAAGGAAATAAGTCATTCCTTTTTAAACAGATTAAACAAGGAAAGTAGATGATCCTTTTTGAAACGAATAAAATATTTTTTTTTTCCCATCTTTTATCCTCAATATCAATTAGTATTTATTTACTAAATTATTTTTTAAAGTATAATTATACATTTTAATTAATATAAATATTAGAATACAATAATTTTATATAAATCAGTGTTACTTAAGAGATTGCAAAACTGAAGTGAATGAGTAAAATTTAAACGATTAGAGTAAAAAGTTGAACGCTAGTACCAACGACCAAGAAGATGAATGCACTAAAACATATTTTCTCAATTTTATGCTACGTGTCATTTTATTATTATTTTGAAAAAAAGATAATAGGACCTTTAAAAAAATAATTTACTTCTATGGTAAACTTTCATTTTTTTAAATAAAATAATTAGATCACGCATAAATATTTATGACTTATTTTAGACTATAAAATTTTAATTTTTTTCTTCTTCAATTTTTTGTATGGTGAGTTAACACCATTGGTAGGGGATTACAATTTACAAAGTGGGAAATCAATCCATTCTCATTAATAAATTGAAAATTCAGATAACCAACCAACTGAGTTACTGAGTTTGCTCGCCTTTCTTTACACTCCGGTGTTGTGGCGGTAACATTGTAATTTATTATCAAGCAATGCTTATAATAAAAATAAAGTTACATGTAATTACTTTTCAGTAACAACAATACTAAATAAATATTTATACACATAAGTCATGCTTTTCCCCTTTTCAAATTTTACTTTACGTAAATTTTTATTCCTAGAGAGACGAATTAAAAGTTTGAAGCTGATCAATTGGAGGGCAGCACATGATAAACCAATTAATTAATGAGATGGACATATTAGCCATGTGCCAGCACCAACCCTATATTAATTGACCATATAATATAATGATCGATCGAAAAAAAAATGCATATATTTCTGGACAGTCAACCCACCGGAATAATTTTTATTCCATGCATAAAGTGGAATAACTATTTCACCTAGCTAGTATATATAATGAGTACTATATATGTTATTTTATTTACTATTTGTAGCTTGTTACTTGCGCAATTGTTTTAAATAACTAATTTCACTTATTATTGTTATCTTTAATATGACATGATAGTGGCAAATTGTTTGATTAAATCAATCAAATATATTTTCAATATGTATGATATTATATGTTTTGAGTTAAACATGTATTTGATTTAATCCAATTTAAAAAGTCCTAAGTGATTAAGAGTATCATTACACCTTTTATGTAATTTCTTATTTTTATCAACCTCCAATGTGGAATATCTTTCAACCATCTTTCGTTCGATCAAATTAATTTCCACATGCTCAGCACCAAAATTTATGGGCTACTCTGGAGAACTATTGTGTGTTATCCAATTATTTGAATATTTATGACTATCAAGGACCACAAACTTCTTTAATTGATGGATACAGTTCAAGCTATGAGTAAAGATAATTATAAGTAATATAACCCATAATTGGGTGAAGGCATTATAAATTAGGTCCTTCACTATCATTCCACCATTTTCATATATACTTTTCTTGCAGACGACTGACTCTTATATTAGTTCTTAAAAAGTCTCTCGCCGTCAAAAAATTACTCCTTATATGTAATGTATTTTATTTTTTTAGAAAATATATTTCCTTTGTACACACCCAAAACAAAACATATATTTACACTATACATTTATAGAAGCTAGCTCCATTTAATTTTCTTATTAAAACTCCCTCAACAAGTACCATTACTAAACAATAAAAAAAAAAGTTTTCAGTTTGGTCGAAAGTAGTTGACCTTTCGGAAATTGTGAGGTAAAATGTCGAAAAGAAACCTTAGCAAGACAAAGTAAAGAAAAGGATTGCATCTGTCTCTCAAAATTTGTAAGCGCAATTGTATCCCTTTTGCCTGTCTCTTCATAGCAAAATTTCAAGCTTTTATCGGCTTATTATTACTTCCTCCGTCCCCTTTTAATTGTCATGTGTTTTTCAAAAGTTAATTTGATTAAATTTCATAGTTAAATTAGATAACATTTATTCAATATTTTAAACAAAAAAAAATAGATATTCAAAAACTATGTGAAAAGTACTGTAAATTATAATTTTTTGCATATCAATGTGATGAAAAATACATCGTAAAATATTAGTCAAAGTTCATATAATTTGACTCTAAAAAATGATTTTAACAATTAAAAGTGGACGGAGGAAGTATGATTCTGACACTACAACATACATCAATCGATTATATCACAAGACCATCATAATTATTGGCTGTTTATAATTAACTAATGAAAGGAATACAGATTTTTACCTTCATTTTGAATCCATTATATCGATTTTCTTGACTTGAATTCATCAAAAGTACTTGATTCTGTAATGTTAAGAAAATCAATTTCTATCTTTCATTACTTTGCTCTTTTCTAAAATAAATATAAAGTTACGCTATTCTACTTAAAAACAGAGAGAATTATATATATATATATATGAAATAGTAAATGAGTGATTTATTTTCTAATGTGAAACCTTTTGGCACAAATTCAAATTTAATCAAGCTTCAATATAAATACTGAACATGAGATGAAAAATCTCAATCACAAAAAAGAAAAAGAAAGTAAGAGTGTGGGGTTATTCGGAAACTTTGAATTTTCCAATTTCTTTGGATTACAGATAAAGGGATGCAAGGGAATTACTCTATAGTCTATATAGATAAAGAATATTTTAATATTTACACCCTACAAGAATTCCTCTATTTTCTACGTCTTCTTTTGTTGACTTAAAATTCTTAGCTTCTTTGTTCTGTATCTGCCGACAATTATTATTGCAAGTAGAGTAATTATTTTTTCAAATGGTATTGGAAGATATTTTTAAAATGTTACTCCATCTGTACTAAATTAATCGACCATTTTATTAAAAATACATGCTTCAAATTATTTATTTAATCACTCAATCAAGCTAAAATAAATTTTAAAAAATAGTTAATTAGTTTAAGTATTTTCTCTTAGTCCTACTTAATCATTGCTAATTCTTTAAAATTCTGAGAGCTCTTTTCTTGAAAAGGTGGTCTTATCTTTTTTTCTTTTTCTTTCATAGATTAAGAGGTTCTAACTTGAAATTGATGACTAATAAATCTCTGTTAAAGAGTGTTTTGGTAGGTGAACTCAATATTGAATTTGGTTCACCAAAAAAACACAACTATCACACCATATTTTACTTACAAAAAAGGTGTTAATTATTCTATAAAAATATAGTAGTACTATTTAGAAATTAAACTACCTATTAAGTTTCTTTTTCTTGTCCTATGCCATATTTTATTTTATTATTTTGGCCTAACAATCACTAGATTCCTAACAATCAAGTATTATTAGCAAAAGCTCTGAAAATTTTGTTCTCCTACTCTTGTCAATGAGCATGTCTAGCTACTACAAAGTTTTGTCAGTATATTGTAGTGAAAATAAAACAAATAATTTTCGTTTTAATGCATAGTGATATTGACTTTATTATATATTCAGTGTTAATAATTCTTTTTTGAAATTACATAAAATTTATGTTGGATTGAAATAATCGCATATTATACAAAAGTTAATAAAACAAACTTTGAACAACAATAAATTATATACAAAAAATAATATTAAAAAAGACATAATAATTTGATCAATTAACATACATATAAATAATTCAGTGTAAAACCATTTTATCCAAGAAAATTAATGTCATCGTCCTTCGTTCAAGATACAAGAAAATTCAAATAAGATTAGAAAGTCAGGCAAATATCTAACAACTCATGTCTCGATTATTCCTTAACAAATAGTAAGTCCCACTAATTATAAAATTTGTTTTGAGTAGGAAATTAATTACTCAAAATGTTAAATTTGATTGATAAGAATCTTTCTTTTTCAAGGTTAGAATGAGAATTGAGAGTGAGTATAAATATAGTAAACAATTTTGGGGCCGGGTTGCTTCGCCTTTCCTATTTGCGTAGGTGGTTTGGTTGCCTACTTTTTGATTAAAAACTTGATTAAGGAAAAAGACTGATTTTTTTAATGACGTTTAAACAAAAATTAACAGTGATATTTAATCAAATCAAGAAACCACAGAAAATGAAGAGAAGAAATTGGAAGGTTTGTCCACTGATTAGAGAACAAGACTCAATCGTGAAGAGGTAATGATGTGAGAACACTGTAACTTGTATCATACTACTCTATTTTTTACATGCTCACATCATTACTTTGTTATATTTATAGCTTTTAGCAATTTATAAATTTATTATTACTACGTTTTTAAATAATATTTTTAAAATTAATGTGTTTGATCAAGTTTTTTAGGATAGAAAATAATGTACTTAATTGTTTTTTATTTGTAGCATAAACGAAAAAAGAAAAAATATATAAAAGTATTTTTAGATCCTTGATCAATCATAAATTGTTCCTCTAATATCGATTAAAAAAATCAAATTAATTAATCAATCAATCACAACGTATCACTCCATTAATTTCATAAATAATTGCTCAAAAATTACTTCAAGCTAAAAACACCTTTTCGGATAAGCAGATTTGTAAGTTTGATAATTCAACTTATTATTTTTGGAGTTAATATTGGAGTTAATATGTCAGATCGTCACTCAATTGTGAATTACTCACTTAAACAATCAAATCAATTTTATTTTATAACTCAAAAGTCGCTCAACCCAACTTTACCTTTCCTAATGAAATGCTGGTCCTTTATATAGGGATTTTGCCCCTATCACTTGGAATTTCACCTAGTTATGAACGACCATAATGAGAATCGGTTGAGCTGATTATGACATTTAATTTGCAATTATTATTGCATTAAACCTATAGATACACAGGTGCAACTTAATTAAGAACATTGTACTGGTTATTTCTTGACCTACTCTGAAGTCTCAACTACTTTTGGGTAATTTGTCGACTATTATATCTTTTTTAAGCACAAATTCAAATTATAATTTCGTATCTAGTAAAATATTTTAGGTATCGAATTTGTTTGAACATGATTTATTCAAGAAGGAGTTGAAAGTTTTCGTATTATTTATATGAGAGTTGCAAAAGATATAGACGGTGTTAGTTTTAAATGAACTGATCAAATTTTAAGTCGGTGTAAAAGTTTATCTTGTAACACATTTAATAATAATGAGTACAATCAAACTTTGTTATAATATTCATTTGCTATAATAACATTTTTATTATAAGGACATGATTTTTCTTCAAAACTAAATTTTCATTTTATATTTTACCTCTTTATATCAATATTCTACCTATAATAACAATGCAATTCTTTATAGTGATGCACTATATATAAGATTATTTATCTATAAGAGTAATATTTTATATATAAAAAAAATATTATACATAAAAATAAAAATATTAAAATACAATAGTAATCATCATTAATGTCATGCAAATAATATGAGTTCATTTTTACCTTTATTAAAATTAGACATATATAATACATGATGCGAGTTCGTTTTTACCGTAAACACAAATAAATTTTTGGGGTTTTTTGAATGGTAGGTAAAATAAACTTGTGCTAAAAGATTATCACGCAACAAAATGCACATGGTTGAACTTGATTTCATCGAAAAAATGCCTTGTTCGCCGGTTTTTGGTCACTGTTTTTGTGCAGTTGATTTTTTTAAAATCACTGATGGAAACAGAACCTCCACTAAGAATGTCCAACCCATACCTATTAAACAAACAAGTTACTGTACTCTATTTATTTTTATTTGTCTATTGTGCAAAGATCAAAATAACAAATAAAAATTGAATAAGAAAGTATTTGTTTTGCTATTTCATTTAATCATATAAAATACAATACACGACAATAATTATCAAACAAATAAAAGGAGGGAAATAGCGAAATGGCGCGACGCTTAACGTCATTAGCACCACGATGTCGTTTTGTTAGGCTAATAACGGCTTTTCTTTAAGTGTAACTTCCTCGCTACAGTTTCCCCACTCTCTCTATAAAACGCTGAAAGAGAGAGAAACCAAATCCATAAAGCATTGCAACACAAAAGATACCGCCCACCGCCGGCACCGCTGCGATGCTGCCGGAGACACCTCCAGCACCACCACCACCTTTACAGTAACACTGTTAGATTTCCTCACGCCAATTTCTAACTCCATTCTAGAAATCAGTTTCCCGGTGAATTGTCGGTGAAAATGTCGGTCCACAGTAAGCAAAACCAGAACCAAACACGTGATATGAAGCACCGAGTACTCACATGCCTACACAAGCTTTCCGACCGGGATACACATTCGGCGGCGGCTTCTGAACTCGAGTCTATTGCTAAAACTCTTTCCCCTGAAGCAATTCCTCCTTTTGTTTCCTCCATTTCCGTCACTGATTCTTCGGATAAGTCACCAGTCCGTAAACAATGTCTCCGACTGATCTCCCTTCTTTCCGAGCATCATGGAGATTCTCTCTCTCCTCATCTTTCTAAACTTCTAACCGCCGTCGTCCGCCGGCTCCGCGACGCGGATTCCGCCGTACGTACTGCTTGCGTCACTGCTTGTGCGTCCATTTCGTCACATCTGACTAAACCTCCATTCTCCTCAATTATCAAGCCGTTCCTGGAAGCGCTTTTCACGGAACAGGAGATGAACTCGCAAATCGGTGCTGCCTTGTGTTTGTCGGCAGCTATTGAGGCGTCGCCAGATCCGGATATTGCCTGCTTGAGGAAGTCGTTGCCGAGATTTGAGAAGTTGCTTAAGAGTGATAGCTTCAAAGCGAAGGCAGCATTGCTTACAATGATTGGCAGTGTGATCGCAGTTGGAGGAGCTTCTAGTCAGCAAATTGTGAGGAATTTGGTGCCGTATTTGGTGGAATTCGTCAGTAGTGATGATTGGGCGGCTCGGAAAGCCAGTGCAGAGGCTTTGCTGAGGCTCGCGGCAGTTGAGGGAGACTCTTTATCTGAGTTTAAAGCACCGTGCTTGAAGACATTCGAGGCGAAACGATTTGATAAGGTTTGTAAATTACATTCAATTTATCTCTTCTCTTTTCATTGTTGGCTGATCCGGATCCAGTTCGATTTACCATTGATTGTTATCTATTTGGTACTATATTTCGCCAGATACTTAAAGATGATTGATTAAATTGTACAGGTAAAGGCAGTGAGAGAAACAATGAATCAAATGTTGGAAGCCTGGAAGGGAATCCCTGATTTGTCTGATGATGGTTCCCCTCTTCCTTTGTCAAATTCCTCTTCCAAAGGTATTT
Organism: Solanum pinnatisectum; assembly: GCA_035578085.1. NCBI lineage: Eukaryota > Viridiplantae > Streptophyta > Magnoliopsida > Solanales > Solanaceae > Solanum > Solanum pinnatisectum. The sequence goes on along the minus strand of CM069078.1, from coordinate 47,226,809 downwards.
TTACCAACTTTTCACCCTATCTTCGCTCTAATGTAGTTAGGTTTAGTGTATTATTTCACATTAATTACCTTTGGTGCATTTTTGTCAAGTTCAAGATCATACTTTCCCCCAGGTTAGACTGTAGTTGATGTACTTTGTCTGCGTCCTAGTTCCTTATTTTGTGCCCTTTTGATAAACTTGTTGGTTTTCTACTCTTTTCTTAATCATCCGTCAGGCAAGAAAATTGTTGTACCTTGATTTTTTCCCAAAGTAGTATATGTTTTTTATTTACTTTTTTTCGTAGTTTTTTTTTTTTTGTTGTTCTGGGTGGATGTTAATCACTGAATTTTCTGATTTGGTCACTCTTGTGCTAAATTACGGATCATCTATGCAAGTGGTTGGCTGTTAGTTACTTTGTTCCACATTTCATCAGTTCCTTTTTGTTCATAAGATTTTTTGCTACTGCTTTCTATATTTTAGTATGCTGATGTTGTTTTGTCTAGTTTAGTTTAGTTTAGTTGCTTCTTTTTTTTAGTTTTTTCCTTGGGGTAGCTTAATTTCTTCTTAAAAACTTTTCATCTTTTAATACTCATTGCTTGTGAATTTGAATCAATTTGTATGTTTTCCATGTTGTGTCCTTGAAATAGAAAATGCAAGTGATGGACGTTATCCGCCTGGTCTGAAGACTTCCAGAGCTGTGAGCTCTAGTGCTCCTAGTGTAAAAAGGCCATCTAACAAGTCATCTGTAGCAGATAATTCCACTGCTCCTGCTGCCCACAAAGGTCCAGCAATCTTTCGCAAACTTGATCGCAAGAAGCCATGGAAAGTTGAAGTTTCTGCTCCTCATGGTTCTTCTGCGGATTATCACCAAAACAAAGATGGGATACAGTTGGGCAAAGACAAGGAGTTGGAAACACATACAAAACCTGGAGTCAATCGTACTCTTTTTAGTAAGATCACTAATGAAACCAGGAATAGTGTGGTGAAGGCTGGATGTCGTGTGGTTCCATATCAAGATGAGATATCAGAATCTACTGTAGTTGTGAGCAATGAAAGTGAAGATCTCCGTAGGAACCCAAAAGATTGTGAAGATCTCTCGCTAATCCGGAAACAACTTGCTCAAATTGAAACTCAGCAGTCCAATTTGTTAGATCTTCTCCAGGTAATTTTCTAATATTTGACGAAATTCTGCTTCCATGATTCCGATTCATAAGGGGAGTGGTGTGTGAATGGAAGTATCAATTGGAGCAAAAGAAATACAACAAATATGAGTAAGATGCGCATTAACGTGCCTGCATTTGTTTTATGTTTAAAACCAAAGTTCTTTTCTTTGCTTCCCAAGATATACACAGAATTCAGAAACCATTAAATATAGAAGGAATTTAGTCCTTGTATAGTACCAATTTCTTACGCTGTGACGTATGCTTTTACCTCAATGATTGAATCCTGCAAAGAGCCCAAAGTTTTAACTTTCTCCGGTCTTATGCTAGTTCTTTTGGATCTTGATTAAAAAACATATATCAGTTCCCGTTGGATCAAAATGCTGCTATATGCAGCTCTCTTGTGTTTCTCTTTGGTAAGATATTCCAGCCTAATTATCAATTTCAGCTCAGTATGCATTGGATTTTTTTATAATATATTGAGCATAGAAATGCTCTTAATCATTATTTCATAAATCTTAGTTCTCCTGATTAGTCCATAGATGCTTCCTTGAGTATTTTTCTCAAACATCTTCTTCTCTTTGTATATATAGAAATTTATGGGGAGCTCCCAAAGTGGCATGCATTCTCTGGAGACACGTGTACATGGTCTGGAACTGGCATTAGATGAGATCTCATTTGACTTGGCTATGTCAACCGGAAGGATGTCAAATACCAACTCTGCATCCATGTGTTGCAAGCTACCAGGTGCAGAATTCTTGACTTCAAAACTTTGGAAGAAAACAGAAGGTCGTGGTGCAACTTCACACTTCTCTGCTTCTGGTGGAACCTCATCATCTGCAGGTTTAATAAGCAACGTAGCTGGTCAGAATGGAAATGGTGAAAGACTTAAGTTGGAGAATAGGACATACCGACTCCATAGTAGTCGTGGGTTTATTGTGAACCCATTAGCTGAAATTCATGGTGATCCACAGAGAATTTCTGAACCTTCAGTTGGTGGAGTTTCAAAAAGCTTGCGAAATGGTGTATGATAGTTTATGTCAGGTACTTCAGTAATATCTCATATTTTTCCATTAATTTATATGTATAGTAGAGAACATGGATTTTTTTGCTTGGAATACAATGGTCACATATATCGATAAAAGTCGGTAATTGGGATTTGGGTGCATAATCAGTTTCTGTTGCCTATATTGGGGCTACCCTCTCCCGAGCATGACGTGTGTTCAGGAAGTGAATGACCACAGAGGACACTTCTTATTCGTCGTTACTTTTGTAACAACCAACTGTAGAGTCCTCCTTTAATCCATTCCCATGATTTTTCACGTGAGGCGGTTGTTGGGAGGATTGCAATAATTGTTGTTAGTAATCAATCAATGCACACTGGGGATAAGTTGATATCCCCAAAGAAAATGTGCAGTTGTTAAAAATTTATAGCTAACACATTTTCATTAGGAAGTTTATTACTTGGCACCTTGGCCCTGGATCTTGTGTGCTTACTACATTACCCAATTCTTCGCAAATATTTTTTTTTTTTAGTGGAGGAACGTACACTGAAACTGTTTTCCACCGTTGCTTTTGTTTCCAGGTTTGGAGACTGCATGGACTCTTGAGCATTGTAGTAGAGGATTGTCAAGAATGAAGCAGGAAGCAGTTTCTTACTAGAACAACTACTATTTTGTGCATTTTCGGCCTTGGTTATTCACTCAGTAAGCTTTGCCAAGTGCACTATAAACTATCCCACATCATTCAATCAAACTTTCTTCAGAATTAGTGTTACCTTTTGATGTTCTACTTTTTGATATTTCAAAGTACGAAAAGGAAAGCCAGACCACTGTATGGCGGGTTTGGTATGAACGTTGGCCTTGTATAGAAGAATGTTTCGTTTATTTCATTTTTTGCTAAGAACTAGTTTTCTTTCTTTTTGATGCATTGTATACGGTTTGAAATGATATCAGAATATGTAAATGATTGTTGCCAGTGTGTCTATATTGATGATGCCTCATGGTGGAACCATGAATTGTGAAAAGGGAATTCAAAAATTTCAACCTGCGATATGAAATAATTTTTTTTAGTACACTACCTTACGTCAAATAAATTCAATTGTTTTTGTATATACAAAAACAAAAATGTTTTTTTTTTTGGTGAGGGCCTGAGAGAGATGACCTTTCCCACCTAATTAACCACAACTGAAACCCAACTACCCAGACAGCTTGATAATCATAAGTACCAATTATAATTAGTCTTAATTGATGAGGACAGTCATAATTCAATTGACCACGCGGCCAATCAATTGGCTAGCCATGCTTGTATACCTTCTTTTTTTTATATATATAATGCTATAAGTTCTAGTTGTGTACTGGTCAAATGTTATGCAATTTAGTTTATGCGTTTCGTAAACATCAGGCGGTTCATAGAGTTATTGAAGACTTGGTGGTGCACAATGATGCCGTAAAAAGAAAAATAAAGAAGATACGGCAAATTATGGAAACAAGAACTTAAATGTTACATTTCTTGTCTTTTAATTTGGGTAGAAAACAAGAAAGCAAGGAATATACATTTGACGTTTCTTTCAAGAATTAATAATTTTGGGTCCAAGAGGAAAATTGATTCCCTCCTTTATTTTCTTCCCACATTTTTTACTCGAACCAATCAATAGAAGGGGAAAAAATTTAGAGGTTTACTTCATTTCTCTTGCTTTATTTAGTTTCCAGGAAAAGTAATACTATGTGTATTCTATAATTTCAATTCACACATGAATTTCAAACATCATTCCAACTACATTTTTAAAACGGTCATCAGTTGCTATAACTAAATAGGTATCTCAGAATTATATCTCCACAATTATGTGGCCGGGAACAGAAAAGACGGAATGTAAACCATACTCGTGTAGAAGTTATTGCATCACTTTAAAAAGATTCAGAACTTATAGCATGACCTCAGCTAGCAACGCGATGTGGAAGTGCAGGACTTCTCAAACCATCATTCTTGCTGCTGCAGGACTTCAGATCCTTCCTTCTCAACCCTCTACATGAAGGAAATGCTCACATATCAGATAGCTGACTAGTTGAGCTAAAAGTTCAAAAAACGACGTGTAACGCTGGAACAATGCTTAATTAATAGTCAGACGTCAAAATTAGCACATCAGTACAGAATACCAAAGACATAAAAAGAGTGAGCAAGCAGCATGCAGAACAGAAAAGGAAAGAGCACAGGGACTTATAGCCATAAGCCGGAGGGATCATAATTCAACTTTCATTAGAACCATTGACAACACGGTAGTAAGATGGTCCAGTTTACTTGAGCAGTAACACAGATTCACCTTTGAAGCAACCGTACTTATCACCATAAATGAAAGGAAATGACATCATACATCAACAAATCTTCTAGAACTGTGATTTATCGTTCAATATTTACACAGAATTTTGGTCACCTATCAGAAATTAGTACTTAAAGTAGATAGGAAAAGAACTCTTCTAGAACTTCTATTCATAGTTCAATTTTTACACAGAATTTTGGTCACTTGTCAGCCATCAGTAGTTGTAGTAGATAGGAAAAGAACAGAACAAGCAACTATCCAACTATACTAGAATAGAACAATTATGGGATAGATTTACGACGTTTATTTAGGCTAAACGGAGTGCAGGTAAGTAGTTCATGTTTGAAATCATACAGTGCAGTGGCACCCAAACCCAACATACTATTGAAGCAAGAAGTACCACCCCAAGGCAACATACGAGCCACTGCTTTCGTGCTCAAATAGTTGGTAATCTGGCATCAGAAACTATCCTTAATTACATTCCATGGAAAGACTGAGCTGTGAACAACCATAACGTAGAAACTTATATGAGCTTCAGAATATATATATTGATAATGAGTTTAACCAATCTCTTATAATAGCTGTTTTGAGGTTATTATCCGTTTATCGCATCCCTTTCCAGTTCATACGGAAAGCTAATGGTTTGTAGAAACTCTTCCAGTTTACACCCAACAGTTCAATGACAAATAAAAGGCAAACATTTCTTTGTTTTACATGTTGATGTTATATACTTAAACTACATATTCTATCAACCATAACACAAATAAAATACAGATAAACATACTATTCAGGTCATATAATCACAAACTCTTATGTCAATCATATATGAGTACAAGAACACAATTGGTATAAAAAAGGCGATCTTCCTTTGATAAAAAACGAAGAAAAAGAATAATCTCTTGGTATTCGTTTAAATTTAATGAGGAAAAGAGGTTTTAGGGTTTATCGAACTAAGAAATCACAGAGAGATGAGGATTATTGGGATTACCGATTGTCGGTTATGCCAAGAGAGACCACGGTAGACGTTGGCGGAGAAAGTGGCGGCGAAGAAAATGGTGGCAACACCCAGCCCCGCCGAGAAGGCTTTAAATGCCCAATCTCCTGCTTTACTCACCACTCCCATAGCACACAACTCTTCACCTCGTTTTTCTTATTTTTCGCTCACTCTTTTTAAGCAAATAAAAATGCTGAAGGTAAAATAAATATAAAAAGTGATAAAAAAAAATTTTTAATTAAAGTAAAAGAAAAAATAAGATAAATAAATTGAAATTATAATCATATCTAAGTGCCACAGATAAAATTTTAAATCAAAATCGAAGTTGGATTATAAATTTGAGAAAGTGTTTTACATTTGTTTTAAATTTCAAATAAAGCAATTATATAGTGGAAGCGCAGTCAAAATATGATTTTTGGATGGAATTTGTGGTGTCAACCCATTGAATTTATCATTTTTCGAATTTCTTCATTATAACCAAACACAACTTCATTTCCAATTTCATAAATTTCAAATAAGTGAAAAATTTGCTTTATCGGTCCTCAAGACATATTTTCTTATTATGCTTTTTGACGCTATCTTCGGAAATGCAAGGCTGCATTGTCCATTTGATTTGAGGAGTTGTAAGCCAAACAGTTTAAATAAGCAATGGTGAGACCAAAACTCCGCCATAATAGTCATCTTAGAAATCAACACATGTTTAAATCAGACAATTGAAAATAATTAAAACATTAACTGTAAACAATGCTAAGTTCATATATTATATTTATCATAGCAGGACAGTATTGAAACAAAAAGAACATCGTCAACCTATTAAATATCATGCCTTCATTTATCAACTCAATCAACTCTCAGTCCTTATCCTTCGCGTCCTTCTGGAAATGATCTCCAAGGGTGGAAAGAACATCATGGATTTCTGCTGCCACTACTCCGTGTTGGCGTGAACTCTTTATTCACTTCCACCACTTCTTCTCAGACAAAGAAATTAGCTGCCAAAATATAAATAGAGAAGATGAGCAAACCAAGTGATCAGGGGGTTCAAACCGAGAGTCGAGAGCAAGAAATTACTCATCAATGATGACGTGAGTTCTTTATCTTCCAATAGAGAAACATGAATGGAGACATATTCATACAAACTGAAAGCTAATAGAACAAATTACGTGCTCTACAGTGGAAAACCACACAACAATGACAGGAGGTAAACAACACCAACATATCCAGTGTAATCCCTCTAGTGTGATTTGGGGAGGGTAAAGTTACACAAACCTTACCCCTACCTCGTAGAGATTGAGAGGCTGTTTCGGATGGACCCTCAGATTGAAAAAAGAAAAAAAATTCAAAGCAGTTTAAAAAGGGGAATACAGAAGGGAAAGCAGTAACAACAAAATAATGCGAAATGGAAAACAGTACACAACATTCAAAAGAAAGAACACTAACAACAACAAAATAATGTGATAACCAAAGCACAAACAAACACAGGTGATAACTGAATTTGAAGAACAAGAAATTACGAGAATATTGCTAATACTACTGGTAAAAAAAGTAGGTAATGACACGAGGTAAACATGTGACTTTTTTATTCCTTTGTCACTTGAGCTAGGCCTCCAAGGCATGGTATTTTAGAATCCTAGGAACTGATAATTTTTGTGAAGTAGTAGAATTAGCAGGTCCAAAAATATTCCTTGATTTGCAGCTTACTTATAAAAGTGTCAGTATAATTCCCATATGAAATCCATTCAGAAGAGCACACCACATCTGACTCCGAACTGCAGAGACATTTAAGTTCTCTTTTCTGTCATAAATATTAAACAGCTAAAAGTACATCAAAAGTTGACACTTCTTCTTTTGTTTCTTTTGGATAGGTGGAAAGTAAATGACAACAGATACCTGAGTTGTCACATTCCACGCATTAACCTTATATATGAAAATAAATGTAAACTTCTATGCATATACAAACATGGACATGCAGCAGAAACATCTACGAGGATAAATAGAAGAATAACCAACCTGTCGTGCAACCTGTGCCATTCGGCGACTGTCCCGTGATGATTCTGTTGCTGAATTTGACATTTTTGGCTCTACATGACCATTTAGTTTTTCTCCATTTAATTCCTTTGGAGAGCTCTTCTCAATTGGAGCATTCTCTTCTGATACACTCAAATGCTCTCTCTTCCTCTTTCTTTGAAAAGTGTATTTGATGACTCTATCTTTCGGAGTTTGGCTAGGAACTTCACCATATACATCAGCTATCTTTGACAATGAGTTCCCTGGCGGACTGCTAACAGTTACAAAATCAGGTCTGTCGATATGAACCGCTAAGTTCTCCAAGGATCTACTTTCTTGTCTGGGGGAGTCCATTTTTGCCATCACTAACTCATCACTGACTGTTGAATTTAGAACACCAGAAGTTTCAGCAGACTGCGGTTCATTTCCGGAAATTTCAGTGAACCCCAGCTTCATGCCTGGTTCAGTTTTTTCTATCAGCAAGCTGTCACTCATCTGAGAAGGATCTTCACCAGGAGCACAATCTCTATCAGGGCTGGAGTGAGCTATCAAGACACCAGCATTTGATGTTTTATCAATATTAAGGAAATGATCAGGACTGCTTCTTGGAGAAGGATAATCGGCTTTCCTATTTCTCATAGCTCTTCTTCTTTTTCGGCGAGAAGATTTTGTAATCTGTGATTCATTTCCGTGCATTTCAGTGAATCCCAGCTTCATATCTGGTTCATCTTTTCCTATTGACAAACCATAGCCCATATGAGAAGGATCTTCATCAGGAGCACCATCGCTAGCAGGGCTGGAGTGAGCAGTCAAGCTACCAGTGTTCGACGTTTTATCAATATTCAGGAAATGGTCAGGACTGCTTCCTGGTGAAGGATAACCAGCTTTTCTATTTCTCATAGCTCTTCTTCTTTTTCGGCGAAAAGATGTTAGCAGGTGCCAGCTGCTAAGCAAGTCATCTGCTTGTTGAATATTTTCCTGTGGATTAACCACATCATCAATCTTATTAATAGGTGCTGAATAGATCCCTTCACCTTCATCTACTGCATTACCATTTTCACTTTTAGTTTTTTTTACTCCTTTAGAAACAGATAAATCTCCATCTAAAAGGTTTCCTTCACAAGCACGAATTCTCTGTGTACACCCATTTCTGTATAGCTCTGGCACTTTACTTCTCAAAATTATAGAGGGTAAATCTGGACCTGAAATGCTAGGTTTTCCAAGTTGAACCATTTTGCTACATGACTGATGGCCCTGATTTTTCTGCTTCATATTCGTAACTTCTATGTTAGAAATTGTCATAGACGACTCCTGTGATTCATGAGGCAACACAACTCTGTTCTCTTCGGGTAGTTTTCCAGGAGGAGCAGTGTCAATATCCTCTAAGTTACGTACTCTTTTCTCTTTGCAGCTTGTCACCCTCTCAAGATCAGCCTGAACTTCCCTCAGCTCTACTCTGAGATCACTCACAATATCTTCCGCTTCCTGAAGTTGAGCTTCAAGTTCTTCAATCTTTCTCTGTTGACTCAAGGACGTCAACTCTGCTTCACTAATCTGTTGCAAAAGAATAAGTAAAAACTTATGAATACGCAAAGCACCAGTAAAGAGCATGTTAACTCATGGGGAAAAAGGGGGGGAATAAGTATTAAACAAGAGCTACAAAGAGTATCCAATCATTGGTGCTATCTCTAAAAATGCACCAAAAAACGAAATGTTAATCTAATTTGTACAAAGGAATTTTTTACTACTCTGAAGGCTCTTTTGTTCCTTTATAGCAATGCGAAAGGTGGTTTTCAGTTTTGTGTCAAACTTCTATATGCCAAACATGTAGATGCTGTTGAACAGCTTTCTGATGATTACTGAAAGCATCATACTTGATAACAGAAACTTTATGGTCTCAATAATTTAACCCAAACACCTTATTTCAGATCGACAAGACAATTTTTGGAAGCCAAATAACAAGACAGAAAAAGTGCTGCTTGTTATGTGGTCAATTACCTTAGAAGGCTTTTAAACCTGAACCCAGTTCGTAGACAAACAAAAAGTAAGCTAAAATCTACACACAGATAGTCCAAGTGAGGAGTACACTGACACTAAGACAGATAGTTCAACATCACTGATCAACACATATCCTCCGAGCCTAAATGTCTCACTTCACTCCAGAAAGTTCCAAATTCATTTTAATCATTTCTTTAAAATGCATCTGTTGATTCTAGAGCTCAATGAAGGTTTGGAACCCTAGTAGCAAATGGAATCAAAATACCAGGCTAACAAGTTTGTCTGGTGCCAAGTCAAACTTGCCCAAGACTGCGTCCATGCAAACATACATATAAAACGAGATTAATAAATCCACTGGCATGACCAGTGATTATGCTACCCTAACTACCAGTCAAGAAAAAAATTCTTGAAGAAGGAAAGCGCATGTCACAAGGATTTTTGAGGTGCATATCAAAATGATCATATCAAACAAGAAAACATAGCGAATTGTATAGATAGCACTAGTAACAAGATTAGAACCTTAAGAAACTAATCCAGTGGACTGACACTAGCTTCTATCCTATAATTTTAAGTGACTATGACTTTCTATCTAAAAGCAAGCCAAACAGCCAAAAGGGTAAGACTCCTAAGTGCCGATGCCTCTCAATGGATATCAGAGAAGCTTAGAAGCCTAGGTTACAACCAAACGACAATGCTGATATACAAAATTACTGGGTAAACAAATGGAACTGAAAAGAAAGACAACACTTTGTTTAAGATGAACTCTTGCAGAGGAGGTAAGAGGTCCCAAAAGATTTTAAAAAGAGCCAAACATATCCTACAAATATCGCAACACATTCGAAACAAAAGGAAATTTTCCCAAGTTAATGAATTACACAGAGTCATTCCAATATAAAGCACAAAACATTAGGGTCAAACAAGTTCTCAAGCGCTTAGTCAGCGGACCTTTTTATCCTAGGTCCAACAACCTCACCTTCCACTACATCCATCAAGGGATCTAGTTCCTCTGGGCTTCCATGGCAGGTGCCACACAAAAACTGTAATTTGTCCCAATGTTCAACTGTTTTACCCATAAGACAGTAATTACCTGCATGCCATCATCCTAAATACAAAGAAGCTGCGCACAACAGGAAGAATCCTGAAACTCTGTGTAACCAACAGTTGACAACCAACATTTTGATAACTCAACCCTTGAAAGGAAAAAGGGTGTGCAGGTGAACAGATCTTGCCCATACTTGATTCCCATTGTGCATCTTATTACAACCCAATATAGCTCAAAGTTCACAATCAGCAATTCATCGTCTTTCTTGTATTGTCATTCTTTTGATAAGTCAATTATCCACCTTGTTATATTTTAGGAAGAGCCAGAACTTTATATCAAGGAAGAGGATTTCCCTCAGTACCCCTCCACCCATTTGAGTAGAGATAACAATTCAACCTCATTGAGAAGTCAATTATCCACCATATTATATTTTTAGGAAGAAACAGAATTTTGTATCAAGGAAGAAAATTCTCCTCAATCCCTCTCCACTCATTGAGTAGAGATAACAATTTAACCCACCCTCAAATCTGATGGAAAAAAGAATCGAATGATGATCAAATGCTCAGATAAATTTAGGTCCGGGATCCAGGGCCTCCCTTGTTACCTACTGACCTTTACTTTTGACCTCTTCAACTAAAATTAAATCGGTAGAGCATGCTAAATTTCTCCTTGGAATCTTATTAGATACATAAAGAACAGGTGAAAACAAAGCCAATTAACACAAGTGAATTGTTCACAAATAGCATTATTCTCCTCAAAAGCAAACTGTCCAAACATCTATAGAATTGAGGTTAGTATGAGTTTATTAAGTCTAATGGTAACTTATAATAGAAAAGAACTATCAAGTTTAGTAGGACAGGTGTACCTCTATTTACTAACATGTAAAACTTGACTCAAAGTTTCATCAACTTGCACATATTTCATAACCAACTGATAAATATGTGAACATTGTTGAATAAGATGTTTGGAAATCCTCTTCCAAGTTCAGTTTGTGGCATTGTAATTTCAAGAACCCATCACAGATGGCATTCCTTTAGAAAGCATAAGACTGCCCATGAGGAGAAAAGGCACACATAAACAAGTAGGCAGACAAGCTATACCAGCTGGAAACCAAGCTGTAGCCGTTTTCTTAAGGTGGTCTTTGGGACAGCTTGCACGGACCTCGACAATTCCACCAGGTACCTGCTACCTCCCACCGGCACAAGTACCAAGTAACTTTGCACCAAGGGTTGAGTGAATGGAAAGAAATCACTTAGTTTTTTTGCCTCTACTAGGATTTGAACTTAAAGCCTAATGGTTCTCCCCTTAAGCCGCACACTTGGGTGCAAAACCAAGTTGTAGCCTTTGACTACCTTCATGAATCAAATAGATCTTAAGCTCTAAATTCATTGTAGAAATTTATATTCCTAGCCCCATCATCAAGAACATAAATTGAAAATTCCAGTGATGCCTTTGCTTGTGATACCCTATCATCACCCTCTCTTATTTTTTTGGATGTACCTGTTGATCTCGGAAAATATCTGGCTCAAGTTCTTTCGACTTATTGGAAAATACATGTACAAAACCTTACAAGAACACAAAAGACAAAATAAGACAATTACTTTGACCTTTTCACTTAAATGATAAACCTTTTTTCTCTGTCATGAAACAGGAAGAAAAAAGCGAACAAAACGTTTAGATGGTGATGCCCTGCCCTAGTGACAGACGACTTGGAATGAAAGAGAAAACAAAAGTTCAAAAACATGGAATCACAAAAGGAGAAATGAACAACAACAACATACCGGTGTAATCCCAAGAGAAATCATTTTTGAAAAATTAAAATGTTATTGCTCAAATAGAAGGGGGAAGAAGAAATAACATTCCGAAAGCCATTGACATTCTCAACTGAATATCAACATGAAAGACCAAGAAGCATGATCACAATTGAAAAAGATAGAAATGACTTAATCCATTACTGAACAAGTTATGAATTTGATTGACAAAACAAAGGTACAATATTTTTCTACATTTCGTTGATTCTAATTTAAAACAAAATAGACCAGTTATCCTAATAAAGTTTATTACAATAGCGTTGGAGCCTATAACATCACCTCCTTCCCCACTTCGACCAAAACCAATCCCAGAGAGAGAGAGAGTGAGAGGAAGGGAAGAACAGAATCAAGAAGAACATTACCACATAATCTGGGAGAAAAAACATTTAAGATTGTTACCAAACCTGAATATGTGGTATGACAATAGTTAGACATTTGAAACGATAGAATACTGAAGTATCATTACCTCAAGCAATTTATTTCACTCTCAGCCAATAAATGTAAAGCTAATGTTTCCATCCTAACCACAACTCCAGGCCAGAAAACAAGAAAAGGAATGGGAAGGAAGAAACACAGATGTTTGAACTACACTGAACAATCAATGAGAGGTCCTACTCAGTAATACTCCTTGATCAAATTGATACTTGCTTTTTGAAAATATGTGGTGAAACTTCAAACTGTATAGTATCTCGAATAGAGAATTTTGGAAGTCTAAATGTCTACCCTTTGAGTACCTAAACACTTTCAGCATTTGCAAACATATTCAGGTTTCAAAGAAAAAGATGAAAATAACCAGACCTATTGCAAGCGGACATCTAGAAAAAATTACATACCTTCTGAAACAAAAAAGTTCATTTTGAAATTGAATAAGTCAAAATTCCATCTGCCGTGGTACATGACGTATAGCAAAGACTCAATTTTTATGAACAAGACACATACTCAAAGAAGCAGAGTAGAAGCAAATATTTCAACCACAGCGAAACAACATCGCCTTACTGAACAAGACACAGCATTTTATCTAGTCTAAATCGCCTTTAAAACAAATTGAAATCGTGGGAGCAGAAAACAGGGGTAACAACATTAGTGTTAGCATCAGAAAAATAAACATTACTAAGAGTTCAAGAGCTACACAAAAACCTAATTGAGTTACTAGGTCACAGCACATAATTTTTGAAATTTCCTGTCTCCACCAAGGGAGCCTGAAAAAAGGTGAAAGAAAATCAGCAAGAGAGATGATCATACTTTCTTTTACTCAAAATTCTTTACACATTACTAAAACTAGAACGATCCCTTGAGCAGACTGACCAACTCATCAACAAAGCACTCAGCACAACATCAATCAACTCATTAACAAGTTATCTACCTATCAATCAATCAACTCATTAACAAGTTATCTACCTATCAATCAATCAACTCATTAACAAGTTATCTAGCTATCAATCAATGACAAGGGAAAAGAAGAACATTTAGATCACTACTAGACAAGTCAAGAATCAATTTTACCACAAAAATCAAGTTCAATCAACCAACCCAAAAACCCAAATGAACACACGAGCACAACAATCAAGAAAACTCAATACTTCAAAACAACACATTAATCGAGTAACACAAAAAAAAATCACCTTTGAATCCATCATCTGTTTGAGACGCAAAAGCATCCCAAGCGCCTCCTCTTTCGCCACTTGAAGCTCATGCTTATACCGAACAGCCTTCTGTTCGGACGACATAATCCTCACCGCCGCTTCCTTCGCCGTATTCAAGATTATATCCGCATAAGCCCTTTTCAAAGCAGTCAGTCTCTGCAACCCAATAAATCAAAATTCAAAAAAAAAAAAAAATCAAACCCACCCAAAAGAAACATCAAAATGAAACTAAATTAACCGTAACTACGATCAATATCGATTTCCATAATCACAAAAGTACTCAAATTTAAAAATAGTTTAAAAAAAAAAAAAAGTAGGTAGTTGGAAAGTTGTAAGTAGCGGTTGAGTTGGTAGCGCTGCCGTGAGAATCCGACCAGGTTGTCGGAATGTCGGCGCCGGGCTTACCTCGTCGGTGTCCATTTCGGTTTTCCGTTAAAGCATCGACGGAGTTGCGGTTTTAAGGTTTTTCAGACCGAAGTATAAAAGAGAAAGAGGGGAAGGTGGTTTTTTTTCTCAGCAGCTGTCTGTTATGAACTGAATGTTCTGTTGTGTTGTACTGTGAATGTACGTTTATATCCCTTAGAAACGGGTTGAACTACGAGACCGCCACCGTTACGTGACTGGGGTGGTTTTTGTCTTTTCGGGTTGTAGAATTTGGTTGCCTATGTGCGCGCGCCGGAAAAGGTTTGGGTCCCACGGTCCGATGGTTTTGGATGACGTGGCAGTATTGGGTTGTTCATCCGAGGTGGCTAGAAACACGAGGTTGGAGGGAACGTAAATCTCAAAATGGCCCCACTTTCATTCCTTAATTTGTATTTTTAGTTTTTTATAGGTTAGTTTTATTAATTTTTAAAATATTAAAAAGAATATTCGGTCGGTGTCCGGAAAATTTTAAGGGATAAAATGTTTTCTAACAAAAGAATCTATATTCAAGAGGAGTTAACCCGAGTCTCTAGACAAAAATGAAAGAGTACATATCACTTCACCACAAGTCACAACCTTTGTTGGTAATATTCGTAGGACTTACACCTCAAGACTTATACTCCCTCCGTTTAAAAAATAATGACTTTATTTCCTTTTTAGTCTGTTTAAAAAAGAATGACTCATTTTTTTGGCAACACTTTAACTTCAACTTTCACGTGGCATGTTTAAGACCACAAGATTAAAGGGCATTTTGGTACATTTAACATAACTTTAATTTACAACCACAAGATTCAAAAGTATTATTTCTTTTCTTAAAATCCGTTTCAAGTCAAACTAAACCATTCTTTTTGAAACGGATGGAGTATCTCATATCCCATGGTAAGTTAAATGCTCCATCTTATGTCATACTTTAAAAAAAAGAAAAATTTATCCAATTACACAAATATTTCTATCATATTTACTAATTATTCTTATAGTTTGAAATAATTATATACTATCTCATTAATTAATAAATTTATATAAGATTTTAAGTTAAATACACATAGATACATGTATTTTTGTTATCAAATACATTCTGAAATATAAATATATAGGAAGAGATGCGAGTGAGAGCGGAGAGAGGCGAGCGAGAGAGCGAGAAAGTTTGTGTATCTCAAATACATGTGAATCACACTATACACATGTATTTGTGATATCATATACATTCTGAAGTATAAATACATAGGAGAGAGGCGAGCGAGAAGAAAGAGACAAGAAAGAGAGTCAGGTACATATAAATTCACTTATATACATTGTATATGGAATAAATTACATTTGTTTTTTACCCCATCAATCTGAAATATATATATCTAAATGCGTCTGATATATGTATTTAGAGATCAAAATTTGACATGAATAATTATTTTAAAAACTCACGAAAAATATATATAATCAAACTCTAATCTAGTAAAATTTGTATTATTTTGTCCTTCAAAAAACTGTCTTAAACACTTCAAAGTTCAAACATACGCTGAATATTGTTTTCACTTGTGAAAGTTAGTTACGGATTTACTATGCAGGAGTGTGACTTGTTTCCAGATGGAGTGTTTAGGTCCTATCAACAAGTAGTTGACCTTTGTACTTTAATTTGTTTATTTAATTTCAATTTGATGTTGAGTTTAAATAAACAAATCAATAAATAAATTTTATGATTTCAAATTAAAAATAAGTGAAATGTATTAAAATATTTTTAATCTTATAGTATTGAACGTATTATGTAGACGTTTATAATTAAAAAATGGTTAAAAAATAAAGAAGGAAAGAGACATTGACTAAAAAAATATAAGACAAATAAATTGAAACAAAAAAAGCAATATATATTGATGATTGGTTGGTTCGATCATTAATAACATGACTTGAATAAAAGTAATTGACCTGCTACTCCATTTTTTTTTATTTTTCTTTTTCTTTTATCCTCTATTCACTTTGGTACTTTTCTAAAAAAATATTTATTAAGAATTTATATTAGGAAATTTATTAAATGATATTTTATAATTTGACTATTAATATTTTATATAATTGTTCAGTGATTAGGATAATATTAAAAAAAATTAGTTTGATAAAATGGACAAGTAAATTAAAAATATATATGAAAAACTAGTAAAGAAGAACGAAAAGATTATAAACTTATTGAAATTTTTTTATATTTCTCGTCAAACTTCAAGAAGACAAGAGTCTTTGGTTGAAAAATGAGGAAAGAGTTAGAAATTTAAATCAATCAATTAATAACAACATATCACACAAATTGAATTTAAAGAGACTCCGATATATATAAGTTTTATTTTTATCTTATGTAGGATAAATAAAATAAAATTTGATAGACTTTCAATTTTGTTAAAAACGTCTGTCAAATACAAAAGTTAATCAACTAATAAATGAAGCATATATATAAACACAACTAATTTTTTTTTTTTAAAAAAAGAACAAATTTTAAAGCTCAGCCACCCCACAGCCCCAACCTCCTCTACCACCACCACCATTCTCACAGCCGCCAGCCCCCACCCCTCACACTCAATAATTGTCTCCTAAAATTATGTTTGGATAATATTTTTTATTTATTTATTAAATATTTAGAAGTGATTAAAAGTCTATTTATTTTATAGGATTTTTTTTTTCTATTTTCAGTTATCATATATGAGAATATGAAAAATCACCATCAATAACATCCTAAATTAGATTTTTAATGTAAATCTTTTATTGCACTATTAATGAATTTAAGTTTAAATACTAAATAAAATTGACACTAACTCATATAGAGTAATTTTTCTAGATAGTCACCCATGTTTAGGAAATTACCTAGGAATATCACTTATGTTTGTTTTTAGGACAACAATATCACCCAACTTTGCTTATTTTTCTCAAAATATACTTGACACAAAAAATATATTATCTCTCTCCTACTAGGATGTCATGTCACATTTTTTTAATTTGTTAATAATATTTTTTAATTCTTTAAATGACAATTTGTTTAATGTATCTATAAGAGAGCATTAATCCACTCTATGAAAATCTAGTTACTTCAATTTTATAGCGAAAATCTTTATCCTGTGTTTCATTTACGAGTATTTGTCGTTATATCCATACAAAAATTTAGTCTTGCTGTTGAGGGAAAAATTAAACTAGTTCCTTGAAGCTGATGAAGAAACAATAAATTTAGTTGGATATTTAGAGATAAACTAGATATTAGGAACATTGATTTTTACACAAACTATAAACATTTGTTGCTTGTTCACGGTAAAAAATCAAAAGTTTCTTGTTCATGGTAAAAAAAAAAAAAGATTTTTACACAAACTATAAACAATTTTTCAAAGCTTAGGCATATTCAAACAATAGAAATATCCGATAAAAAAACAAACAAGAAATAAACCCCTAAATTTTAAGAAAATTACTCCAATATCATGCTAAGTATTCAAATTATTTCACAATTTACACTTCAAAAATAAAAGAATCAAAAGAAAACTTGAATTTTACCTCGTGACGATTTCTTTGATCGACATCAAAGGTATACAGCGGCTCAGGAGACAGTTCCTTATGCAAATTCGTTAATTTATTCCTTGAAGAGACGAAGGAAGCCACATATTTTCTTGAAGAATCGGAGGAGCTCATATTACAGTTTCTTATGTAATTTTTTTTACTAGGTATAATATACGGGTTGTCTAAATTTTTTTTAAAAATTGTTAATAATAATAAAAAGGAATAATGTGACATGGCATCCTAGTAGGAGAGAGATAATGCATTTATTGTGTCAAGTATATTTTGATGAAAATAGGTAAAGCTGGGTGATACTGTAGTCCTAAAACAAACATAAGTGATATTTCTAGGTAATTTCCCAAACATGGGTGACTATCTAGGGAAATTACTCAACTCATATATAGTGCAAGAGACGATATGGTTTCCACACGATCGTCCACTAACACACACATATCCATTGAGGGGTCATAGACAGTGGCGGATGCAGAATTTTTCATTGAGGGGTTAAAAAATAAGTAAGCACGGAGCAAGCTAAAATGTGATAAAAAAGGAGGCTATCTGAACTAGAACTAGCGAAGCCGAGAAGAGTTGGTTGAATCTTGAACCTACTTTATCACTAAACCAAGTCTTTAGCTTATGTTGATGGGGTTCATTATTAAATATAGGGAAAAAGGACAAATATATCCTCCGAACTATCGTAAATGGTATGTAAATACCTTCCGTCATACTTTTGGTACATTGGTGCCTCTACCATCCAAAAACTAGAGCATATATGCCCTTCACTCTAACGAAAGACTAAATAGGGACACGTGGTGCAATCTTATCTGTTGATAAATATCGGATCGGTGGATAAGATTATGACACAGGTATGTCCGTTAGTATAAAGGGTATATATGCTCTAGTTTTTGGACGGCAGGGGCATCAATATCTTAAAAGTATGACGGGGGGTATTTGCATATCATTTACGATAGTTTGGAGTATATATGTCCTTTTTCCCTTAAATATATACATGTAAATCGGTAAATTGATCATATATATACAGTGTAATTTTCCGATTAAGGGGTTCAAATGAACCCCCTTCGCTCCATGTAGCTCCGCCCCTGGTCGTAGGAAGTATGTGAAATAGTCTATGTATGGTATTATTCCCTCTGTCCCTAATTACTTGTCCACTTTTGAATTGACACCTATTAAAAAAACAATTATTGACATAATGAGTTTACCGTTTTACCCTATTAATTATGAATTTGATGAATTAAAAACTTAAGATTTTCAATAAGTTTTACATTTTTCAAAGTAATTAATGGAGGGCATAATAAGTAAAAAACATTGTCCTTTCTTGATTTGTCAAAATGGACAAGTAATTAGAGACAACTAAAAAATGTAAAGTGGACAAGTAATTAGAGATAGAGGAATATTTAGTACGTATATGTTTGATAGAGATTTTGAGTTTATCTATAACTAATCAATGCTAATCCATTGATTAGTTATACACCTTATATGGTATTGTAGGATGAATTATTAATACCTTCCATCCGGTGGTATTAGTAAATAGTAGATAAGATTTAATACCATGGAATTAATCTATGTAAAGACAAAAATATCTCTCAAATTATTTGTTTATTTTTCTTGATTTTATGTTTTATATTTGTACTATTAGATTTATTTAAATAAATTAGCATACAAATATTATTATTTAGAGAGAGTTGTTTGTTGCTAAATAAATGCAATACAAATCAATACAATATTGAAATGTAACTTGTTTAACATTTACTAATTGAAAAGGCAAACACGTTGCATCTTTGTGATCTTAATTGAATGTATTATTTATCTAATTATTTGTATTTTGAACAATTTATAACTTTGCATACATATATATTAAAACTACAACTTACAATTTTTATGTGTAAATATAGATAATTTATTCGATTTGACTATTGTTTACCATCTTTTGGGTTTTAAAAGTAGTTGGTCTATCTTTTTTAATTTGAAAATTAAAGTTTTGTGAGTGATTAATTAATTAAGATGATCACTATTTACTCTCAAGTAATTCAAGTGAGAAAATAGCAAACATGGCAACAAAATTGTTCTTCTCCCAACTAGTTAGAAGACCATAAAGAATCATAGTGTTAGAAAGTTATCTACCTTAACCCGATTACATGAAATAAAAAAATCTTATAATAATTCAATGGTGTAATTGGATTTTTTCTTTTTGTAAATTTAATCCAAACACAAGATAAGATGGGAAGCAATGAACCAAACATTTAATAAAAATACATTGCACTACTAATTCGTGCGTTACTAATCTGTACGTTATTTATTTTTGTACCAAACAGCCCCTCATAGTTCTTACAATAACATTTTCTTTCCCTGACCCACCTATCATGACCATCTTTTTATTAGAAATTATATGAAAAAAATAAAACATAGAGATTAAAAGTCTAGTTTATCAATTTATCGTGAGGAGTATTTTCTTTAAAAGGTGCCAATAAAGTCTTTTTATGATTTCACTGATTATGTCATTATTGTTTTTCTTAAATAAGTACTTTTTGTGAGAATTGTTTTGTGTTTAACTAATGAATTGGAAAAAAAAACGTTTGAACAACAATTAATATTTTATCGAACTTTCAAAAACTGTTTATAAATATATGTTCTCTAAAATGTTTTTAAAATTAATTTTGAAATTACTTTCTTTTAGCTTGTGAAAATAGCTTTTGCTACTCCGAAATTATTTGTTCTCAAAAATTTAATTAAATATCTCACTTTTTAAAAAAATAATATTTTTTTAAAAGAAAAAAAAAAACCTTTTGACCTTTCAAGAACTTGTCCAAAAACCTACAGATTTGAAATACCTCGAAAATGTTTTGCTAAAAGTAATATTTGATCACTTTCACTTGCAAATTCTGAAAAGCTAAATAATTTTGTTATATGTCCTAAGTTGATTTGAAATGAAAAATCATTGTTACTATATTATACATATAAAAAAAGAATAATCAGAACAACTTTTAATTAAAATTATCAAAAAATCATAATATATATATACTTGTGATTCAATTCCTTTTCTTTTTTTAATAGAATGATTCAACTTTTTTTCTTTTCACTAGAATCATTCAACTCTAAAACTTGAAGTTGATTAACAAGTGCGATGAAGGGGAATATATAAGAAGTGTACATATAAAACTTTAGTGATGCTCATTTTAGTTACTCTATTAATTTACACAAACTTTAAAGCTATTAACTTAAACAAGTCTTATGCAATTCTGAATCTTTACTAACCACATTTTAAAGTCATCATATTTATTTATAAACAATAAAATTAATAAAAATTGAAGTAGCCTTATTCATTTTATATAATATGATAATCATGATTTTTTCCCCTTGAGCATTAAGATTACACTTCTAATTCATTTTAAACACTAAAAATGAATTTATTTATTTATACATGTTTCTAAATATATTAATATATATACAATTTATATGAGCGAGGTACATATTCATTACAATATCATCATTATAGGAATATATTTTGTGTTGAAATTTATAAGTATTAATGAAATTATTCTCTAGACAAAAGACAAGAAACAAAATTACTGTTTTTAATGAAGTGGTTTAATGGTGAATCTTTAATGCTCCTATTTCGAGGGTTCAGATTTTCCGCCGCTAAGATATTTAACTTTTGCTTAAAACGCATTATTGAAAAAAGATGTGAAATTACTCATTCGGGAACAAAATAACCTGTAATTAAGCTCATTTAATAGGGGTAAAACTGCCATTTCACAAAATTACAGGTGTCATTGGAAATTAGCTGTTTTTCAGGTTCAATATTTAGGAAAAAACGAAGTTCTTGTCCCCCAAACACGTTTCTCGTTCTGTTCCTTTTTCCACGCTTTCTGACTCCGGGACACCCATCTCCGCCGTAAACCACCACCTCCGCCGCCGCGTTCCGCCGCGCGCTACCGTCACAAATTATCTCAGAAGCTGCAAGCACCCTTGACTTAGTTATTCCACGTTTGGTTGCTGAAAAGAAAATGAGGAAAACAAGAAACAAGAAACTACATTTTAGGTGTTTCTTCTTTGTTTATCAAAACGTTAATTGGATCAGTGCTTGTAGGTGGGTTTTTCTTGTTTATTGTTTTTTTTGTATTCGCATTGTTAAGTTAATTCGAACTTCTGCATCGAATTGTTTTTTTGCGGTATTTTCGATTTTGCTAATAAAACCTGTAAAGTTGTGGTTTTTTTTATTGAGTTGAATGGAGGGGTATTTTGGATTTGGCTTATGTTGTTGAAATCTTTTTTTTTTTTCTTTTCTGGGGTGATTGATCAAAGTGATTTTAGTTAACTTGCTATCTTACTTTCTAATCTCATTCTTGTTTCTTGTACAAAGATAGAGACTTTGCATCAGAATAAGATGAGTTTCAAGGGGTTTTAGTGGGGTTTTCAGAAATTTTGTTTCTGCATTAGTGAGGTTCAAGGTCCAATTTTTGTATTTTCTTCAGCATAGCAGCTGTGCCTGTCAGTAAACATTTGATGTATGGTGGTTGTATACTTCAATTTGCTTTTATTATCTTGGGGTTGTAGATGTGGATAGCTTTCTAACTTTTCTATGTGCCTCATAATAAATGTCTTTGCTTTAACCTTTTGGATCTCTGACCTATAATACTATGAAGTTTTTAAGATGGCAAACTCTATATTCTCTGATGTCGGATAGTATGAACTTGCTGCTAATTTTCCTTATTAAAAAGCCTGCGGATTGCTTGTCAAAACTTTCACCTAGTAGGTTTTAGGTTTGATGAAGGAGTTTTTAAGTTTTGACAAATAATGTTTCTATACACAGGGATCCGCTGTGAAGGTCTTTGTTGCTAGCCAATACTGGAGATTATCTTTTCCACAAGCGAATTTACGAGTCACTTTTTGAGATCTTCATTTGTTATAATCTTGTTTCTGATTGGAAATATAATGGGCTAATACTTGGGTGAAGGGAGTTAGAGGGATGCAAATTTTTAGATATTTCAATAAATGTCTGTTATATTACGGCGCCTTCGATGGATGATAGCTGGTCTAAATAAAGGAACACCAGTAACCCCTAAGAGGCTTCACAGTGCTGATGTGAGGCCTGTGCCTCTTTCGCCACTGTCAAAGCAGCAACAATTGCAACTACTCAAGTCCTATTACGAGTCAAAGTCTGAGCATAGAAAGCCCAAACAACCAATGTTGGAGGCTGTGCATGAGATTTCCATCTACATTCACCGGTTTCACAATCTTGATTTGTTCCAGCAAGGGTATGTGGGCTTCATGTTTCATAGTTCTTTATCTTACTCCTTTGGTAATTTGACTATTGTACTTCTGTTTCCTTACAATTTTTGCCAAATATGTAGATGGTACCAGATTAAGATTACTATGAGATGGGAAAATGGTGATAATGGGGTATTAGGAACTCCATCCAGAGTCATCCAATATGAAGGTAAATTTCTGGAATATGATGGAACGGCCAAAGCATACAGCTGGCTTCTAAAAGAAGGGTACTTTCAATTATTGCAGTCAAGTATAGTGGGATGTAGAAGTGAGAAAAATATCATCTTTGAGGAAAAAGTGGAGGAATCAATATTCTGAAATGCTTATAGTGCCATTACTATGAATAAGCTATGCAAGCTGAGAAACTGATGTGGTAGTTTTATGCGCTATGATATCTTTCTGATCTTATGTGCATTTGATTTTTATTTTTATTGCGTCATTGCTGAGAACAAATTTTACAATCGTAGAAAGCAGTTTTGGTCATTGCACATTGTTTCAGAGGATATAATCATAGAGGAACAAGAGATGTTTTGATGGATAGTCAACTGCTTTAGGCATTTTGAAGGCTAGGTGCATTGTAAATTTGTTTAGTTGGTCCAACTTGTATCCTGCTGTTAATGCAGAACAACTTCAGGATTTTACTGACTCACTAGATAGTTTGTATAGTTAGCCAGAGAATTTTTTTTGTAAGCTCAAATGCCATATCTTGCATCTTCTTGACGCTGTTATTAATACCACTTACCTAATCAAACAAAAAAATACTGCAAAAACTAATTAAAAGGAAGATAGAGGTCATAGGTTGTATAGCGCACTAGTCTATCATAATTGAATATGATTCTCAAAAAATGAATATTTCAATCCATCAAGATAATACGCGCAAGCCCATTCTCCTTTTGGAGAAATCAGAACTCTCTGTTCCCTTTCAATAATAAATATAATTGACGGCTGTCATGGTTATGATTTATCTATCCTTTTTAACTTCACAAAAAATGATACATCCTTTTTAAGCATGTGTACCTAAGGTAGCAAAGGCATGAATAATTAACTTTCTCTACGGTCAAGAAAGTGCGTTTAATTGTTAGTCTAACCTCTATAGTCCTTTACAAGGTTCTAGAGACAATTATTAATGAACCTGTTCGATGACACTCCTAGATCTTGTTCTCATACTTGGACTCTTATATATGTTTGTTCGTCCTCTTGACATTGACATTCTTTCTGAAAGTTGGTGGTCATTATTATTTTCAAAATAATTCTGCATTTAAGCATCCTAGAATATGCACAACCTTAAGTCAATCACTGTGCTGCTAAATGAGTTCCTATTGTGAGCTGTCTGGATAAGTACAGATTTCTTAGATTTGATCAGGTTAGTGGACTAAATGTGACCTTTGTTGGCATTTCATGTATATACTCATGATTGATTGCTGTTTTGAAAAACTTAACCAACATTTTTTGCACTTATCTTTTTAATCTGTTTCTTCTTGCTGTTTTCACTAGACATTTGTAAAGTAAACACTTAATGGTCGTAATCTTGTCTTCACCTCTCTTAAGAAGAAGGGAAATGATCAGATGAGCTCTCTGAAAAGAGATCTTAATTTGAGAAGGGAGGAAAATGAGTTACAATAAACCAGGTTATTTTATCCTTTTCGTTCTTTCTCCTTTCTTTTTGATGGGTAACGAACGACCTGTGTTTTGAATGGGTAGGGGCTTTTGTCCTCAATTATAGTTAATTACTTAATTCTTAGATTGAAGAGAGAAAAGCAACGAAAATGCATGTTTGCATATGCCCTTTCATGAACACACACATAGAAAGCATACCATTGATAATATGATATAGCTTTTGCAGTCATGGGAGAACTGTTGTCTGGTGAGTAATACCTTTGTTTGGGTTGCAGCTCCTGATTTGGGCTCCGAAGATGTATATGGTGTATGGAGAATTGATGATACAGATCATAGTTTCATCACACAGCCTTTCCGAATCAAATATGCAAGGCAGGATATTCTTCTCTCCATGATGGTCTCCTTCAACTTATCTCTGAACAAACATGAGGTGATCTCTCTTGAACTTAGCCCCCATCTGTAAATTTCTTCCCTCCCACCTTCACCCCCCCACATTCACCCATCAAAGGTGTATCAATGTGGGCTTTGTTCTTGTTATAACAATGAAGCAACAAGGTCGGTTGGTTCAATTGAAGTATGTGTCCACATTGTTCAAACATTTCAGGCATATAGGTTATCTGGAACCGTTATATCTTTTCTTATCTTAATCTCACCTACTAATATGTAAAAATTATCAGGGCCCATCGACATCTGGTGTCATTCTGAAATTTGAGCTTTTCTATGCACCTATATTGGAGAATGGGTTAGTTGATTTTTTGAACTGTGTTTTTCTGCGGTTGCATCAAGAAATAATTCACAAACAGTAATTTTATTTCTAATAAAAATAAAAATGCAAATATACTTTGCATTCCTGATAAATAACTGTATAATGCAGGACTAGTCTACAGGATTCCTTGGATGCTTCTCCTGCTGCAGTCCATGAATTTCGTCTTCCATCCAAAGCTCTTCTAGGGTTGCACTCTTATTGTCCTGTACATTTTGATGTTTTTCACGCAGTACTGGTCGATGTGAGTGTGCACATCAGCCTTTTGAAAAGTGGTGTTTACACTTCCTCAAAGAAGGTACCAAGGTTTGTCAAAGATTCCAATCCTTTACTGTTAAATTGAGTATATATTGAGATCATACCAGAGTTGTATCTGTTTCATGTGGCTGCTGCTTAATTTTATTATTATAAGATGATAATAACTACATTTACAATGGACCTTTTCAGCGACCCTCGTGTGGATGAAGATAATGATAATGAAGATTACAATCAGGGAAAACAAGTATGTGCTCTTCCTGACTTTAGATTTCTGAGTTCTGACTCCTTCACTTGTCTTTCACAATTTATTCGGTTTAACTTTTTAAGTAAGGCAGATATACCAGTGTGTTGGTGAAATGTAAGGAGGATCATCTGTAATTTGCTTCATTGATTTTGTGATCATGGATCATTTTAAGAGTCAAGGATCATGATTTATTAGTTTTCTCCTAGTGTATGACCGTCTCTTGCTTACTCTTCAATTATTCTGCTTTCCATTTGAACTGTATTAAGAAATCATGGTATCCAAACAGAAAATATTCATGGGTTCCTTGAATATTCTGCTGTTTATGCTTCTTGCTTTTCAATGAATTTCAGTAAGTATACACAACAGTAGTGATGGCACATCTGGCAATGGGTATAATTTCAAGATAAAATAGAAATAAAGGGCACCCTAGGGTGTGTCTTGGTGGTCAATGAAGAAAGATTAGAACCCTGACGTCTCATGTTCAAATCTTGACGATGCCAAAAAAAAGGAGTATAGAAATGTGGTGATGCAGTACAAGTTTGTAGGAAAAGAAATCAGTCTAGGATTTTCACATATGAATCAAGTCTAGTATCATATCAAATTTGAAGGACTGAAAGTTAAATGACTTTATGTTTCAGCAGTGCATCACTAAAGAACTCAATAACAACTCTAAGATTCTTTAGCGGACCCATTACCCATTGAGTTTTGAACCGTGGCCACCGGCCCTTGGGGATTTCTAGGATTTCTTTGATTATGAAAAAGAACGATTTGTTTTAAAAGATAAAATGGTTTGATATGCTTGTTTTCCTAATACAAAGAGGAAAAATTCGTGACAGAATCATGCACTCTCTCTGTTCCAGTTTATGTGACAACATTTCCATTTTAATCCTTTCTAAAAATATGACAACTTTCTATATATTACGGAAACAATCGAACTTGAATTTCCCATCTTTCACACAATTATTATGGAATGTTAAGAGCACAAGTTTAAAAGTCTTCTGGCTACACAAATGTTATGACATGTTTTTGTTATCAAGTAACAAAAAGTTATAGCATGTTTGTAACCACATGTTTCAAAAGTCTTCCTTTCTTTCTTTAACTCTTTGCCAATGCAAACCTTGCCACATAAATGGAGGGAATATCTTTTCTCGAGCATGTGTGACATCTTAGATTCATTTGCCTTGTCATTCTTATTATGCGGTTCTTCAGCATTTTCATATCATATCTTGTATCAGGAAATGCTTATTAAAGCCCTTTCAAGTGCACGGGACATACTTCTCGAGGAGCTAGAAAAAATTAGCAAGGCTATAAATCAGTCTATAGATTTTACTGATTTTACTTCCAAGTTTGGTGATAAACAAGCGTCCCAATTTCCTGCAAGTGCAGCCACAGATTTGATGAATGATAAGGCTGCAAGAGAAGTGCCAAGCAAGACACTGAATGACACCAAGGTCTTATCCTCATACTGCTGAAACTTTTCTGATTTTCATTACATTAATGTTGATCTTGGTGCCT
This sequence comes from Solanum pinnatisectum, assembly GCA_035578085.1. Classification (NCBI taxonomy): domain Eukaryota; kingdom Viridiplantae; phylum Streptophyta; class Magnoliopsida; order Solanales; family Solanaceae; genus Solanum; species Solanum pinnatisectum. Next base: position 47,199,243 of record CM069078.1, on the reverse strand, counting down.
CTCAAAATCTAATATCCAAGTTTGCTTTCCAAAAAAATAGATTCAATATTCCACTTTGACTGTGTGCTATGAATTCAGTTGTATGTTTGTATTTCCTCTTTTACTGCAGAAACTTTTTCCGATTTTCATACATTAATATTGATCTTGGTGCATCTTAAAATTTAATATCCAACTTTGCTTTCTAAAAGTAAGACTTAATATCCCACTTTGACTGTGCGTTGCTTCGAATTTAGTTGTATATCCCACTTTGACTGTGCGTTGCTTCGAATTTAGTTGTATGTATGTATTTATAACTTCCCTTTTTACAAAAGTGCCATCCTTTTTGGATGTTCCTATGTAATAAGTTAGATATTAACTTGGGAGTTGGGACTGACAAAGGACCACCTTCTATACCTTATTAATTCTCACTCTTTATATTCTTAATCAGAAACTAGAAGATGGAGTTCTCCAGTCTCAATCCAAGGACGAATTACTCCAGTTGTATCATTCCCTTGGCGACCAAGTCTTTTACTTATGGAGTATGTTTATGAGGTTTCACAGGTTTGTTTACCTTTACATTTACACTATTTGTCGTCAGTGAGCTTATGTTATTTTGCCCCTCAGACTTTGCTGATTAGTACATCATTTGAGTAAATAATATGTATTTAGTACACCGAAAAAGAAAGACAACTACCTCATTTTATGCCTTAGGTACCAGTCAATGCATTATGCACCTCAATTAGGGCCTGTTTGGATTGGCTTTTGGCTTATGACTTATAAGCCAAAAGCCACATAAGTTAGGATTTCTAACTTATGGCTTTTGGCTTATTTTTGTTATTTTGGCTTTAAAATAAGTGCTTATAAGCACTTTTTAACTTTACCCAAACACTTCAAAACTACTTAAAAGCTATTTTGGCTTAAAAGCACCTAAAATAAGTCAATCCAAACGGGCACTTAGTCTATCCATGCACAAGATCACGCATAAATATAATTTGTATCTAGGGTTCGTCATCTATGGTTAGTGCTGTACTGCTGTTTCTTGGGATCTTAAACTGGTTCTTGATTTTCCTTTAGGACTCATAAGACATCAATTATGGATTTTCTGCGTGAGCAATGGGCTATTGATCGAAGAGCTGAATGGTCAATATGGATGGTTCATTCTAAAGTTGAAATGCCTCACCACTACATAAGTAGTGACATTGATAGCTCTTCTTACCATGGTTCCCATGGGAGAGCACCTGTCCTGCGGAAGATATCGGAGGATGTAAGCATATCTACACTTTTGATTTGCTATAATCATTGTCGTTTCCTTTTCCTTTTTTATTTTTCTTTTTGAACTTTATCTCTGTAGTGTGACAAAGTCTGAGTTGTTAAAGATGAGAATCATTCTATATATTTTAGTGTAGTATTTAAATTGAGTTGTCATTCTGCTCTGTGCAGCCTGCACAGACTGCAGCTATGAGAGCTGATCTTCATAGAAGAAGTATTGCACAAATGAGGGTTAGTACAATATAACATATTATTCTTGGTGTAGTTATCTTTACTGTGATGGATTGATGAATTAACATTGGTGCATTGCAGATCAACAGTCGATCTATCCAAGACATGCATATATTTGGAGATCCATCACGCATCCCAATTGTAATTGTAGAGCGTGTTGTTAATGCACCTTTGCGGTCAACAAGTGGAAATTCATACTTCAACCACCGGGAGCCAAAAGATGCAAATAGCCTGCTAGTTGAGACACATTCTAAAGGCACAAAAAAGATTCATGGCGCAACCCCTTGTCAAAATGGCCGTGTTTTGAAGATTGTGGTTTTTGTCCATGGATTCCAGGCAAGTTGATCATCCTCATTCCTCAGCATCAAATAGATTAATAATCCTGTTATTTGTTTCCTGCATACATCCTTGTAATTGTCTTTCTCTGTCAGAAAGCACCTCTAGTTCCTCATCTTAAAACCCGACATACTTGTCTATTCAATATTGTTTTTTTTCATTCAACTCTATGCTACAATTTGATCAAAGTACAACAACAACAACATACCCTGCTAAGTTATCTTCTGGATGTTTACGCTTGAACCAAATGCCTGTATTCGAGCATGACACTTGTTGTTCTTGAAATCTTCTTGTAACTAGACTCTATCCTCATGAATGGCAATGCAAGAGGAAGGGTTGACATGCTGAATAAACTGTGCCAGATATACAGGGCATTCTGATACTAAATCTTTACTATGCAGTCTTTATCATGATACACGGATGGGGGACTTCAGGGTTTGCTAGGATCACAGAATGCACTTCATTATGTTTGTACTGCAGCTGTGGTGTGATGAACTGTTTTTATTGATTATTTTGCTTATAATCCTTTCTAACTCTAAGATGAGAGCATTTATTGCAGGGACATCATTTAGACTTGCGCCTTGTTCGAAACCAGTGGCTTTTAATAGATCCCAAGATGGAGTTTCTTATGTCAGAAGTTAATGAAGAAAAAACAGCGGGAGACTTTAGAGAAATGGGCTTAAGGCTGGCACAAGAAGTAACTTCTTTCATAAAAAAGAAGATGGACAAAGCCTCGAGATCTGGAAATTTGAAGACTATTAAGCTAAGCTTTGTTGGACATTCCATTGGGAACATCATATTAAGAACAGCTTTAACAGGTTTGTACTGTATAATCTCATCTGTTTTCTTCAAATAACTTTTCAAAGTTTCTTAGACTTTGTGCTTCCTTTGCAGAGAGCATCATGGAACCATATCTCAGATTCCTTCACACGTATGTTTCTGTATCTGGTCCACATCTAGGTTACCTGTACAGTTCAAATTCTTTGTTCAATTCTGGGTTGTGGCTCTTGAAGAAGCTCAAGGGCACACCATGCATACATCAGCTTACATTTACAGATGACCCCGATCTCCGGAACACATTCTTGTTCAAACTTTGCAAGGTACAACATGGTCTAGTAGTATTAATTTTGGTTGAGGTATTGGTGCTGCGGCAGCCTAAATGACTGCTTCACCAATTCATTTCTTTTCAATTTTTTTTTGTTGGAATTCATGGCTAGTTAAGGGTGGGAAGAAGATTGATCAGTCTTAGTCATGAATTCCAGATGGAATATCTACTTACCTTTATTATGACGTGCTTGTAGTTATCTTTCTTATTCAATCAATTAACTATGCCTCTATCAAAAGCAAAAAAAAACTACACCTCCATCCCAAAATTATTTTTGTTATTGGTTCTTTTAAATTTGGTAGCTCGAAAAGATATTTCAAATATTCAGTACTAGGCTCTTATCAAACAAAAAATAATAATGTAACAGGAGCTGTGATTATTAGCAAGAGTACTAACACTCCTAATTGCGTCTTTTCCAGCAAAGGTCCTTGGAGAATTTCAAGAATATTATTTTGTTATCTTCACCTCAGGTATTATTCATATTCTTTCGCTGGCTTCCTTTTTTTTATTTATTTATTTATTTATTTTTTTTTATTTTAACTTTCTCGTGGTGGTACCTTCTGATTATAGAATACAAACTCATTGGATCTTTTTTCTCTTCAGTATTTTATACGTGTCGTCCAGAATATAATAGAACTGAAATTGAGTGTATTATCATGAGACAATTTGGTTTGAGAATTGATCTCTGTATGAGAATTGATGTTCTTCATTAAAAGAATTATAATGTATGGAATTTGCATTATATTCAGTCTATTTGGCTTAGTGGTAAGACTGCAACGCATGATGTGATTAGGCTATCTACCGGGTTTCTAAACGTGCACCATTAGGCTCAAAAATTTCTTGGTTATTTTTGAAAAATGTAAATGTACTAGGCATCTGCAGAAGGAAAGGAATTGTGCCAAGAAATTTTTTAGTCATGTTATGTGGAACAATAGTTCAGGCACAAAAGAAAGAATTTTTGTTTAAAGGGGAAGAGAAGTTGAGTTTCTTTTCGGCTGTGATCGGTAAAAGTCACTTCTCGAGTCTTTTAAGCAACATACATAGTGTTCGGATTGCACTGGGAATTTCTAAGTGAAACATAATTTTCTGTGAAAAATCTTAGCTATTGGTTACTGAAAAAGAAAGAGAAGCACATTTCTATGCCATAAGTCGTTAACTCGTTACTGCTAACCACTTTTCTAGTTGCAATTTTAATCACCAATCTTGTAATTCCACATTTTTGTTACCATCTCCCTGAGCTTCTTATGTGGTACGTTATTCGGAACATGTTTTGCATGTTACTGGTTTCAACTGTACACCTTGTTTTAATTAGGTTATGTTGCATAGTCTCTTTTCACTGAGACTTGTACCTTCTCATTCGTCCTGAAAAGTGAATATTTTAATTTGTAGTGGTCGTCCATGCCACCGTCAAGTGTACTTTGCTCGTGAAAAACTGTAAATGAAGCATATTTGGTGATTCTAAGGTGCATCTGTTTGGTCAATAGAACTGGTGTTACCATTGCACTGCTTGAACGAACTGTCTCAAATGGGACATGCAGTTCTTTGAGATATTATGTTTCTTATCATCCTGGCCCTTTTTTTTTTTTTTTCCAATCTCATTGCATGATGGCTGATTCTGTCTTTTCAGGATGGTTATGTTCCATATCATTCTGCAAGAATCGAGATGTGTCAAGCATCTTCAGGGGACAGCTCAAAAAAGGGAAAAGTATTTCTGGAGATGCTGAATGAATGCTTGGACCAGATACGTGCTCAGTCATCCGAGCATCGAGTATTCATGAGGTGCGATGTCAACTTTGACACAACATTGCAAGGAAGGAACTTGAATACGATAATCGGAAGGGCTGCTCATATAGAGTTCTTGGAGTCTGACACTTTTGCCAAGTTTGTAATGTGGTCATTTCCCGAGTTGTTTACATGACTTGTGGGCTGGTCAATTTCATCACAACTGAACTCCCATCTCCTGGAGCCTGCCTACCGTGTTACCCAAACCTCAAAAAATGGCTATGGCTCTAGGATGTCCAGGGCCTCGATACACTCATAACCATGAATATGGAATGCTGTGGACTGTGGTAAGTCATTCGCTGCAAGCTGATTTTGGTGAAGCTGCTCTGTTAAGCTGTGTTATATAACACTCTATAGAACAGTTACAATGGTAGCAAATGCAGGAAAGCTTAACGACTAATCTACGTTTAGTGGAGATCACAATATTTTTGGACTTGGAATTCCTAGCATCAATATGTTGTGCAGTAATAGAATCATCAGGTCTAACAAAGACCAATTGTAGCGAGTTAGACAAGTTGTTTTTAATATTATCAAATTATATTCTTATGGGGAACTCATGTTGTCAAAGTTAAGTTACATTTTCCAGTTTTTTCATTCACAGCAAAAGAAAAAAGAGAGGAGAAAGTAGAGTACTTATGGGGGAGTTGCAATTTATTTGCTTTGAAGCACTTTTATATGAAAGAAACATACACACAACAACATATCTAATCTAATCCCTTAGGTTAATCTTTCATTAGATTGTTTGATAGACCCTCGGCTCGAAAGAAAGAATGATTATAATAAAATAGATATATAATTGTATAAGTGTTTGAAGAAACTATGTATTTTTATGAAGGAACATTTGAATAATTTATTAGAGATCTCAATTTATTATGAAGAAGCTAAATTTTAGAACTTTTTCTTCTTGTTTTCCCGGGTAAAATATTTAGCCCACCTAAAATGCAAGTTAAATTGAAAAGAAGAAAAAATGGAAAATAATAAATATTACAGTTATCTTATCTTACGTATTTTTTTTTCATTATTATCCATAGCGTCCATTATCCACGTGTCCTTCTCCAACTTCTTCTTCTTCTTCTTCTCCTTGCATAACCCCAGCTTAAACCTTAGCTCCTTTTTCTGCCATTTCTCCGAGCTCCACCGTGCTCCGCCGCCACTTCACCGCTCTCCATTCCGGCGCCGGTTATATTGCTCAGTGATATACGACGGGTGACACATGTTAAATTGGCCAAAAATGTCCCTTTCATACAATACTTTCTCCCAAGTCCTCACCCCAGTACCTCCCTCTCATCGTTTCCTATTTCCGGCCAAAATCCCAAACTACTACAAGCTCCCCGGATTTCACCGACGCCTTCTGCTAACGGTGGCCGTTAGAGCCAAGCCGAAAGATCTTATCTTAGGCAACCCAACGGTTACAGTTGAGAAAGGAAAGTACAGCTATGACGTTGAAACCCTAATCAACAAGCTTTCAAGCCTTCCGCCACGTGGTAGTATTGCCCGGTGCTTGGATACTTTCAAAAACAAGCTTTCTCTCTCTGACTTTTCACTAGTGTTCAAGGAATTTGCGGCCCGTGGGGACTGGCAGCGTTCCCTTCGCCTCTTCAAGTATATGCAGCGGCAGATATGGTGCAAGCCTAATGAGCATATTTATACTCTCATGATTGGAATTTTAGGCCGTGAAGGCCTTCTTGATAAAGCCTTTGAGATATTCGATGAAATGTCTACTCATAGTGTGGCACGAACGGTATTCTCTTACACTGCTATTATTAATGCTTATGGCCGCAATGGGCAATACGAAACTTCTCTTCAACTCCTTGAAAAAATGAAGCAAGAAAATATAGTTCCTAGTATTTTGACTTATAATACAGTTATTAACTCTTGTGCTCGAGGTGGGTATGAATGGGAGGGTTTATTAGGTCTATTTGCTGAAATGCGACATGAGGGTATTCAACCGGATTTAGTTACCTACAATACTTTGCTTAGTGCTTGTTCAAGTAGAGGGTTAGAAGATGAGGCAGAGATGGTTTTTAGGACGATGAATGAGGCCGGGGTTTTGCCTGATGTAACTACATACAGTTATCTGGTGGAGACTTTTGGGAAACTGGGGAAACTGGAAAAGGTCTCAGAATTGCTCATGGAAATGGAGGCTGGAGGTACATCGCCCGAGGTTACCTCGTATAATGTCTTATTGGAGGCTTATGCGCATTTGGGGTCTATGAAAGAGGCTATGGATGTATTTAGGCAAATGCAGGCAGCCGGATGTGTGGCTAATGCAGAGACTTATAGTATTCTGTTGAATTTATATGGGAAAAATGGGAGATATGATCAGGTTAGGGAGCTTTTCCTTGAGATGAAAACGAGTAATACAGAGCCAGATGCGGATACATACAATATTCTCATCCAGGTCTTTGGTGAAGGTGGTTACTTTAAGGAGGTGGTAACATTGTTCCATGATATGGTTGAAGAGAAGGTAGAACCAAATATGGAGACTTATGAAGGGTTGATATATGCCTGTGGAAAGGGAGGACTTCACGAAGATGCGAAGAGGATTCTGTTACATATGAATGGACAAGGCCTGGTGCCTAGCTCTAAAGTTTATACTGCTGTAATTGAAGCTTATGGACAGGCAGCGCTGTATGAGGAAGCAGTTGTCGCCTTTAATACGATGAATGAGGTAGGAAGCAGGCCAATGGTGGAGACTTTCAATTCTCTGATCCATACATTTGCTAAAGGGGGACTTTATAAAGAATCTGAAGCAATATGGTTTAGAATGGGTGAGGTTGGAGTTCCCCGGAATAGGGACTCTTTTAATGGTATGATTGAAGGTTATAGACAGGGGGGTCAGTTCGAAGAAGCTATAAAAGCTTATGTTGAGATGGAAAAGGCAAGATGTGATCCAGATGAGCGGACGCTTGAGGCAGTTTTGAGTGTTTATTGCTTTGCAGGCCTAGTTGACGAAAGTGAGGAGCAGTTTCAGGAAATTAAATCACTGGGCATTCAGCCTAGCATCATTTGCTGCTGTATGATGCTGGCAATTTACGCAAAAAGTGAGAGGTTGGACTTGAACTTCCTATCAGCTGATTCTTCAGGTTTTAAAATTTGATATTATTATTAATCACATTGGTGCCTAGAAATGGTTTAGATATTTGGAAAAACTCATTTTTGTGCTGTCTTTCAATTTGCTGGGATATAGCCTATTTGTTTTTTTTTGTTGAGAATGGTAACATGTGCTATAGCTTCTTGTATGACTGTACTTCTTAAGGTATTAGGTGGAAATCCTCAATTTCTACAATTTGCAAATGCACACTGACAGAACTAGTCTATCACCTGATTGAGGAATCCAACTTCTTTTCCATAAATTTCGTAGTGTTTCTTCTTTTAACTGTTATTTTAGACTGCCTCAGGATTTGTGCATTTTGTACTTCCTTGCATTTGCTCAATATTTGGAGAACTTTATTTGTTGACTTCTACCATACATTATGCCATGTAATTGAGCAGGTTCTAGTCTAATTTGGTAGTTGATGTTTGGATGCTCTTAAAGTGGTGGATGCATTCTTGTGAATTTGTGCATGACTGGTGTAACAAAGAAGATCTTTCTTTCTTTCCTTTTTCTTCCAATGTTCTTATATGTTGTCTTAAAATTCTTCTATTAGGTGGGATATGGCCCGTGAATTATTGAATGACGTGATGACAAACAAGACTTCAGATATGCACCAAATTATTGGCCGAATGATTCATGGAGATTTTGATGATGAAAATAATTGGCAGATGGTTGAATATGTCTTTGACAAACTCAAGTCAGAAGGATGTGGTTTGAGCATGAGGTTCTACAACACTCTTATAGAAGCACTTTGGTGGTTAGGCCAGAAAGAAAGGGCTGCAAGAGTGCTGAATGAAGCAACAAAAAGGGGGCTATTCCCTGAATTGTTTCGAAGAAACAAACTTGTGTGGTCTGTGGATGTTCATAGGTACTCGTTCTTCGTAGGGTTATAGCGGCACTACATTTAAATTGACTGCACCCCCCCCCCCTCCCAAAAAAAAAAAAAAAAAACCCCAACCACAGACCCAATCTGCCCAACTGCCTACAGTACCAAATAATGGCATAACTATTTCCTGGCAGGAGATATTTAAAATGTGTGTATATTACAATAGTTATCTGGTGTTCTCTAATCATTCTCTATTGTTTTAGGATGTGGCCTGGTGGTGCATGCACTGCAATATCTGTTTGGCTCAACGATATGGAAGAGTTGTTTCATAAAGGCGAGGAGCTTCCCCAACTGGCTTCTATTGTAGTCGTGTAAGTGTTTTTGCCTTGTTGATTTTTCAGTGATCATCTCTTTTTTGTGATGCCATCTACCTATTTACTTTCTGTGGGTCTGGAGGGAGTGGGGGTAGATTGATCAAGCAACATAAATGCTGGAACCTTCTTTTTGGGCGTCGACTGAGATAGGTCCTTCTAGTCCCACGGCAGTTATTTGCTTCTTTCTGTAAATTTTGGGAAAGAAGAGCAATAGCCATCATCTAGCAGCGCAAACACATGCTTATTTCTAAACAAGTCCATTATTGTTTCATCTGTTTTCATATGTTCCAACATTTAGAAGCGTCAAATGTCATATTGATAATCTAGGAAATATTTCCACTGTCCATTTTATGTAATTTTAGTTTCACCACAGATAAGGGAAGGAAATTTGACCCAGTTAGTAGTTTAGGATTTTTTAAATTTTTTTTCAAAGATAAGTTAGTAGTTTAGGATTTGTGCAAGATATCCATTTTACAACAAGTTAAGGAGTCAATTACCAAACTCGCATGAAAATTAGATGTTTTGATCCTTGTAAGCCGATTCAGTCATTCTTTTTGGAATGGAGGGAGTATAACTACTTACCCAGTGTAATCCCACAATTTTTACTCCCAGTGGAATGGAGGAGTAAAAATAAAAATCTCCTATTATCTCATGTAGCTGTAATTTTCGAAGTGTCTGAATCTTCTTGTCTAACCTGTTTCTCACCTAGCAGTGGTGTCTACATGCAAATACTTAATGGAGGTAGTAATTAATTGTCTTTTTAATGTATTTGGTTGTCTTTTTATTTCCCTCCTTCCCTTCAATAAAATTTACATGATTGCCTTTTGTGAATCAGACGAGGTCAGACGGAGAAGAGTTCAGTAACTAGGGATTTGCCAGTTGCTAAGACTGCATATTCTTTTCTAAAGGACACTGTTTCATCATCATTTAGTTTTCCTGGGTGGAATAAGGGGCGGATAGTCTGTCAAAAGACTCAGCTCAAACGTACTTTTTCTAGTGCCGAACCATCCGCAGAAGCTTCAGAAGGTGACAGATTAATTCCTTTAAGTAACTCTCCCATTTCTCTTTTGGGAACACAAATATCCATGAGTGATGCAAAAAGATCAGAAAGTGCGAACGCTGACAGCGAGAGAAGTACCAGACCAGATCCAGAACTCATGGCGAGCAGTGTTTGAACAGATAAATAGATATTTTAACGTGCTCTGCGTGACAAGTTTGCATTGGGTTTTGACCTACTGAACGAGAACACAAAGTTACCTGGCCCATGCTCTAATTTTGATCTATCTATGCTTTTGCATCACCTCCTTTGATCTCAGCTGCAGAAAAATGTCAAAACAGATGCAATCCCCTTATGAAGCAGCAGAGTGAGTGCTAAAAATTCACGTTGTTTTCAAAAAATTATGGCACCATCTAAGGGGATGGGGAAACAGGGAATGAAGAGATGGAAAGCATTAGCTTACACAGCTGGCTTATGTACACATGTATATTGAGTGTTTCAATGCTAAAATCAAAATGATTCTTCTGAGAAATTTATAGGTTGGATCTAATTCATGCTGCTAATAGTAGATATGGCATTTTTGTGTCCTTTAAATTTGCTGTATTGACGCGATGGAACAATATCAATATAGTCATTAGCATACTTCTTTCCAATTTTACAATTAACATATCTACTAAAATCCCACAAAGTAGGGTTTGGGGAAGGTAGAGTGTACGCAAATCTTACCACTACCTCGTAGAGGTAGAGAAATGTTTCTGAAAGACCCTTGGCTCGAGTAAAATATTTTTGAAGTTGAATAGTATCTTATTCAGATACGATTATGGCTTTAGGGTATGAGCTTTGCCCACTTTAAGTTCTAGACTCAAGCTTTTCCTACCCATAGTGTAGAATGGCGGATTTTTCACTTTTGGGCTATCGACTTTTGAAAAAGGTTAACTTTTCATCCAATTTACAAAGATGTTGAGATTAGGTTGGCTTTGTTCTTCAACTTGATTAAAAGCCAAGTTCATTAATTTACACAAAAAGAAATGAAAAGAAAGCTAAAAGTTGATTATTGCAAAGCACCAAAGTTACTACTTTTGAGTTCTCAACCATTTGATTAAACTGAGTTTCTTTCAAAGAAGGCTCTCCTGTTGACATGTTTTGCACAAGTTGCGTGAGTTCATAAGATAAGTAATATGTAGGTTTGTTCAATAGTGTCATATCCACCCAAAATGGTCCAATTCCATATAGAATAGTATGGTGCTCATAAATAAACGTACATAGGAAAAGCCACTTAGTGGAATGCAGCCCTTTTTGTTTGAGTAGTCTAACTTATGTACACCAAAGATATATATATAAAGAATTTTTACACTATCAGATCACTCAAAAATATTTATCCTCCATTGACGGAGGGAGGGAGGGAAGAGTTGTATTTGCCGAGGCATCAGGCAAGGTTGGACCGAAATCAACAGAGATTGGTGTTGCGAGGGTGAAACAAGTCACTTTGTACCACCTGTTGCACCAAGCCAAACTCGCGATAAAAGCAAAAGAAAAGAAATTATGACTTCACTAACTCTTGTTTGTTTGACCTAATTTAGAGAGGATGAAAAAAGGCATTGGAGGTTCCACTAGACAGCACTTTTTGATGCCTAATATGGAAGTGTGACAACTCTCTTATCTCTTTTGCTTGCTTTCATATAGTGAGTTCCGCAAAAGAACACTTATCATATTTATTGGTACAATAAAGATCATGCACGTCCTTCCACATTTGCATCTTTAATCACTATTACGTACGGACTACGGTCAAAACCTTTTTATAATGACATCGTTTTCATGTTTTTTTACTATTATAGTGAAATATTGTTACAAAAAGCATATCATATAACATCAAACGAAGACTTGGTTATAAAAAAAGTCTTACTGTTATTGTTATTGTTATAAAGAGGTGTAACTGTACAATACTATGATTTAACAATAACCAAAAAATAGAGGAAACGAAAATTGTGTAATATTCATGTTGGATTGATTCATATTCATTGGTTCTGTACTAGAGTTGTTATTGATCAAGTTTGAGGTTGCTTATGTTATAAGAGTGCAAAAAAGATATTTGTATACACGAACTAATTCTTCTTTTTCGAATTTATATTCGATTTTCGTCGAATCTTTTTGATCATTTTCAAAAACAGATTGGAATTCCGTCTGATAAATAGTAATGCCCATCTGCAGCATTGAAATAGATTATTTCTCTGATTTTACATCATATTAATGAACATTTATCATTAACTATGGTTAGATAATATGTATTGGCACTTTAATTTATAATAAATAACTTGATTTGGTGTGAACACTAGATGCGAGTAAATATTTATTTTATATGAAAATCTGACCCAACAAATTTATTTATTATCGTAAATATACTGTACTAAATTGTATCTTGTGTGAAATTACACACGTACGCATTTAAAAGAGAAAACAGTTGGAAAGTTCCTCCTCATTTTATACTTTTTGATGGCTTAGCTGGTTTCTTCACTATGAAGAAAAATTCTATTGTTCAACGGTCGAAAAAAACCCAGAATTTTCTAAAATCTGATTCTATCTATTTCATTTTATTATTATGAAAAAGTTAGTAGGAATTCTGAAATCACACGACTAAAGTGTATCATATACATTGAAAAAGGAGGACTTTAGGTAAAGAACACAAAAGACATAATACATAAATATACTCTTTAACTTAGCTTCAGTTAATATCTATGTCCTTTAACTTTAAGTATGCATAAATAGACACTTAAATTTGAACAAATAAATACGTTTGTCCTACGTGGCGTCCTACATGTCAATTTTATGTCCTATGTGGTATCCTACATATATTATGCCACGTAGAACGTGTTCGTCTACTTATTCAATTTTATACAAGTTTAAGTGTCTATGTGTACCATCTAACATTAGAGGGCACAAATATTAATTAAAGCCAAATTGAAATGCATATTTATGTACTATGCCAAAAATAATAATAATTACTTTTTCGTGAATCTTCGTAGAGGGTGTAATACTTTATTCAACTTATAGAATAAGCCTTTGAAAATTGAAATTCTAAAGTTTATCATTCGGTTTAGAGAATAGTCCCATTGACTAAAATATACTCTTTTATATTACTTGCTCCGGTTGATTCAATACATTCATTAAGAAAATTATAATTAAAGGTGTTTTTAGTACTAATTGTATTAATAATATTTTAGAACTTTTAATTTAACTATTATTGCTATTTTATGTAGTAAATTTAATACTCAGGGTAGAAAAGAAAAATATAATTAATTTTTAATTTTGTAAATTAGATAAATAAATTAAAATAATTATTTTTAATAAAGGTTCAAGTAATATAAAATGGTGGAAGTATATACTCCGTACTTCTACTTTTTTTATTTTCTTTCGAGAAAATTACAGGAGAGAGAACTGAAATACTATTAATTAAAAGATCCAAAGTCCTCAAATTTACCTCTTCGAAAATATTTCATAATAATTTTTATAGAAAGCAAAATTTTGAATGGAATGATGATAATTATGTGGAACCTTGTTTGTGGAATTTTTTTTAAAAATTTTTCTATTAGGAAGATATTATTAGTATTATTTTTAAGGAACTTGTGTACTTATAACAATATTTTTCCAAAAATTTTGACAAATCAAATATGAATTTTTTTTTAAAAAAAATATATAAATATTTTTTAATAAATTGTTAATTCACGATCTTATAAAAGGAATTAATAAGGCAGTACCCCTATTGTCTGAGTCCAATGTTGTTGACAAGTAATTAATAATAGGAGTTAGCAGTTAACATCGAGATCCCAAAAGTCTAAAGTACGGATTTTAAGATGAAATAATTAGTGGATGATAATTAATTACTTTTAGTAATGGGCTCGTTTGGTGTGAGGGATAAGAATAAATAGTCCTGAGATAAAAAAATAGTCCTCGGATAAAATTTAGATGTCTTGTTTGGTTGACATGTTTGGGATAACTTATCCCACCATTTATAGCATAGTGATGGGATAAGTTATCTCATATAGATGATGTGATAAGTTATTCATAACTAATTTCAGGATAGTTAATTCTGAAATAATTAGTTCCCAACCAAACGACCCCTAAAAGTGGTCCATAAATGTAGTGCGTATCTTTTTTAAGATTATTTGGCTGAAGCTACTCTTAGAATTTGTCTAACAAAGACAAAAGCATCATGGGCGGATCCAGAGTTTATAGTCGTTCGGTCATAAATTATATGTTGTGTTTCTTATTTATACAACTTCTAAATTTTTAATTATCATATACTATCTTCCTCTCATATTAGTTGTTCACTTTCTCTTTTACACGATTTTTTAAAAGTTACTTAAAATGAAAAAAAAAAGTTATTTTGAACTTTAAAAATATAAATAATTTAAAATAATTATTTTTAATAATCATGACATATAACTTGAGACAAATCTAGATCGGAGCAAAAATAGGATAACTTGATTATAACTAAACAGTTAGCCTCGTTACTGATAATTTAAACCTCGTATTATATATCATCTAACTTTGTGACCTATAGAACTCTTAAAGATTTATCTGTTCATTTTTATTGAATTAAAAAATAAAATGTTACTTTTATGTCGACTGTGAAAATCAATTCGAGGATCTCTTTGCACGTTAAACGAAAAAAAAAATCAGATTTTCTTAATGATAATATTCACTATATATGGTGGTCCAGGAAAGTAAAACAAGGGGAAAATAATATAATTGAATCCACACGTAATATAATCGGCCGCAAAGATTACATATTTTAAATTTAAATTATATATATAGTCAATTTAAGAAAAGATTATGTTATCGCTATATATATATATATATATATCTCGATAACCCTAATCTTTTCTTAAATTGACTATATATATAATTTAAATTTAAATATTATTATTTTAGAAAATTACCAATAAATATTTTTTGAGATAACTTGTTTTGATTTATTATTATTTTAGAAAATTACCGATAAATATTTTTTAAGTGACCTGATAATGTTAAATATTTCTTGTGTTTTACTTAACTTTTAATGTGTCTATTTGGAAAATTCAGATCAACGACAAAAACAAAGATTAGGATGAAATCTTCGTGTAGCTTTGGACTAAAAAGAGATTAATGGGATAACCAAATCAAAGTTATTTAAGTTGGAGTTTGGTTGGAAATTATTAATTAGTGGTCAAGCTACTTGGAGCTTGCTCTAATTTAAATCAAAAGTTAAATAATCCAACTTCAATAGTTTAATCAACTCAATATTATCGAGTGAAGTTTTTAAATCATCAAAGAAATAAGTTGTTAAATATCCATTTCTCTTATGAATACACTACTAGGAATAAAGGTTTTTTTATCGCAAAAATAATGAAAAATGTATGTTATAAAACATGATTTTTCCTCACATTTTCCACTAAACAAGCTCACATGAAAAACGTATGGTGAGGATCAAATTTTCACTGAAAATACTGGAAAACTTTCTGTTTTTTTGTGTAAAAACGCTACCTTCTCTAGTCTATATTAAGTGAATTGTTAGGGTACGACACAATCCTTAAAAAAAATATTTAAAAACAAAAATCAAAGATTACTTTCCACTATTACCTTTTTGATTATTCCTAAATTATTATCCAAATTTTTTTAAGTAGCTAAGAACCTCATTGAAAATAAGGATAATTATGGGGAAAAAAGGTTCCAATAATTTTCTTTTTGTAAGTCGTTATAGAAAAGCCAATGGGGAAAGAATTGGGGTAAGAAAACTTTTGAGTAGTAACTTTGAATTTTCCAACCTAGTCCAGATTTGGACGAAATCAGAGTCGTTAAGGTGTAGGGAAGTCTGGTAACAATCGGGTGACTTATTTATGATTTTGATTACATGAGTGGTTAAATAAGTCGTTAAGGAATCTGTACGACTTTACAGAATTGAATTCGGGTGAGTAGAACTCTCGAAATCGATCTTAGCATGAACGGTATTTTCTGAGTGTCGTTGGTTAAATGTGTGTTGTGAAATGGGGGTCTTGGAATTATTAAAATAACTCATTGGTTCCGTGCAAGCTGCTGGGGCGGGATTTATGCCGCCAGGGTGTGGCCGCTGTAGCGGGGTGAGGGCAACTGTGGCAGGTTCGACGTGACTTAAGGTCGTAAATAAACCCCAAAACGACTTTATTTTGCACTTTTCACTTTGAGAGCTAAGGAACAACCCCAGGGGTTTTCTTGACAGTTTTCCACTCCCCGAATTTATTTTTCGATCCGTAGAATGTAAATTTGTAAGTAATTATTGTGGGGGAAGGGTTTTGATCTGAAACTAATAGTGGAGAAAGCCCTAAATTGGGTGTTAGGATCTTGGGTTTGGTCTAAGGTTATTGAGTTTGTTATAATCTAGATAATTAGACCTTTGATTATTGATCCTTGCGTTAATTGCATATTTTTAGACCATGAACAAACGAGAAGAATTAGGAAAGGAAGATTCAAAGGCCTTAGAAGATTCAAGCTTGGATTCGAGGTAGGTGATGATTGTGATTTCTTGTTGATGTGATATATGTTTGTAATTGCTCATTATAATGCATGTATGTATGTGAATGTTGCATTATTGATTACCATAATCGTAAATGAGGATAATTGAATAATTGTATGTCATGAATCACTTCTTGTTGTATGATTGTGAGAATATACATTATGATTGTGATTGTGGTTTGTTAAATGGATCGGTTGCCACGTTCCGGCATAAATATTGGATCGGGCACCACGTTCCGATATGCTAACAGTTTGGGTGTGAGTTCCATAAGAGGACCATTGAATTGTGTTATGTATTTACTTGTGATGATTACGTTCATATCTAATGATGATTGATATTGGAAGACTATATGTTGCTCTAAATTGATAGCTAATGTGTATTATTGAGAACGTGTGATGCTACATTGATCCTGAAAAGATGACTAATATTGTATATGTTCGGTATATGCCTGTTTTATAATGTCGTGTTTGCTTACATGTGTTTCACTTATTGGGATGGCCGCGTGATCGTACCAGTACACTGTGGTTGTGTATTGATACTGCACTTGCTTGTTCTTTGTTGAGTACAGGGCATCTTCAGATGACTATTGATAAACCTCAGCTAAGTGACTATTGAGCGTGACCGGACTCAAGGGTGAGTCAGTTCTTTCAGGCTGCCATGGATCTCTCTTGTTTAAGTCTATTCTTTTCGGACTCAGACTATTTGTTTAAGGTGTTTTGTTTAGCTTTGGGGTTGTACCCCTTGTTCTTAGACTTATCGTTAGTAAAGTTTTGGTACATTGACTTTCAAGTTCTAGGGGTTGTTCTTCCGCATTAGTTTGGTTAAGTTATTTGATTAAACCTTGGAGTTTATGGGAACTCCATTTTTATTGTCATTTAAACCTGCTTCCGTATCTTTAGGTTTTAGTTAAGTTGTTAGTTGGGTTGTAGTAATGGTTCTCCCACGGAGGGTTAGTGCGGGTGCCAATCACGATGGTCTGGGTCGTGACACTTTTTGAGTTTTGCAATATACTTATTTTAAACTACAAAAAATTCTCAATAATTCATTTAACATAGATCAGAAGCAGTAATATTATTTTTTTCCTTTTTCACTTAATTTAATCAAAATATCTATAGCTACTCAATAATTTTTAGTAGAAAATTTCAGTGGAAGTAGTAGTAATAATAGTGACAAAAATGCAAAAGATATATATGTCGGGGATCGTCTTATTAATTATTTTGTGTTGGTAGGGCCTTAATTTCAATTATAAATTTCTTATCATAATTAAGCGATTAATTTCACTACCCCATCTTTATTTAAAAAGATGCTCTTTAATTATTATATATCATAGATAGAGAGAATGATAAATTAAACTTCTACTTTATACATGTCAAATTGGAGACCTATAACTGAAGAAGTCACTTCTGTTCCATTTTATTATTAAGCTAAATAAATAAATAAATAAAGGTACACGCCAAAACGAAAAGAATAAAATATTGACAAATTATTAACATGCCAAATTGTCAACATGTAATATTTTGTAAGGGGATAAAAGGTATTTTGATGAAGATTGAAGATCCTTTTTAGATAGAATAGGTAGCTAGAAAATAATTAAAGCATCAAATAATTGAGAGGAGACATATCCATATCATTACTTGTTGTAAAGCTTTGTTTTATTATCATATTCTAAGATAGTGACTAAATTGCCATATTTACTTGACAAGTGTGCCACTCACATTATTGACGGATTTAGAATCTAATTTTTACAGATTTAACTTTCACGTTTCTTATTGAATTGCAATTTGAAATCATGAGTTCAGTTATATATTTTTAAAATTATTAGTAATTTCTCATTCTCTCTGTATTTGTTCACTATTAAAAATAGAGGTTTTTCTTATTTATTTTTCATCGAATTAGTTTACTGGAAAACACATGATAGAAAACTGTTATATTGGGGAGTTTTTAATTTTATATAAAAAGACGACTGTCTTTTCTTTTAATACTGATTCAATCAAAATATTTGTGGAAATAACACTTAAATATTTTTTAATAGATGAAAAACTAGTAATAATGGTTCTGTGTGTTGGGTTTTAAAAGGTGTGAATGGAAAATGAAGAGTTGCGACTTTTATGAAGAGTTGCAACTTTTATGAAGAGTTGCGATTTTTATGAAGAGTTGCTATTTTTATGAAAGGTTGTGACCTTTCCGAAAGATTGTGACTTTTCCAAAGGTTTGTGACCTTTCCGGTAAGGCACAATAAGAACCTTTTCATACTACCCTTTGTTTTATATAAATTGAGGGATTTCCTCTCATTTTAGTTGAACGAATTTTTCTGGACTTCTTCTACTACTACTTGTAAACCTAGTATTCTAAGTGTACTTTACTATCGTTGAGTGGTTCGCTGATACCGTGGTTTTGGTTTTAGGTACTGATACACCGGTGAGTAAATCGTTCTATCCTGGGAGGATATATTCCATTAACCTCGGGTACTTGAGGGGAATAATTTCCTTAAGAAAACACTGTGCATTCAGTGGGCTCGATTTTATTTCTTTGAGAAAAATATTTTATATTGTTTCTAATCTGTTTCTGATTCTATTTTCTCTACTAGTTTTAATTTTCTAATTTGAAAATATTCTTTAACCTTTGTTGTTTCTTACCAAGTTCTTCAAAGTTTTTTTCCTAAGTATCTTAAGAATACAAGATGAACAACAATCTTAAGGAAATTATTATACTATTGATATTTCTTGTATTCTACTGATTGAGAGAAACAAATCATGGAAGTGGAAGATTAATGCATTACTTCTCCAGAATTCGGTGCTTTGTTTATCAAGGTCGAAGTGAGAATGTACTAGAAGAATTGGTGGTATTTCGGTTAAAAATTACACCAGGTAACCTTCTTATTATTTATCTAAGGAGGAAAATAGTTTCTAAAAGTAAATAGTTTTGATATTTATCATGTATGTCTTTGGAAAAAGATCTGCAAATCATATAGTTTTTTGAATAAATTTTTCTTGTTAAAAAGTGTTGCCTTTAAAATTTTTTAGTTTACAGAATGAGTGATGCACATTTTTGTTTGATAAAATAGCATGTCAAAATGTTATAGTTGGAAGGCTATTTGAAAAGAAAAGCATATCTATGTGATAATCTATGAATATGTTCAATTATGTTTGGAGATTGAAAAAGAAAATTTTTGTAGTTTTGTACTCCATGTGAAATTTGATTGTGTTTGATTTTTGTAGACTAAAAACTTTTATAGTTTTCTACTCTGGATAAATTAGACTATGCAATTGGTTTAAAGAATATGAAAACTTCACATAATAAGTCAATGTTGTACTTTTGATTTTCTATAAACTTCACTGTTAAATAGAAACAAATTGTACAAAAAAATTTTGTCTTTAGTTTTTTAAATATTAAGTGGTATGTCTATTTGTGATGGAGGAAAAATATCAGTTACTTAGAGTTTGTGATTTTGTGCCTCTATGGGATGAACTTTGACATTGTGTAAAAATTGTCAAATGAAATTGAAGCACTATAATTCTATTGTAGAATAATGTTTTCAAAAGTGGTTTTATATTGCCAATGACACTTTGATAGCATGAGAAAAAAAATATGTGGAAAAACTATTTTCAAATACTTGAAAAATATTTTTGAGATCATATTTAAAATGTGGGGGGTTCTTTGCTTATGACAAAGATAAAATTAGACTTAGTGTCTAATTTAAATTTGGAGCACAAGATATGAAATTCGATGATACTTTTGTATTATGTTAGACCCACAAAATTCTTGGAGTATATTTGATATTGTGGTCGTTGAGTTTCTCGTTTACTAGTATATGGTATGACTAGTATGAAACTACTAAATTATATGTATACTTGTTCTAAATGATTGAGTTCTTTTATGAAAAAAGTGTCACTTAAAATGTTGTGATTTTTCATGAAAGATATGTCTATTAAATATAACTATTTGTATATACATGAATATGAATATTGGTGAATAGTCATTTGTCATGTTTTGTAAAATAAGCATTTGGACTATATTGCCTTTATTGGACCCGATGAAACTTTGTTCATGGGTAGTTCTATAACAATCAAATTGAAAGTTATGAGAAGGTCCTTCCGAAAAGGACATTTGACAAGGTGATGACTCTAAACAATGTTTGTATCACACAAAATTGTAAGAAAGAGGAACAAAATATTTGTGAGAAAAATCTACCTCGCGGAGAGCTTTTCAAACTCAATATTTTTATTTGTTCTTACTTGCTTGAGTCAAACTGTTTGTGACATGAACACTTGGGGCGTGTCAATTACAAAACCTTATAAGGAAAACTGATCAACTTAGAAGTTTTTTCTAACTTTGAGTGCAATAAATAAAAATGTCAAGTTTGTGTGGAATCTAAGTATGTTGAGCATTCTTATAAATCTGTTGAAAGGAATTCTAATCCCTTAGAGTTGATTTACACTGACATTTGTGATATGAAGTCAACACCATCTCGTGGTGGGAAAATGTATCTCATAACTTTCATTGACAATTGCATTAAAAACAACTATGTTTATTTGCTGAATGGTAAGGATGAAGCAATAGAAATGTCTAGACAATATAATATTGAAGTTGAAAGCCAATTGGAAAAAAGATAAGAAGTGATAGGGATGGAGAATATAAATCTCCTTTTGCAAAAATATGTTTGGAAAGTGGATTTATCCATCAAACTACTGCCCTATTCACCTCAATCTAATGGAATTGCAAAATGAAAAAAAAATTGAACTTTAGAGGAAATGATGGCTACATTACTTATAGGTTTCTGTTTACCATAAAACTTGTGTGGAGAAGCTATCCTTACAGCAAAAGGAACAACAAAAAGTTATCTTTTCAGAAAGAAAGCAATAAAATTTTTTGTTTGTTCAAGACACAATCTATTCCATATGAGAAATGGAAAGGAAGGAAATCTAACTTGAAATATTTCAAAGGGTGTCTAGCCAAAGTCCAAGTTCCTATTCCTAAAAGGATTAAAATAGGACCTATGACTGAGGACTGTAAACTTAGACTTGAGTAGTCTAGTGAAGGGTCTAAAAGACCTTGGAAAGAAAAAAGGAGAACGCACTTAATAAAGAGATTCAGAGGCTTAGTAAATGTCAAAGGACATCTACTTCCTTCGAATATGATTTTTTAACATTTCTTGTGTCTTTTGTAGACTCATCATTTTGGAAAGATGGTGTCAATAGTGAGATTGATTCAATCTTGAGCAACTATATTGGAAGTTAATTGATTTTCTTCTAGAAAATAAACCTTTGGGTTCAAAGTGAATCTTCAGAAGGAAAATGAAAGTCGATGGAACTATTGACAAATACAAAGCAGACTTTTGTCAAAGATTGTAGACAAAAATAAGGTTTTGATTTTATCGACACATACTCGCCAGTAACTAGAATTACATTCATTCGGATGTTAATTGCATTAGCTGCGGTATATGACCTTCAAATTCATCAAATGAATATGAAAACAATTTTCATAAATAGAGAATTGGAGGAAGAAATTTACTTGAAACAGCCCAAGGGTTTTGTGGTTCCTGGTAAAGAAAAGAAAGTGTGTGAACTTGTTAAGTCACTTTATGGACTAAAACAAGCACCCAAACCATGACAAAGAAATTTGACCAAACTATGTTGGTAAATGGATTTAAGAATGATGAAAGTGATAAATGTGTTTACATTAAAATCACAAGGTCATTGTGTGTTTGTATATTGGTGATATGTTGATCATCAGTAGAGATACTAATGACATAAATGCTACTAACATATGCTAGAAAGCAACTTTGATATAAAAGATCGTGGAGTTGCTGATGTGATCTTAGGTATAAGAATTCTTAGAACTCCAAGATGTTTAGCATTGTCACGGTCTCATTACATTGAAAAGGTACTTGACTGGTTCAAATATTTGGATTTTAATATTGTCAAGACTCCAATAATGTGAACTTCGCACTTCAAAAGAATGAAGGTGAAAGTGACTCACAATTGGCTTATGCTAGAATATTGGGAAGCATGATGTATATCAGAAACTGTATGCGATCAGATATAGCATGTGCTATTAATAAACTGAGTCGGTTCACGAATAATCCCAATCAAACTCATTGGATGACAATGAAAAGAGTTTTGGGGTATTTAAAACATATTCAAAACTATGTCTTGCATTTTATACAAATATCCTACAGTATTGAAAGGATATAGTGATGCAAATTGGATCATCGTAATCAAATGAAGTAAAATTCACGAGTGGATATGTATTTACTCTTGGTGGAGGAGCAGTCTCTTAGAAATCTTCCAAAAAGACATATATCGCTATCTCTACAATGATCTCTGAGCTAGATGCTCTAGATAAGGCTGGTGAACAAGTTGAAAGACTTCGAAATTTCTTGATAGATATTTTTTTTGGCCCAAACCTTTGGCATCAGTATGCATACACTTTGATAGTCAAGATGCAATAGGTAGGGCATGAAACATGATGTATAACGAAAGTCTCGTCATATAAGACATAGACATGATACTGTTAGAAAACTACTCTCTAGTGGAATTATTACAATTGACTATGTAAAGTCAAAGGATAATATGTCGAATCCACTTACAAAAAGGTCTAACTAGAGAGAAAGTTGAAAGATCATCTAAGGGAATGAGTTTACGGCTTAGGATAAGTTGTAATGGCAGTAACTCTATCTAGCAGACTGGAGATCCTAAAAGCTAAATTCAAGGAGAAAAACAATGTTGTGGCTGACGGTTCGACATTGTCAACCAACTCAATCCATTCCTATGATGAAGACAGTGCTCAGGAACAAGGATGCAACATTAAGACTTGTTAATGAGTCAATAAAGCTTAAAGTTTTTAATGATTTGCTAAGTTTGACAGATTTGACCAAATAATGTATCTACGTGATAACACGTTTAGAAATCACCTATATGAGTGTGAAGTGTAAGCCGCTTCAAAGAGGATAATTGTCAAAAGCCCATCTCTCTATACACTCATGAAACTAGGAGGTGTTCATGGCTGAAACGAAAACAACCGTAAGAACCATAAACGGTAAAGGGTTAATTGAGTGACATATGGTTGTCTAGGTATACACCAAAGCTCGACTGTTTAAAGATATCGCATCTACCGATTGATTGAGTATATTCGACATATGTTCACTACGGAAAGTCTAAGGGGAAGCCTACTTATCCAGATGCAATTAATTCTTGCTTGTAAAGTACAGATACTTGTCTGTTTTTGTCTTGGAGTCATTTCCCATTCATGCGGGGGATTGTTGGGTTTTAAAAGGTGTGAATGGAAAATGAAGAGTTGCGACATGAAAAGTTGCGACTTTTATGAAAGGTTGTGACCTTTCTGAAAGATTGTGATTTTTCCAAAGGTTTGTGACCTTTTCGGTAAGGCACAATAAGAACCTTTTTACACTACCCTTTGTTTTATATAAATTGAGGGATTTCCTCTCATATTAGTTGAACGAATTTTTCTGGACTTCTTCTACTACTGCTAAATCTAGTATTCTAAGTGTACTTTACTGCCGTTGAGTGATTCACTGACACCGTGGTTTTAGGTACCGATACACCGGTGAGTAAAATCACTCTATCCTGGGAGGATATATTCCATTAACCTCGGGTACTTGAGGGGAATAATTTCCTTAAGGGGACATTGTGCATTCAGTGGGCACGATTTTATTTCTTTGAGAAAAATATTTTTATATTGTTTCTAATCTATTTTTGATTCTATTTTCTCTACTAGTTTTAATTTTCTAGTTTGAAAATACTCTTTAACCTTTGTTGTTTCTTACCAAGTTCTTCAAAGTTTTTTTATAAATATCTTAGGAATACAAGATAAACAATATTGTGTAAATATTGAATTCGATTGAAATCATGGATAATTCAATAAATTTCATCCCTTTTGGAGTAATTAGCTAATTAAATGGCTAAGCATTCTTATTTCACATGAGTCTTCATCTTCTTTCTCGTTCAATAGTACCCATAATTATGATTATGATTATTATACACGATACAAATATGGGTGGTTGTGATGGAATCAAATCATGTTTACATTGAATTATTGATCTATCTTTTAAAATATGGAAAAATTATCATTCTTAAGTAGAGTCAACATCAATCCTCAGAAAACGATAAGCGTTAATTTTCAAATGGTAATCCAATTAATTACTCCCTCCGTTCCTTTTTAGTACATTGTCATAGTTTGTTTTTTTTTTTTAGAGTCAAATACATGGATTTTGACTAACATTTTAAGATGTATTCTTCCATCATATTGATATGAAAAACGTTGCAATTTATAATATTTTCCGTATAGTTTTTGAGAATCCAAAATTTTATTTTAAAATATCGAATGAATGTAATCTAATTTAGCTTTGAAATCCTAGTCAAATTGACTTTAAAGAAATGCAACATGACAACTAAAAAGAAACGGAAGGAATACCATTTTTCTACCAAAGCTATTGTACAAATTTTTGTCACTTTAAAAATTATTCAGCTTACAAGTTTTCCCATGAAACTCGACAAAATCATCCAACTTAATACGAGTTTCTACAAAAGTACTAAGACTAATTCTTGTCAGTTTAATTAAAACCAATGAACTTATAGAAAAAAAAATTATGAATATTTAATCTAAAATACTTCTCAGACTAATGTTGTCAAAAATTATTACTAATATTTATAATTCAAGACTTCATAAACTAAAAAAAGTATAATTTTAATCTAATAATAGTTCTCTGCTAACCTCGTTATAAAAAAAAATCATGAAATTAAAATTAATATAGAAACAACTATTCTTAGTCGCCCTGATTAAGATTAAAATATTGTTGTATAGACTATAGTGCATCTCGTTTTGCAAAAGTTTTACATAAATCCATCAATCTTGTTTTGAAAAGTTAGTGGGAAGTCTAGAATGATTAGTCTAAAATGCATTATTATAAATTACTATAAAAGAAGGAAATTAGGTCAAAGAGGGAGAAGAAAAGTATATAGTAATAGTAATTAGTAGCTTCAATGATAATATCAACTCCCAAAAGCAAAGCGACAAAAGAGTTACTTTGACCACACAATACACATGAAAACTTTGTCTTAAATTAATTAGAATAGGATAATCCCATTCACAAAAATACATGAAAATAATCCAGCAAAGCACGCGCCGTTGTCTTCTTACATATTCAGTTACAGATTCGGCTGAACTTAATAGTTTTTGCTTAAATCTTATATTTATGTAAAAGGAAAATTATTACATATATACTCATATTGAAAAACGCAACTATTAACATATAACTTTATCGTTCTAAATTTTAGAACCCATAAAATTGAAAATTCAAACTTAGCCTATGAGGTCTCCTATAATGTTATACACATGAATTTTTTTCAAAGGAAATATTCTCTTAGCCCATTCATACAAGAAGATTACGATGACCATCGCTATCCCCGATAGGTCAAAGTACAAATTATAGTAATTAAAGAAATAATGTACTATTATTTGAGACTTATTAAAATGATTCATAGTTGTAGTGCGTATCACTAATTAAGATTATACGCTGAAACTAGTGTCTGTTTAAGGAAGACAAAAAACATAATGAGTGGATCAATGAGTTTATAATTGACAACTTGGTTATATTTAAGGATTTACTTACCTCCTTAATTAATCAAACCTACGAAGAGGAAATCAAACCTCGTATTCTTTAATCTTGATTCTCGTTAATTAATTATAGTTACGATTGCTTCACTTATGGAGCCTAATTTTGTGAGATAAACTAAGCTTAATGACCTTTAGAGCTTCCAAAAGATCAAATAACTCAGTACTAATTGTTTAATTGGAATATGTTTTGTGTTTTCGAGAATGAAAACCAAGAACTTCAACTCGAATGATCATTGCACAATTAACAAAGTTATTTTCTGTTAAAAGTAAAAAATGATACTTAAATCTTTGATCAATATTAAATTTAGCTCATAACCTAGTGAGATTTGATAATGTTTCTTACTTTTTTAAAAGAAAAACGAGACCTATAATATATATGTTCTTGTCATAAAAGTAGGTTTTATGTTTGGAAAAGTGAATCTTATCAAAAAAACTATTCACATACAAGGATTATTTTATTTTATTTTAAAAAGAGAAATTCATGTGATCACTTAGATAGCATGTCATAAAAGACAAAAGAGTCTTATAATAATTGGTAGAAAAAATAAAAATCCCACAACATTGAAAAAATCCTCTTAGTATATGCAAAGGCAGGACTAGAAATTCAGGTACAAATTTGATTTAATTCAATAATTTTTGCACAGACAATATGTTTGTAGTCAGAAGTTTAATTTACTTAATATGTATAAATATATTAAATTTAAAATTCAGTTACTAACCCTTGAAATTAACACTATAAAATTCAAAATTCATAAAATTAAATTTCGATTTAGCTCCTGATTATATAGATAGGTTTTTTCAATGGTAGAGTGTTAAAGTCGTAAAGCGAATTGGACACCCACCACTTACCCTTACCCTACATTTTATTTTCAAAAAAGATCCCACTTTTAATTGCTCCTTATTCTTATGTGTACGGACACATCTTATTAATTGGACCCAAAAAATTGGAAAAGAAAAGATAGAATCTCCATAGCTGCCTCCCACTATTTTTTTATGTGAGAAATATTCTTAAACCGACGGCTTAGATATAATTTCACGAAAAAATACTTTTTAGTCAAAAATATGTTACTAAAAAGATGATATATAAAATTCTTCAATTTGATTTTTGGTTTTGTATTTTCTTCTGAGATAATATCTCAGATGGTCACTTAACTATGAATCTTTTCTCAGAAAGTCACTCAACTTTGATTTTTAACTCAAAAATCACTCAACTATGAATTTTTTCCTCAGAAAGTCACTAAACTTTGATTTTAACTCAAAAGTCACTTAACTATGAGTGTTTTACTTACAAAGTCACTCAACTATGAATATTTTACTTACAAAGTCATTAAATCAATTTAATTTATTTTTTCGTTAATATTTATTAACATAAAAAAAAAAAGGTTAACCAAAATTTTAAGAAATAAAAAGATATTCATTTATATAATTTAGTAAGTGATGATACAAAATAACTACTCGATTTGCATCTAATTTTTTTTTCTTGAAAAAAATAATAAGAAACGAAGAAGCAAGATAAGGAAATGATCGACTCTGTTGTGACTTGTGATCTTTAAGCTAATCTGCTCTGGAAATCATATGATAATCCAAATAATATAACTTGTTTCCAATTTGCGTGGTGATTAGTTTGGTAGTAGCGAAATGTTTGCAAATAAAATATCTTTTTATTTCTTATAATTTTGGTTAAAAGTAAAAAATTTATGTTGGTAAATTTTAATGAAAAATCAATTAAATTGGTTAATTGACTTTGTAAATAAAACACTCATAGTTGAGTGACTTTGTAAGTAAAACAATCATTGTTAGGTGACTTTTGAGTTAAAAATCAAAGTTTAGTGACTTTCTGAGAAAAGAACTAATAGTTGAGTGACTTTTTAAGAAAAAAAACTCATAATTGAGTGACTTTTCAGTTAATAACCAAAGTTGAGTGACTTTCTAAGTAAAGAATTTATAGTTGAGTGATCATCTAAGATATTATCTCTTTTCTTCTTGGTTGAACAAAAAGTTGCTCAATATTATAATGGTTGAAGGATCATATTATTTATTGTATTAGATAGGAAAATAATTATGTCTCACTATCAAATAATTAATAATCACTTTCACATTGTCATATCAAATAAAAATAAAGTTTTGTAAATTATATTGTGTAAGTTAAAGGTTTAAAAAAAAAAAGATAAGGAAGAGATAACAACAACAAAATTGTAGTTAAATGTAGAATTAGGTTTGGAAGTTGTTAAAGTTGTGGAGCCATTAATTATTAAACCCATAACATTCGACTGCGATTAAATTTTTAGTTTACACTAAATCATATTAATTGATAAGATCATAATATATTACTCTTTCTGTCAATTTTTGCTTGTCCACTAAACTATTTTAAGATATCCAACAATACTTATTCAATTTAAAAAACTAATGAATAATTTATCATATTGTACCTGTTTTACCCTTACTTTTAAATACTATTCATTTTTTAATGTTAGTCAACTTATATTTAATAGGGGTGATTTGATAAAATTATCATATTGTACCAATATACTGCTCAGTTATATGCATATAAAAACACATACAGTAGTATATGTTCACGTGAAAATAAACGTTTGTAAATTGTGCTATGCTATTGTCCATTTCTTTTGTTTGATAAATCATCTGTCACTACAAAAACTCATATAATTAAGGGTAATTAAGTGGATTATCGTGTTGGTAGGCCATTGTACTTACTGATCTTTCATCATTTTGTGGTCTGCATCAATCTTTAATCCCAGTCCCCTCATGATTTAATAAAAAAATTAAAAAAAGGAAACTTCTATTTTTACACATGTCAATTTTTATATCCAATAAATCTATGAATAAAGTTTAATGAATTTGTTAGATGATATTATAATGACGTAAACCATGTCATGCTAGGAAATATTATTGTCATATATATCAAATAAAAAACCGAGGGAGTTACTCGTATATAAAATAGGACAATTTGATGCATAAAAATATTTCATGTTAGTAAAGTTCAGGGAATGCTGTAGTTACAACTTACACCTCAAGGAGTGTGATGTACACAATTTATCCAAGTGTATTGGTGGTTATTTTCAATGCTCGAATATGTGATTTATAAATTATATAGAGATAATTTTATTGTTGCTCCAAATTATCGTACGTCAAATAGTAGAAACAAAATGGTCTTTTGTTAAAGAATTAGATGATTAATAATGAGTAAATAAATCTCAAATGGGGTAAGATGATAATTAGGTAGGGGGTATATTGTGGTTGCTAATAAAGATTAATGGCACTTTCAGATAAAAATAGTTATCTTACAATCAAGTACATTATCTTGAATAATTAATTGTTTTTCATTCAAATAATTGTGAAACTAAAGGACATACTCATCCATTAGTTGTATTTTAGTACTAAAGCTAATTTCGAGATCTGTTATTTACAATAATAAGGCATCTTATTAATATCGTACTTAATTAAATATGATTAGTAGACAAGTTTGTCAGTTAATCAATAGGCTAAGCATTTCTTTTTCACGTGATCCTTTATTGTTTTTCCCATCCACTTGTGCCTATAATTTTGATAATTATAAGTTAACCGTACAATTTTGAATGTTGTGAAGGAAACTTAATCATGTTAATATTGAATTATTGATCTACGTTTAGTACACTACATATTATCTTAAGTTGGAACGACCTTTTTTTAATACAAAAATGAAGATAGTGTTATAATTTTGTAGGTGGACCTGTTTAATTGAATCTTTGACATTTTTATAACAAAATCTTTCATGACTAATCATAAACCATTACCAAAAAGAAAAAAATACTTGTGGAAAAAAACAATTTATTTTAATTGTGCAACAAACTTTTATTAATATTACTAGACTGTAGTAAGAACATATATGTTCTTCTAGAGTTGTGGCATGAGTCTGAATCAATTATGTTTTAGTGCGAATATTGAACATTGGATGAGGAAAAATAAAGAGACATATGTTTAATATATTGACAGTCTCACAAATTATCAACAAATTTCATTTATATATTTAAACTATTGTTTGTTATACTTGAGCACTCGACATAATAAAATATTTCTATTCTATTAGATGGAGTATTTTTTATTTAAATTTTCAGTGTGTTCTCAAATATATTGTACAGATAAGTTAATCAGTTGAAATATGTCACATTCTTTAATTATAATTTATATGTATTAGTCACAATAAGTCATAGAACCTCAAATTTGTTTCAATTGAGGATGATGTGTATAATTAAAGAAAATATCATATTTTATATGGTCAATTAAATTGACAATTAAGAACAAACACAGATTTATTTTTTTACAAAATTTGAATGAAAAAAGTCTAATAAAAACACTTTATTATATATTCAGATGCTCAGTTAAAATAAATCATAACTCAAATATCAAAGTTAAATTTACCAACAAATTTGACGACTGTCATTGTATTAAGCCAGTTATACATAATCATTCATCACTCATTTTATTTAATTGAAAATTAGAAACTCTTTAGCGAATATTACAAGAATTAAAATCAAGCTTAGATAATAATATAGGAACGACAAGTATTTCCTTTTAATTTTAACATAACGTAAGAAAAGATAATAGATATTTCAACTAAAAAGCCTAGAAAAAAGGGACACTTTACCTGTTTGGTAATAGTCAAACCAGTTCCTTCATGATGTTTAATGGTCATCGCACTGATAATGATATATGCATTTAATAATGAAAATCTTCATTTTTTTAATTTTTTTGAAAATAAACCTTTAGTATTTAGAAATTACACCAATAGTAATAACAATACATATTTAAAAATGTTATGTATTGGCTCTTCGAAAATTATTACAAAAAAATTAAGAGCGAAAATGTGAAAATAATTTAACATATTTCAATCGAAGAGAAACTGTCCAATTTCACAAATTCTAGTAATACTATCAGTATTTAAAAACTAAAGGGAAATTTGTCTCATTCATTCCTCAAATATCAATAAACTCTAATTTTTGGCCTTTGAAAATTTTAATTTAATATATTTAATCTTCCATTAACTAGAATGTACAATTTTATATCTTTTTTTTATGAAATTTAAAAAATTATTGAATTATTAACTTTTACATAATATAATTATATATGTATTATGTTAAATTCTTATGGTTACGGTGTATAATGTATTTGAGAGTAATATAATTCTAAATACGAAATATTTTTCAATTAAAGGGGTCAAAAAATTATTTTTATAAATTAAAGACTAAATATACTTAATAATATTTCAAAACAATCAAGATTGAAATTCACGAAATGTCGAGGGAACAAAGTGGTAGGTTTCCAAAATTTAAAACAATCTGAAACAAAAATATATCGGAAAAGATGAGTCATAAAACCCGAATTCATATAGTTGAACCCGTAATCAGGGGCGGCTCAATAGAGTGGGTGGCCTAAAGCCAAAATTAGCACAGAAGACTAAGAAACTTTTTTCTATTTTTGAAAAACTTTCTTGCGAGGGTATAAAATTGAACGCACTTTACCCACAACTATTAATCAAGAAATTGTCTTATATTTATGGGCAACTCAATATAATGGATGACATAAAGCCAAACTTTAGAAAAGAGAGTACGTTTATTTATTTTTTCATATATATATTTTACTCTCGTAAATTATAAAAAAAATATCGTAATTGATTATAATTTAATAATTTTTTTTTTCAATTTACAGTATAACATTTTTTGTAATATTTTGTAAGAAAAAAATAAACATATATAAATTATTTTATGTTATATAACAACACACATGTTTAAATCTCTCTTGTTCGATTATAGTTTTGAAATTTTTGTCAATAGTCTTCAATACAATCAATTGTTACATAAACTATCATAATTGTTATGAAGTGTTTAAAACTAAAATTAAGACTTCACTTTATTGGATACACCAATTAAAGTATCATTTTTTTTTTACTTATATAATATTATGTAATACTTTTAATGCACTTCTAATATTAAAAATTATTTAAAATATATATTATAAAATTTATAATTAAAATTTTCTTTTATTAAACTAAAATATACATATTCAAATTTTCAATCAATATTATATAATTAAATATTGATTAAACATTAACATGATGATTATATAATTAAAATATCAAGTAAAATAAATATAAAAACCATTTCACAAATTAAATTACTGCATAACTTAGGGATACTTTTGTCTTGAAATAAATAATTTTCTGCTTCTGCGTCTTCTTTTTTTTTAAAAAAAAAATATCAGAAACTTTTAGCTTTCTCCCGACAAGAGAAAAATTGTTTCCGCTTCTATTTAAAAGCATTTTAGTAATTAGTCAAACATTTTTTTTAATAAAACAAATAATTTTTTCTTCGAAATAAGTGATTTTGACCTTACAACAACCCAAACAAGTTCTAACAATACAATACAACGATAGCAACATCCAAACAAGGTGTAAAGGGTATTTTTTTGTTAATACGGTGCTTCTCACAATTAATAATGTATTTTTATATGTATGTATGTATGTAATCTCCTTCTTCTTTTGTATGCTCAGTGCTTTTGGTTCTTCGTTTAATCTTGCCTCTTGGTCGAATTTGTTTCTTTTTTGTGTATCTTTGTTATGTTTTCGTATTTGAGCTAACTGAATTTAGAAGGTTTTGTTTTTTGGAGGCCCTTATTTTTTTGGGGCTAAAGTCACTGCTTTAGTGACTCTAGGGTTGAGCCGCCCTTGCACGAAATCAGTGTGTTGAGAGACGTGAGATTTGTAATGAAAACAGACAAAAAAAATGTAAAAGGCTGAAATGAGACTAATTTTTATCTTGATTTAAAATTTTGAATATAAAAATATCTTTATAAGAGAAACTTTGAATAAATCTTATGAAGTGAAATTTTTAATAAGTCGATCATGTTCTAGTGTATGAAAAATCTTTATTAGAGATATCATTATGAATAAACTTGCTATAGCATAAATTTAAATTAATTTAGTTTCGATATAAATACAAACATCGAACCGAACCATATAAAAAAAATAGAAGAATCGGATAAACCGTCCGTCATATGGTGTCCACGTTGTTATCTGAGATGATAAAGTTACAGTTAAGCACATTCATTTTCCTTTATTTACCCATCACACCTGTCTCCCACTCTCTATATATTTTCTTTTCTCCATTCACCACACTCTTCTCTTAGCTCCTCTCCCTACGCCATCTTGTCTTCTATATATATATATATACATACATTATCTCTATATGCATAGTCTTCTCCATTTAGCTAGAATAAATTCCTGATTCTGCGAGAATGATGATTTCGACCTGCTGTTCACAGTCGGGAAACGACGGCCACAACTCTTTCACGTGCGCCGGCGAGTCATCGCCGGCAGCCGTATCTGTCGGCGGCGGCGTAGGAGGAGGAGAGATCATGCTGTTTGGCGTGAGGATGAAGGTGGACCCTATGAGGAAGAGCGTGAGTTTGAACAATCTGTCTCAGTATGAGCAGCCTAATTCTAATGATAATAATAATAATAGCAACAGCGGAAATAACAATGACTCTTCAAAAGTTGCCGCCGACGAGGGTTATGCCTCTGCCGACGACGCTGTTCCTCACCACTCCGGCAGTGGCCGTGAGCGTAAGCGAGGTTAGATCTCTGATTATTTTGCTCTGTTTTTTTTTTTTTTGTCTTTGCCCTGAATCATTGAAAGTTACTCTTGTTTTCCGGTCATCTCTGCTTGTTAATTGTATTCGAATTTCTACTGTTTTTTCATTGTTTTACAAGTCAACGTGTTAAGCGATCATCTATCCTCTCCTTTTGATTTATGTTTGTCGAGATTGTTTGTTTTCTTTAGTCTCTGGATTTCAGTTAGTAATGATTTTTGTGTTATGAATTTCTTTTCTTAGGAGTTCCATGGACGGAGGAAGAGCATAAGCTATTCCTTTTGGGATTGCAGAAAGTGGGAAAAGGAGACTGGAGAGGAATCTCTAGAAACTTCGTCAAAACTCGCACACCGACACAGGTCGCAAGTCATGCTCAGAAATATTTCCTCCGGCGAACTAACCACAATCGCCGGCGCCGCCGTTCTAGCCTCTTCGATATCACTACCGACTCGGTATTTCACTCAATCCTAAATTTCATCTATTAATTTGCTTGCCTTTTAGTTACTAAAATTTTCTCTACATGACAAACAGGTATCTGTACTACCGACAGAAGAAACGAAAAACCTGCAACAACATTCCATTCCATCATTGCCTCCTGTAGAATCATCCAAAATCAATGCATTTCAGGTGACATCTATGCCAGTAAATTTTGGGCCTGTTATCTTGCCAGCACAAATTGAGAAGCCAATAGAAAGTCCAATCCTTATGCAAGGAAGTCAAAGTTATTATAATGGATCATCATCGATATTCCTCCGGCCGGCTCCTGTTGTTGTTCCAATCTCTAATTCATCAAGAATAGCTGACTTTAACTTGAATCAAAGCTCAGCAATGGAGACATCTTCGTTATCGTTGACATTGTCCTTGTCATCACCATCATCATCGTCTACTAGGCACTCAGGATTCCAAGTGATGTCAAGTTTTAATAATGGAGAGAGCATCATCAGTGTGGGGTGACATACCAGAATCTCTATTATTAAATTAAAATAATAGTAGTAACTAAAACATAGAAAAGGCAAATGGGAGTTCTATAATGGAGTTATATTATTAGTGGAGTAATATGTATGGTCCTTTTGTTTTGTACAGACCAGAAATATGTGCCTTACTGTACCTGTTTTATGCCTTCACAAATATTATGTTAGTGTCTTCTTTATTTGTTTTGTAGTTGGAGATAAAAATTAACAATGAATAATATTGGACTTTGTGCTTCTTCCTTGTTGCTAGTTGAGTAAAATATCAATGGGCAGAGTAGTTGAATGTGTAACAATGTTTGTGGTTTTCCATTAAAAAGCAGAACCCATCAATGTTTTGTTTGGTTAATGAATGTGGATGGGGGCTTCTTCTTCATTCATTGTAGTGACAATAAGCGAGTGGTAGGCCCATTAATGTCTACTCATGTGATGTTGTTATCCAGAATCCTGGTTGGGTCAGCATATCTTCTTCATGTGGTGCATTTTCTATTACTATCATATTCCATTGATTGAACTTAAATGGTATACCAACGTGGACACCATTTATTATTGGTTGTCTTTCAATTTTTTTGAATATCTGTGGTGTTTGGGCCTACTTGAATAGATGAGGAAAAAAAAAAAAAAATCTAGTAAGCAAAATTGAACTTGAAATTTCATGTTTGTCGACCTACTTTGATAATCACTAGGCTGCACCTTGAACACTGGATCATTCAATCTGCCCATTTGACATACTATATTGAACATTACGAAATAGCATCAGCTTCAAGCAACATTAAATGGACATGAACAGTAGATGTCTTTCCTTTTTACACTTGTGGTAGAGTCTGCGATAGTGGTCATAATGACCCAGGGGTAGACTGCTCCAGCCATATCTTTCATTCCACTAACAAATTTCAACTCAATTTAGAACCTCTTTCAATGATATTAGGGACAATATTTCATGAAGATTCTACTAATGCATAATCTTAAAACAAAGCAATCCAAAATTCATATTTAAACTATGATAATGAAGAAGAGGAATAATAAAATGAACTGAATGAAGAATCTAAATCAATTAAGTGTTGGTGTGACCCAAGTTGGTGGACAAACAGGACTAAGAGAAACACGGTCATAGTGAGGTTGGATGGTGCCATCTCCGAAGTTGAAAATACCCATGTCCAATCCACCACCTTCTACATACGCGAGATATGATTCACAGTAATCATCTGTGAAATAAATATGGTTAGGCTTGAGTCCAGGAAACTGAGAAGCTTGGACTACATTAGCTCCCAAATACAGAGCTCTGTCCCCTATATCTTTTGTTTATGTCAATTTGGCAGCAGCTAAATTGAGCTCGAAAACTCCTTCTCAAAAAAAATTGAGCTCGAAAACTATTAAACTTTGTTGTCCCGTAAGTATACTCAGTATCATCTTCCTCATAGATGATTTGCGTCAAAGGAATCCTATCGGCATCTCCTTCGATAGGCCTTACCTGAACACCACATCTCACAACTACAAATAGTAATCCTAGTGATTCTACAATGTACAACTCGACTCCTATATATGTATTTTGATGGTAGCTGTAGCTGTGCTACTATTTGAGTAGGACCAGATTGAATGACATCATAAGCTAACACTCGACCAGCCCAATCAACTGCATAAAATTTTCCATTGAAATACACTATATCGCAATGTACAGAGGGAGATGATTCAATTCTGGTCCATCTCAAGTCTCCTGGCCTCCAAAAACTGACGAAATTGATATTCCCTTCTATGACCATGAAACGTAATCAGATGTATTAAAAGGACTAGCTGATAAAACAGCCTTATGAATAAAGATCCATTTTCTACCAGTTCCGTGTTAGTTGTATTTTGATGGGGCAATTCGATCTCAACACCTGAGAAGGGATGTAACAGATTGATTTCACCCTCCTCTTTTCCTACGGTAATAAACCATCCCATAGACTCCATACATCTTTTTCCACTAGCTTTCGGTATCCTCTTGTTTAAAATCATGCCATTGTAGAGGCTAAAGAACTGTCGACATGAATTTCATTCTTCCTCCGCTAACATTAGCCATGGAGATCTAGGTAGATCACTGTTAAAATTGTCTTTGGTGGCCGCACATCGCCACGATTTGCATACAGAGCCGAAATTTAAATAGTCTTCAATCAAGTTCAAGCGTCTACCTATGAGGAACAGCATATCATAATCAAGTTGTGACCAAATAGCCATCTTTTATTTCTTTGCGTTGTAAAAATATGGGAGCTAAGCCTCCTTACATATATACTCCTATTAATAAATCCCTAGTATGGTCGGATTTGGATTCGAAGGAGATAATCAACTAACCCTCGGAATCCAATTTCTATTGGTTATTTAGTTTGATATTAGCTTTTCCTATAATACCTTCTATAAAGTATGATTTTAACTATTACTCAAATCTTTCTATAACGGCCATTCGTTATAACACATTTTACTATAATAACCTGATTAGCTCTTATTATGTTTTTTTTTAGTTTTCTATAACAATATTTTTACTTGTAATAACAATGACATTTATAGTAACCATATTCTTGGTAAAATTACCTTTTTATAATCTTCATACTTACATATTGTGTAATAATATTTCGTAAAAATTCATATATTAAAATCATCAATTATGTCATGAAAAATTAATTTTAAATACATCAAATTGATATTAGATACATCAACTTAGTATTTGTTCATTATACACACCAATGTAGCTGTCTGCACATGTTTCATAGTTCAATTTTATTTTTTCCTGTATATAAGATGTTAGTATGTGTTCATGGAACGTATAAATATGTTTGTGTCCATCTGATTAAAGTCTATCAAATTTTTTATGTATCTAAGATGTAAGTGCTCATGATACATATAATGATATAAATGTATATATGTGCAACTATGCACATATGTATCTAAGTGGGTAATTGGTTAGATATATTATATTAGTGAATTTATTATTTTAAAAGAGTAATAAACTGAAATTAATGAAAAACTTACATGATTAAGATACACATGTTTTGATTGTACAATTAATGAATTTTATTATTTTACAATTTTAAATTTAAATTAATCAAATATAGATACATTTTTTGATTTTCACCTTGTATTAAGAGATTTAATTAATTTAATTTTTTAGAATTAGTTGGTTATGAATCACACAAGTTATGCATTAAAGTTTTTTCTATGTACAATAAAATCTCACTAAATTAATATAGGTGGAATCATGAAATATTATTATTTTGTAAATGTATTAGTTAGTCGATAAATTAATAGTATTTATTAATTTAAAGAGTGTTTTAGTATTCAATAAAAGTCAATTTTGATTACATCAAAATCATGTTATCTTACTAATTTATGTATCATATTATTGAATTCACATAAAAAATAAATTTATCATACATAATGTACAATGCGTACATCAAAATTTGTATCTTACTAAATTATGTATCATATTTATTGAATTTACATAAATTTCTTTTATTATACATAAAGTACAATCTATGTGTATGATTCATTGTAATATAATTTTTACCTTCGGAACCAGTTGCGTGTAAGGAACACTTATCGCATCTAGAACTCACAATTTTATGGTGCAGTTAGAAAAGATAACACCAAAATTTTTGAAAGCAATAAGTAAAGTTAGAAATTAGTTTTAACTAGATTTAAATTTAAAAAAAAAAAAAAAATACACAATAGAATCATATTTCACAATTGCTTGCGTTCACTGCGATGGTTGTCCTCTATTCCGTAATATTGGCTCTATCCGCCAACATAATCGCCGATGTCACACCAAGTTCTCGTTCTGCTGTCGAGATTGTGGGCAACGCATTTCCCTTTCTATCAGAACTTCACCAACATTTACACAATGTCCATCGTAGGGCAGCCGTCCCAGAGACAGTACCAGTACCAGCGCAGCCAGAGCATAACCGGTAATGTGATATGTTGTTGGTGTGTGGATTTATTGTGTTTTCTTCGGTAATAAGTAGAGTAGAGTAGAGTAGACACCTCCATTCTATTGTGTATCAAGTTAATTTTTGCTTGATGTTGAATGTGTGGTATTTCTTCTTCCGGCCAGAATGATTTCACTAGGAGTTAGAAAATGGATTTGTCTAGTGAGAACATCACTATTGTTGAAATATATAGTTTAGATGTTTCTCTTTATATGCCTTTAGTATATATAGGTCATCTTGTGACATGCAGGTATACCCAACTACGCGAATAGAAAAGCTCATGATATTTGTGAAAATACTCCTGCATCACTTCGGCTCCTTTGAAGTGCCAGGTTAAAACTGATTCCACCTCTAACACCTCCTGCATTTTGGGAAAACACACATGTATAATGACATTGTTTTATATTGGTGTGACCATTAGTGCATAATTAACATAGATTAAATTGTCAAATAAAAGCTTCAGATATCCTGTCCAGAATATGCATTCAATTACTCAAGAGGGATCTGCTGGATTATGTTGGGGTAGATGAGTTGCTGATGAGATGCATTTAACTTTTTTGAGTAACTAGTTATGCACAATTGATGTTGGATGATATTTTTTGCTAGAAACTCGTTATTTACAGTGCCATGGTTAAATCCAAGGTTCAGTTTCCCTGTTACTAAAATAATATGTCAAAAGCGAGACAGAAGTTAAATCACGAATCTCTTCAAGAGACATTTTCCTTTCTGTTATGCGAACTTACAGCTTTAAGTCCCAATAAACCAATGGTTGTACAATCCAACTCCAGAAGACGTTGCGCCTAAAAGTAAACTTTGTAGATGAGCTTGCCTACACTATCTGAAACATAATGTACTTATGTTTGGACAATTGTTCTTGTTATCAGTCAGGTCAGTTGGACCCACCTTTCCAGATTTTCCAATTCTGATATTAGAGAACTCAAATCACGACAGATCGAATCTAAATCAACACGGAAAAGGTGGTGGAGTAAAACACTCTTAGGGATCGAATCTAAATCAATACTTTCTGTAAATTCAAGTAGACAGAGCTCAGAGAGAAAAGGGATATAGTGCAGAAAAACGATTGTGAAACATTAATTCTCCAAATATATAAATTTGAAAGCAATTCGTAACATAATTCTAATTATGTAAGATTGAAAGGAAAACAACAATATCAAATAATACTAGTAGAAAATTAAATGAAAAGAATGTGATCAAATCGAATCAATATAGAGTTGGTGTGACCCAAGTTGGAGGACAAACAGTACTTAAAGAGACACCCTTGTAGTGTGGGAACGGGACAATGGTGCCATCAGCTAAGTTGAAAACACTCATATCCAAGCCACCACCTTCTTCAAATGAAAGGTATGATTCCCAATAATCATCGGTAAAATAAATATGATTTGACTTGATTCCAGGAAATCGACAAGGTTGAACAGAGCGGAAGCATTATGACCAATAAAAAAAGCTCTGTCCCCTAATTCTTTAGTTTGCGTCAATTTGCCAGTAACTAAATCCACCTCAAAAACTCGAATATTTGTTGTCCCGTAAGTTAGCTCCTCATCAAGATCATCAAAAATATCATCTTGGGTAAGTGTCAATGGAATCCTCTCGCTATCATCTGTAATGCATCTTAACCCAACACCGTGACGCACAACTATAAATAATGTTCCTAGTGATTCTACTATGTACAACTCTTCCCCATCATATTCCCTTTCTAGTTGTGCAACTACTTGTGTCTGAGTTGATTCAATATCACAAACTAGAACTTGACCCCTCCAATCAACTGCATAAAATTTGCCATCAAAATATATGACATCACGATGTGCAACGTGAGGGGATTTATTTATAATCCTGGTCCATCGCAAGTTGCCTGGCCTCCAATAACTGAGGAACTTGACACCTCCCTCAGTTACCATGAGAACGTAGTCTGATGTCTGAGAAGGACTAGCAGATAAAACTGCCTTGTGAAAATAGGTCCACAGTTCGCCAGTTTGGTTGTGAGTATGATAATTTTTGATGGGGCAATTCGATATGAACACCAGAGAAGAAGGGATGTAACAAACTAATTTCACCTTCATCTTTTCCTACCGTAACAAGCCATCCCATAGTCTCCATACATCTTTTTCCGCTAGCTTTTGGAATCTTCTTCTTCATAATCATGCCGCCATTATAAAAGCTGACCAACTGTCGACTTGAATTGCCTTCTTCCTCGGCCAACATCAGCCACGGAACTCTACGCAAATTAGTGTTAAAATTCTCGTTGGTGGCCGCACGTCGCCAGGATTTGCATACAGAGGCGAAATTTAAGTAATCTTCAATTAAATTGAAACGCTTAGCTATGAGAACCAACATATCATAATTAATTTCTGACCAATCACCCATCTTTAATTAATTCTAACTTGGCAGATTATCATGTACTGATCGACCTCCTTATATAATTTAGAAGCTATTGACAATGAGGATTTGGATTCCTATATTAACAATCACACTTATGGGTGGATTTGGATTTCTTAAGTAAAAAGAGAGAGTGTATTACTTTCTTTTTTTTTTTTTTTTCCCACCCCCGGTGTTCGGTATTCATATTAGAGCTCGACTAAATTCGGATTTATGCCGGAAAGTCCGACATTAGGGTAAAACACTTCCTAACAAAGGTGACTCCGTACCCAAGGAGGCTTGAACCCGAAACCGAGAGTGTATTACACGCTCAAACTAATAAGTGATAGTTTAGGTACGAAACTCACGCTCTCAATAGTATATGTATGAAACTAAAAAAAAGGATAATTTAAGTATGTTTTCGACACTTTTATTTTAAAGTTTTTTTTTTAGTCCTTAATAAATTGTGATTCTTAAACTATGCAGTATGTTTCCTACTAAAAAAGTTTTTAAAATACAAATTATATTTTTAAAAGATATACCTTAAATTTTGAACTCTTTTTTTTTAATAGTTTATCATGTACTTGAGTTAATATCTTAAAAAGTTAATCAATTTTGAGAATTTATCTAATAAAGTCATTAAATTTTGATTTGTATCACAAAAATCACTCAACTTAGACTTTTATATCAAAAAAATCACTCAATAAAATTTATTTTCTCCAAAAAAATTAACATATCAAATAATTTTTTGTACCATATAAATGTAGACTCCAATAATAAATAAAATCAAATTCATAATTAAAATTTAAAAAAAATCTCGATTTTACTCAAACTGAAACTATGCCAACTCTGTTCACTGCAACTAATGCTCTATTAATTAATGTTAATTTGATCATGAAATTTAATTTATCTACTTATTTTAGAAAGTTCTTTTTTAAAAAAATAATAATATTGGATGATATTTGATTATGTAATTTTATTTTTTTTGAAAAAATCTTGCCGATGTTAATATGACAACTGTTATGTTTGGCCAAAGTTCAAAAATACAAAATATTTTCTTTTTAAATGTCTGTCCAAATATTTCAATATTTCTCTAAAGTAAGTAATTTATATAAAAAAAATGGAAAATTGACTAAACAGAATATAATCTCTGCCCAACCAAACATTAATCTATACTGCCAAAAAACACACACAGTGATTTGATTTGCTTCTAAAATCAAGACCAAGAAACCCTTAGTGATCAAGACATAAAAATCGAGTGAAATTTAAAATTACGAATTCGATTGTATCTATTTGTGGAGTCTATATATTTACATAACATAAAATAAATTATTTTTTCATATAAAAAAATTTAACGATAAATTTAATTTGGGTGATTTTATTGATATAAATATTTAAGTTGAGTGATTTCATTGATACAAAACAAAATTTAATGACTTTACTATATAAATTCTCAGAGTTGAGTGACATTTTGAGATAACTTTACATAGTAATATTATCACTTATACTGAAAGAGTTCCTTCAAAATGATTACATGATAGTAATATGGTTATAATACATTATGTTAGATACTGATGTAAAAAAACTATATTTGCTTATGAAGATTTTATAAAGATTTAAGTAATTTTAACTCAAAATCGAGAAATATTTTTTTTGTTAAAAAAATGTGATCCTTCCTCTCTTTCTCTTTCCATGTACAATTCGTACCTTTTTTTTCATACAAACTTTAATATTGTCCAAAGTAAAAATAAATTAATAAATTTATTATTAAAAATTTTGAAGCCTCAAAATTCTGGGGTTAAATCAGTGACTACTAATCTGCCATTGAAATTACTGCGTTGGTGTAAAGTTATTTGCCATTGAAAAATACCCAAAAAATTTAAAGCATAAACAATTAGCTAAAAAATATTCTTTGTTACATTTTTGACTAAACAATTTTCTTAAAGTTTGCTCAAAATATATTATTGATTTGATTAACGAATAGTATAATTAAAAATAAATCAATAATTAATAAATTGATTCATTAAGCACAAATATTTAAATTGAACTGTCTGAGTACTTCTCTGAGAATTTACAAACTTAAAATTTTGAATTATCCTCTAAGTACATGATATGTGTTTGTATTTTGTTATTAACACTTCTACCGCTTAACTATAACGATGACACGTTAAATCATTCAACTATAGCAAGTTGAATTAGTTTGGTATGAATACTTTGTGTGGGAATCATTCAACTTTGGCTTCATGATCTGTGCAAATATCAAATGTATTGTAAAAACATCTTTTGATTTCTAGAGTACGTGTTATGTTATAGTCTTTAAAATAAGACAATCTAACCATGACATTTTGTGAGATTCAACTATTTTGATTGACTCTAAAAATTTCATTTCGTGAGATTCAACTATTTTCATTGACTCTAAAAATTTAAAAATAAATGTATGTCCAATTAAACTTATTAAGTCAAACTCTTGATAATGCTCATAAATATTACTCTTTCGGCACTAATTTATTTGATGTTGTTTGACTTGGCATGAAGTTTAAAAAATAAAGATTTTTGAAACTTATGATCTAAAATAAGTCATGTATGTTTGTGTGACTATAAATCATCACATTAAGTAGTGGTGTTCGAAATCGAACCGTAACTGATAAGCCAATTGCAAAATTAGCTTATTGATATTGGGTTATCGAATAAATGATTGGTGAACAAATTAGAATATTATAATTAACAGCTTATTGGTGTGGGTGTTGATTATTCAATTTCCTTATCGGATAAACATTAACCCATCAAGAGTTACCATACTTGCACTTTAACTTAGATATATTAGCATCATTTAATATTTTTCCATAATATATAATTGTTTATTATTAGTTCTAAGGCCGTAAAGCCAAACACTTGAAAACCTATTTATTTTTTGTTATTAACTATTTCATTACTAATTTTATTTTTTTAAAAAACTATTACATTACTATTAATCTATATTTTTGTAATTTAGAAGAATTAACTGCATTCAAAATAGGAGAAAAAAACCATTTTTAAGGTGTGTTCATGAAGAAAAAAAAAAGTAGAGGTTAGCTGATTCACCATTCGATAACCGTCCAATAAGTGCTAATCCGTAATCAATCGATATCTTATAGGTTGACTAGCGAATTAATAAATTTAAATACCGACATCTATTAAATCAAATAGTTAAGCGAAATTATCCGCCCGATCCGTTCAATAAGCAGCCCTACATTAAGGATAAGATGAGCATT
This sequence comes from Solanum pinnatisectum, assembly GCA_035578085.1. Lineage (NCBI taxonomy): Eukaryota > Viridiplantae > Streptophyta > Magnoliopsida > Solanales > Solanaceae > Solanum > Solanum pinnatisectum. The sequence goes on along the minus strand of CM069078.1, from coordinate 47,154,896 downwards.
TCAAAATTATATTATTATTAAATATAAAAATATTTCATTATTTTTTAACTGACTAAAAAAAAATTATATCATATAAATTAGAACGAGTACCTAGTAATCATCATCCCTGGTTTGATTTGTAAATTATCTATACAGTAGTTACTCTACCTGTGGAGGTTCCTAACTGAAATACACATATATATATTGAGATCATTATTCTATTTTTTCGTGTCCTTATAATGCTACACCAAATTATTCCACATTAGTTTGAAGGTGTCTCGTTTAAATAAATCGCAAAAGGGCCAAAAAGAAAATTTCAACTCAATAAACAGCTAAATTTATTAAATTGATGTCACGTGAAATACTAGTTAGGATATTAAAAATATTTTAAAATTTTCTTTTCAAAATTATAAATTTTTAGCTAAATGATGGTAGAACTTTAATTAATATTTTAAAACTTTGAATTAAATTTCCTAAAACTTATTAACTATTAATAATATTTTTAAGAATAATAACTATAATATTATATTACAACAAATGGCAAATTTAATTAACCTCAAATTATATATAAAATATTAACTTTTTGCATACAAAATTATAAACTATATTTTAAACACATAAGAGTGACTATTAATTGGGGGAAGAGAAATCAAAACAACACTTGTTTGTTTTTCAAACTTTGGGTTAAAAATGTAGTTTCAAAAATCTAAGAAAAAATATTCGAAATAGTATTATCAACACAAAAATCAAATTATTGATAAAAGAAAATGTGAAAAATAAAACAAACAGAAGAAAAAAAACAACGTTTATTCTTAAGATGAAGAAAAAGCGTGCTATGCCTTTATTAATTTTTTTGTTGTTTTTTAAGATTTGACGGAACCTTTTCATTTTTCAATTTTTTTGATCGAGATAGCAGTTGAAGATATTGGTAAAGAAAATAAGAGGGAAGAAGTTGATAGATAAAGAAACCATAATCATATTTACAATGACATTCAGATTTTCTTGCCAATGTATTCATTTGAAATTTGAATGCAAATGTTTATTGTGAACCTCCATTTATAATTTTGGTAATTCAACAATATTATAGTGACGCTTCAACTTGAATACATTATTTTATTATGAATAATCAGTTCTAATTTCGATCTTTTGATAATTTAACAATGATGTTATAAATAGTTTTTGATGACTTTACGATCAATGTCATGAATAGTTTGTTATGACTTTACAATTGATCAAAGACGCAAAGTTTGCCATGACTTTACAATTGATCAAAGACGCTAAATTTGCCACGATTTTACAATTGATCAAAGATGCTTTTATCGATAAGAGAGACAAATTTCTAGAAAAACACCCATTCTTACTATATCATTATATCATTTACAAGATTAAAAAAATATTTTCATATAATTTTTATAAGATAAAAGAATTAAAAATCCTTACAATATCATTATATCATTTTTTATACTAATAAACATATACTTTTATTGGTTTTGTGTAGAGAAGAATGTTTTTTTTTTTTTGGGTTAGAGAGAAGAATGTTTTCATTTGTTAGTAAGGTAAACCATAGAATTTCACGAGTACTTAATGGAACCACTTAGCTGAAATTTTTTTAAGTCAGATTTTCTTTGTTAAATTATTGATGTAATTAAAATTTATACATATTTAACTAGTATAAAATTTCTTAAATAGCTTTACATGTTATCAAACTTTCTTGTACATCGGGTGGCAAACCAAAAATTTTCTTGTACGATTAAAAATCATTTTTTTTGTACAAATTCTACTTGCAACCAACATACTTTAAATACTTTAAACTCTAGTTTGACTATGATTTTAAGAGTTAAATTTTTTAAATAAGAAATAAAATATATTTATTGTTCATGAAATTTGATTGATTTTTAAAAATTTGTTTTCAAAAAAATTCAATTCCTAAATTTTACTCTTTTTTCCTAACTAAAAACATGTTTAAACTCGGTTTTAAATATAAAAAATTATTAAGAAAGTTCATGTATTTATTTTTAAAATTTCAATTAAATTTATAATCAAACATTAACTTCTTTCTTTCTTACTATATTAGAAGAATGAGATGACAAATGGTATCCACATGTCAGTATTTTGTCTTTAAAATTTGAGTCAAGGATATTTTGATCAATTTATATATAATTTATTGAACGTGGCGTGTGTTTCCACAATACACATCATCACATTAGAGTTTTGGATTTTGTTTGCTTTAGATTAGATGTTCTTAATCTTCCTTTTAGATTGGTCTTGCAAATCTTTAGTTGAAAATCATATATAATTTTGCTTTAAAAATTAATTTCTTCTTTTAATTATAAAAATTGTCATTTTCCTTTTTTGTTCTATCCCATGTGTATTTTTTTTTTTTTTTATATATTTTCATTCTTTCATATAAATATTACATATATGTAACATTTCTATATCAAGCCTAAATCTTAAATTTTAAATTTTCTAATCCTAAGCTCTAATTTTCTACTACATCAAAGAAAAGATTTTCATGTGTGAATTGAGATCATGTGATAAAAAATTCTAGAAAGATGGACTGAGACTTCTTCCTAGATGTTCACCAAAATAGTATAATGATGAATTTTTAAGTGAACAATAATTAATTTTTTATTAACTTTTTATAGATGAAAAAATATCAACTAAATATTTCAGGTTTCTTTGGTATGATTTTATGTAAATAGTTTGTTATGCTATCAAAGAATGTGCTGAAGTAAATAAAGCTGTTTCTTTTTTTATAAAAGTCTTGAATTCAAATTTTAGTTATAAAATTTTTTTTTATAGAAATTAATCAAACTTCAATATGAATATCAAACACAATATGATTCTTCCAAATAAATAAAATAAAAAGATATTGTAACTTGTGAACATTGTCAAGCACGGGCTAATTCTATCTAGTAAATATTACTCCGTATAAGTATAAGAGTTGGACTCGATTTTGACATAAGTGCTGATTAGTTATTTTAAACCGTTAATATTTAATCATCAAAACTTGGAAGTTTTGCTAGCAGCCTAGTTTATATACACAGGTATCTTAATAAATCATAGGTAAAAGAAATATCTTAATAATAAATCATAAAATTTTAAGTATTCATATATATATATATATATATATATATATATATAAAATATATTTTAGATGATTAATAACTTATTGATTTAATGTCTTTTTAAAATATAAATTGAAGGCACTTATAAGAATATTTATTATGTTCAAGTGTTTTATTAGAACAAAAAATCAAAATTCATTATCTAAACAAAATATATTTGTCAAGTCTAAAAGCTATAGAATATTAGGATATATTCGGCTTATTTTTAAAAAAATTGTTGGAAGTTTTCCAAAGAGTACAAAGGAATATTAGAAAAAAGAATAAAAGTACAGCATCATTTACTTCCGGGTTACTGGTTAGTACCCGACCCGCTACATCACACGAAGAACGTGCTTTTTTGTGTGTTCCAGTTTTTTTACCCATAAACACGCCTACACACTTTGCTGCTGCAGACAGAGAAAAAGAGAGGGAAAACATGGCGTCCTTTGTTGACGACGAGTTTCAATCGGCTAACATATTCATACCGGAGGAGTGGTCTGATGCTGCCGACTCTATAGCTTATGATTCTAACACTTCGCCGCCGCCGGTTGCGTTTGTCTGCGGTCCCAAAAATAGCGGCAAAACCACTTTCTCTCGCCTCCTTGTCAATGTTCTTCTTCAGAGGTATCTCTTATGCATTTTATCAAACATATTGCAGTCAGTCAACTAGTAAACTTAACATTTTACCTAACTACCTGAATTTTCTCAAGAGTATGGGAATAGTGTGAAATTATTATATCTGTATGATTACTGAATTTATGGATTCGTGCTATGTATTGTATCTTGACTTAATGTATCATTGCTTATGTTTTTTGTTTGCAAGTTTGAAATTTGAGAATGAAGTTGCCTGTTAGAATTATTCCTTCTTTTTGAATAACAGTCCTAATTTTCTCCTTTCTTGTTTGGTTAGTTTTTTTAAAAAATATAAAATAAGTATATTAACATTCTGCTTTCTTATTTCATTGTTACCTGAAAATGTTGTTGATGGTTTAAAATGCAAGTTTAGACCAATTTGAAAACGGAAGATAGCTCAAAGAAAAACAAGATTTGAATAATGTCCTTTCCTGTTATTTCCATTTTGGCTTGTTTTCCTTCATAAGGCATTTTCATTGGTACTTATGTTGACCACAATTTTTTTTTTATATTTAGTCATCCAAAATATCTATGAAAAATCATTAAAAGCTTCGACTTGTCAATAGCTAATGAAAGAACAAAATTTGGGTATATACCAATACCTATTACTTGTAAAAAGATGTGATCGGAAGAAATAACTCTTGGGTCTAGAATAAAGAAGATAATTCTTCTGGGCATTAAATTCAAGGATTGCATGTTATGTTCTAGATTAAACATGTCTAATTAGGAATAATCGATACGCTAATATTAAAAGACAACTAAGGGTTCATTGGAAATTTTAAATCTGATTGGAAGATACTTATTTCGGATGGTTCACACCAGCAGGATGAAGCAAATGACGTGGCATCATGAATTTTTTACCGCACATTGATTGTCCTTGAGAGGCTCTGTGTCCTTTTTGTCTGAATTGAATAATGAGCAACAACCACTCATCTTTGTATATTGATACCTGTGGATGATCACATTTTTCTGTTATTACTATTGGATGTTATTGAGAGGCTGTGTACTTTTTGTCTGAATTGGGTAAGTATAACCTGATCACAGTAGGTTTTGATAACTTCGATTACAGAAGTACAGGTTCAGATAATTAACTATCTTTGGCTTTCAGATACAAGAAAGTCGCTTATTTGGATACAGATGTTGGGCAGACAGAGTTTACTCCACCTGGTTTATTATCGCTTACCACAATCGACAAAATAACTTCAGGTACACCAATCATTCCTGAACTATTAGATGTTTATATTTGAGCTTATCTAGTGCTGCTTTTATTCACTGTCATCTTTTTTTCTTGTCTTTCTGCGTCAGATCTGTCAATTCCATGCCTAAAAACTCCTGAGAGGTATAATTTCTGAGCCCATGTCTTGGAAAAGCAAGTTTTGGTCATTTATTTACTTCTGTTGTTACTTCTTTAGCTAGCAAAAGGACTCTTTTCAGTCTCAGTTCTTGGAAGAGTTTAGAACCCTTCTTTCCCTTTCCACTCTCACCATCTTTGTCCTTCTACAGGAAAAAATACGAAGAGTGATATGATATACTGATTTTTTTAACCATGTTTAATATGATAGTTAATTGTCTTTCCCTGTAAAGAGGGCAAATTTAAATGGAGAATGGTCGTCTGGACTCCAGTAGCAATCTTACTTAGCATTTGAGATTGTGTGCCATATGTTTAGGGTTATTTTATTAATCTGGTTGTAGATTTCTTGTTTAGCAGAGAACATTGGCATTTGAGAAATTAAGAGGTGTCCATCGTGCACATTGGATATTGTCTAGGTCTTGCTTGAAGGGAGATGTTTTATTAGTTTGTTGCATGAAACTGGAAAATCTACTTCCATTCCCCTTGGGGAGTTTTGTAAGCTACGTTGTGCATAAACTGTATAGTAGTTAAAATATATGACACTTGAATGAAAGAAATTTCATCCTGTTAACAAGGCCGAAATTTACTCGATGTTGATTTTGACTCCAATTTTTTTCTTTCAGATGCTTCTTTTTTGGTGACATATCCTCTAAAAGGGATCCCAAAACATATTTGGCTTATATTTTTGCCTTGTATGATCACTACCGGAGAACGTACCTGTTGAGCAATGGCGGAAGTCCTGGAAATGCTGGGGTGCCCCTTGTCATTAACACAACGGGCTGGGTCAAAGGCAAGCTCCTATATTTATTTACTTGCTTTCATTTAATTTAGGCTAGTGTGGTAAGCTCCTATATTTATTTACCTGCTTTCGATCTAATTTTGACTAGTGTGGTCCCTTTTTTCATCGATCTGGTCACAGTTTTCATGATCAAGTCTGATTCTGCTTTCCCTGTCTTATAGGTATTGGCTATGACATTCTTGTGGATATTATCAAATACATCTCTCCTACCCATGTTGTTAAGATTTGCATATCGTCTGTGAGCAAGAACCTTCCGGCTGGTGCATTTTGGTTGGATGATGATAATAGTGATGTTGCAACTGTAGTTGAGGTCAACTCTGCTCGTCGGGACTCTTTTAACAGATCGTATGAGTTTATCTTTTCTTTCGTTTTAGTTTTTTTTATCAGACAATTGAACTTTTCTTTCTTGTAAGTTGAAATAAATTCTCTTGAGAAAGATGCTTTTCCATCTACATTAATATCTCTATATCTTATCCCTTAAAATGACAGAGAGAGATAAATAAGAGGGAGAGAAAAGAAAAACACTTACAGGCTACACACACCACATCTCAGTTCATATTCCTAAAACAAATTTCAGAATTTATTCTTAATTGACGGAGTTTTCTGTGCTCCTTCAACAATTTATATCCCCCTTGTTTCTTAGTCCTCTGATATGTTTTCCCAGGGTTCTTGTACAGAAGGATGCACGTCTTTTGCGTGATCTACGTGTCATGGCCTATTTCAGACAATGCTTTCCAAGTGATATGAAAATCACAACAATCAAGGAACTGTCTCGAGCATTAGCTGCTTACCCTCCATATGAGATTCCTATATCAAGTATCAAAATTAAACACCTTCATTGTGAGGTAGGTTTACCAATGGTGAATGACCTGCTCTAGATGCAATGCTTTGTTACTTTGATGGTGGACATGCTGGATCTTCTGGCCTGTGGCATTTTCTATTATTGCTTCCTCCCTTTCTCATATATTCATTATTCATTTAGTTAACTATCGTTCCAGTCTTTTTCAAACAAGTATGTCTAGATATTCCTCTCATGTTCTGATTAGTTCTACATCTGTATGCCAGGTTCCTAAGAATGAGGTTTTGTACAGCTTGAATGCAACTATTGTTGGCTTGGCAGTTGATTCTGAAAATTTTCCTGACTGCATGGGCTTGGGTAAGTTATTGCAACAAGATTCCCACACGTGTGCTGTGATATTGCCAGTTTTGTTGACCTTTCTAAAAGAAACTGTCAGTTTTGCTTCTTTTGAATGGACAATTAGTTGCTTTCTTTGTCTAGGAGGTCTTCAGTATTTCTCGAATGGTCAGTGTTTATATATGTGGAATTGTAAATGTTTATCTTCAGATAGGTTCATTGAAGAATCACGAGAGCGAGAAGCATGAACATGGTGTGGATGTCCTAGTTTTAAAATGAATACAGTTAGTAAAATGTACTGTGCCCTATTGCATCACTTAACAATGATCTTGCCTGATGGATCGATTTATGCAACATTAAATAGTCACTTGTATGTGATGATGCAGAAGGTTATCATTACTGATTGTCCGCATCAAACATTATTCATACTACTAGCTCTGCTGCCTTTATTAGCTAGAGGAATTTTGCAGTGCCCTCTAAAGACCTAGATCTAGACATGTCTGTTTACTGTCAATGTCAATGCCTTATGTTTCTAATAAACTTAAACTTGATGTTGTTATTGGATGTCAATTTCCTCTCATTGTTTCCTTTCTCTACCACTTTAAACTGATCCAGGAATCGTGCGTGCCATTGACACTCTCAAGCATGTACTCTACGTACTTACCCCTGTTCCAAAAAGCAGTCTGCAGCAGGTGGATCTTCTATTGCAGGGCTTTGTCGAAATTCCAACTTGTTTGTTGCAGGTAATTGTCAATTTATTCCTCCATGTACCTTGTTTTACTATTTTTCTTTGATTTGCCTACATTACCTGTTATTTGTATGACTTATGTTGAGTAAGAAATTAGAAAAAAAGAAATAACCAAGGTATAAAAGACATATTTTAAAACAAAAGGTATAAAGGAAATAATAGAAAACATGGAAATGTGACACTGCATGCTGTTTTGTTCTCTGGCATGATTTACTGGAAAATTATGAAGTTTTACATCCTGCATCCTTTCGTCTAGGGTATATTATAAGTAGCCCCTGTATTTAGAAGGTTGAAAGATAGCTTGTTTATGTACATTGCAGAAAAAACTAGTGTTCTCTTGGTACAATGCTATCCCTATCTTTTTCCCATTGAGAAATGACGATCATGGCCTATTTTTTTCCTCTAAACATTTTATAATAGGGAGAGGGGGGATTCCATCATGGGATTCAATCTTTATCACAGCTGAAGGATGAGGGGCTCGCACCTTGTGAGATACCTGAAAATCCCTATGATGGCCTAGCTTGAAACTTTGTTTTCAAAAACTTACTAGAAAACAAAAGAAGAAAAGGAGAAAAAGGAAAAGAAAAAAAAAAAAAGAAAAAACTTCATTTTCAGGAAGTACTAGAATGGTTGTGTAGTTTGCATGGCAAGCGCATCTGCTGATGAACCTGTAGTACACATACTTGATCCGTTTTTTTCGCTTGGGGCTAATGATGTCGAAGAAAGCATTTAAAATGAAGAGCATAACTTCTGGGGAATTACTGAGAATAACTTCTTTTCCATTTTTACTTCTCAAATTTTGTTGTGTAACTCTTTCAACTTGTGCATGACACTATAGAAAGAATGAGAATTACAATTGCCTGATAGATTTTCTGAATACTTTGTCTAATGCTTAGGTACAAGGCTGCATCTCACCTTACATGTCTGCCGATGTATTGCCTTCAGCTTAGGCAATAACTGGGGCTCGTCTATCTGGATAACTTCACTCTATCTTGTACAGCTTAATAGAAGACATTCGAGAAGGTTGGTTATGCTAAGTTATATATACTTCTTGAACAATTGCCTTATTTATGAGGTAGATTTAACAAAACTTATGAACTATCGGCCTTATAGGTTGCTACTTGGTTTGTAAAACTTAATTGAGTTTAGGGTTTAGGGTGACAATTGTGTCTTTGTTGGGCAGCAAACTTTCTTCCGTGTATGTACAATTTAATCTGTTGGAATCATCTTGTTATTTTGGAATTTCTGGTCATCCTAGCATCGGTTGCTCTACCATTTATGATGGCTTGACGCACGATCAGTGTACTTGATTTGTATCCTCATCTGCTGTGGCTTTCTCTGATGAAAGCCTTGAGGAGTTGGAGAAGCTTGTCTAAAGTATGATTTTGGTCCAGAAGCCTAAATTGGTACTATTGCCAGCTCTTATCAAGGCGTTAGCATTATGTTTTGACGGAGTATTTCATCCCGTCATATAAAAGAGGAAATCAAAATGGAAAAAAGAAAAGATTCTAGTAAATTGAGGCTTTAGGAACCAAATAAATGTCTCTGAGTGGGAAAGAAAGATAAGTAATGCATGAGAGGATTAGGACCATTATATGCTCACTCACACCTTCCACTGTGCTCCTTTAGTGAATGACTAAGTTACATTATCTGCTAAACAAGCATGTGTGTACAAGTACAACTGCTGTCAATGAAATTCCTGTCGTAGCATCTGATGAAACAACAGGTCTAAAATAGATGGTCAAGGGAGGTGGATATCTTACAAATATATAACCATCTATATGCATTTACTTTAGACAAAACTAGTTGTTCGTTTCTCATTTAGAGTTTTCCTGTGAATCCATAATGCCTTTTGCTGGATTATTTCGAAGTTGTCTGGTTCCAAGTCAATTTCACCTGCAAAAAGCAGTATTAATCACTACCTGTAGATCAAATGTTTGCATATTAAGCCATATACTTTTCAACAAAAGCTTAGAAGTAGTATACTTTTGGGAGAAAAATACTTTAAAATAGGAGGATCAAACGTAGAACATACATTTAATTCTTATCAAGAAACTAGATGTTTAAAGCAATCATTTTCTTTGGATCCTTTACTTGGTCCATTGCAGAGTGATATTAACACATCCCAATATGTATTCACTTTCCTTCCAAAATTTGGAAAGAAACTGGCTTATGCCTAATGAATATACTAGCATGCAATAGAATATTACTTGAAGAACCTCAAGCCTCTAGGTAATGAGAAGTAAAGCTCTGAGGAAATGCCAAAGCTGAAGCCTTCAGGGCTCCTTCTTAAACTGTACATCCTAAATGTGGAAGAAGAACAGGAGAGAGGAAAAGAAAAAAGAGAACTGCAAAAAACACTTGTTACATTACTGACTCCTGCTGCAATTAGCAGTTGAATTTCAACACAAAATGGAAATGATGAATGGATACACTTATGTTCTGAAATTCAATTACCTATGAAATATTCAGGTTAGTTGTAGCAGCATCTTGGTAAACCAGGCGCTTAAGAGCGCGACCACAAAAAATTGTCAGCAATGTTCTGCAGACTTCTAGGAGCATTAAGCTTCCAGTGATGAGGGAACTGACAATTGACATGAAACATAAATGTAAAAATTGATTTCTGAAAACACGACCAACAAGTTTATGGTTGGAGTTAAATTTTATTTCGCTTCTTTAAAGAAATTCTAGTACATTCGAGTATCACCTAAGAAGAGAACTCACTAGGGAAGAATCAGCTTTTTGGACAGAAGTCATGCATCTGCAACTTCTGTTGCTGCATTGGTGTATCTAAGTTCCCGCAGATGTTGAGCTATCTCATTCAAGAGTTTGGTTCCTTCTCCGCCCCTCTGTAATGTCATGGCGGCGTGTTTCAAGAAGCCACTTTCTGCTTCAACAGCTCTCAATCTCTCTCTAAGTAGAGAAACTTCTCTTGTAAGTATAACCTTATTGTCATTTCCTAAAAACAAAACTTGACATTTAGTATCTGTAGTCTTTACTTTCACCAAGAATGAATTGAAAAAGAAGGCTGGTAAATAGGGAAAGCAAAGACTCATATGTACCTTTGTCTTGAATCACATTTGATTCTAGCACATGAGATTCAACATCAGGAGGTATTTTGATCTTCTTTTCAAGGTTTGCTAACAAACCCTGTAGATAAGATCTCTCGTTCTCAAAATCAAGGTTTGATTCATCAACATTTTCATCTCTGCATTCCCCAGGATGTTCAATATGGAACTCGTTTACTCCATTATGATCTACTACACGAGGGCTGCAACAGTCAGATCTTTCATCAAAGGATGATGCAGACTGAGACCTCAACTCTTGATAATCATCATCTGCATCAACTTCACAGACCTCACTACCGACTTTCTTGATAACTCCATATCTCTCCCTGTAGGTATCCATTTCAGCCTCCAAGACCTTTATCTCTTCCTCTCTCTTTAAAACCAAGTCTTTCATGACTTGCAAGGCCTCTTGGTCATATTCTGCCTGCTCTTCCATCATTCTTTGATACTGTAAGGCTTCCATTTGTACAGCTGCCTTCTCTGCTTGCAAACGTGTGATCATGGCCATGGCATTGTTAGCTGCCACAGCAGAGGCACTTCTTTCTTCATCCAATTCCATGTATAATTCCATAAGAGACTTCCTGTCCAGACGAACCTGCCTCTTCAAGCTATGCAGGATGTCATCATCTGCCTCATTTACTACACTCGTGTCATTAGCATCTGAGATGAATTCACTCTTATCACCACCCAATTTTCTGGGCTTATTAGGCCACTTTGGACTGGCTTGAGCGGAGTCTGTCAATGGGATCCCAAAGAACTTGTTTCTTGCAGAAACTGGGGTTTTGCAAGATTCATCATGTATGTCCTCGGGATCTGGTAGCAGCGGGGCAGTAGCAGTTTTAGTATCCTCTCTACCTGCTACACATTGAAAATATTAGTTTATCTCTTAACACCTCCTCCCCCCCCCCCCACCCACCCACCCCCAAATATTATAACTATCCCCTTCAACAATGACAGTCTTGTACGTGCGCTATCAGAGAATGAGATTGTTAGTCATCTTGATAATTGTGAGATTTAAGTTGTCAGTAGATGTTAAGCTCTAATTGTAAAAGTTGCAGAGTTAAGATGAAAGAGCTTACCCCTTTCTTTGTTCTTTTTTCTTTTCACCTCAACACAGATATTGCAGAAAATTTTAAGCCAAAAGTAGTCCAGACAAATAGATACCTGCATTCTGGTGTCCCTCATCATCTGGTAGAATCGATTCATTATCCGAGGAAAACTTGAGCTTTGTGTACTGGATATGAGGCAATTCCATATTGCCCGATTCCTCATTTTTCCACGTTACCGGAGATCGAGGAGATGATGCAGGAGCTTGAGAATAATGATTTCCATTTATGGATGAGTTCCTGGCATATTTAGTCCTCAATTTCAGAGGTTCCCCACAACAAGAACAGTTCCGAATGACAACACTTCCAGTTTTGGTAACCTCTTCTTCATTCTTAACTGATTTTATCGACATTCTCTTATCACCATCCACAAAGCAATCAATGTCCTTGTGCAAAATCCCAACTAATGACTTGTACTTATCACAATCTGCTTCTTTCTCTGTTGCAAAAGAGAGAAGACACCCTTCACACATGTTTCTTATATCAGAAAGCTTCTTGTGGACATGACAATACGCGAGGGAAGAGATGTCCTTTTTGTGACCCTCACAAATGGACTCGTTGTAATAGAAACTAGAGTTCCTCTTTATGAAAATGTGATCGATCCTTGTGCAGAGCAAGCAGGGGACTTTCAATTCAAAAAACTTCGCAAATTCATTGGTGAAAAGTGCAAGAAAACCATCAATGAAAAGAAGAAGGATCATCGCCCATTCAAGAACAGCATATACACAGAAAACCCCAACTCTCCCAAGCTTTTGTTCAACCAAACATTTGAAAGATCGCGAAGCCATTTCTTTTTTTACCTTAATTTTTTTTCATATAAAAATACCCCTAACAAAATTCAAGACAAAGATTGATGATCAAAACGCAAAGAATGAAATGAGATAGATCATGATCTTGGTGGCTAAAATAAACCCCAGATCATGATCATCCTCTTCTTTCCTTTTTTCCTCTAGTATCTGTGAAGAAGGAAGAAAGAAGTTAGTTTTCCCTAATGCAAAAGTTTCAAAGTTTTCTTTCTTGTTTAACTAATTAATAGGAAAGTGCTTGGCGGATGAATTAACTAAATTAACGGTGCTCGCATACACGGTAGAGAAAAAATAATCTGATTTGATGTAAATAACAACTATGAATATTTTTATTTTATTTTGTACAGCTAAATATTGCATTTTACTTTTATTCTACTTTAACAACTAACAAGAACCCATATTTATAATGTAAAAAATCATTGGTAAATTATAGAATTAATAAAGGTGCACATGAGTTTGCTTCGACATCATAGTTATAAAAGAGAAAATGTATGGTATAACATGTGGCCAATTAATCCTAAGCTATTTCACGAACGATCCATATAAAAATCATCTCATTAGTTCTTACCTTCCGAAATTGGTCAGTCAACATAACCAAATATTATCAAAATACATTTTCGGTTCATATTAAGTGAGTAGTCGGTGTCGGTCTAACTTTGAGCCTATGGGTTCATGACTTTGCTTTTCAATAATTCACTCAATAAGGATTCTAAATTTGAGATTTTATGCACAAAAATATTCGGTTAAATAAAGATATTTATGCATTGAATGACGGTTCAAGATTAGCCTCGTGAAAATATATTTCTAAGGAAGTTCTATCACGTATAAAAGATTCTTTAATGGAACTGTAGTCTAAGCTAGTTGTGACCAAGAAATCACTGATTTCTTTTGATAGATCATGAAAGCCCGACTCACACCCCTTGAGAAATATATCTAATGATGTGAATTATAATTATAAATTTATTTGTTCTATGCTAGCCAATAAGCTGCCACAATCTATTACCATCAGTCCATCATCATTCACTTTTACATGTCTATCGTTTTTGCTTGTCGCTTTTAGTATATCAAAAAAAACATATTTTTTCATCCACCCTCAACATTTATTACCTATTTTTCAAATTATTTTTTAAAATTTAAAAGATTATACATCAATTAATTAATATCAATATTATAATAAAATACTCATACTAATCATCATATTAAAATACTAAAATCATCAACTTCTGGTAATTTTAAAATATTAAATTACTCCAATGGTTAACCGCGCGTGTGTAACGGAGGAGAGGCGATTAGATGACCATTCTTTGGGCAGTGTCACTGTCCACCAGCCGCTTCTTCCCCACCCGCTCCGCTATCCTCCGCCGTCAAACCTCACCGTGTTCCGCCACTGCCACCATGAGCACCGCCGGAGAACAGAACTTCACTTCTGACACTACCCATTTGGACACAATCTTCAAGCAGAAAAAGGCCCTCCGTTTGGTTGTTAAAAGAGATCTCAAATCCATGGATCCGACCCTTAGATCCGAAGAAGGTACTTCTTTTCAATAAACGTAGTAGTTGTAGACATTGATTTATTTTTCCTTTTGAACGTGTAGTGATGCTTTGATTTCTATGCGACTGGTTAGATGAAGCTATTCAAAGGATTGTAATGGAGGCCCCGTGGTTTAAGGCTTGCAAGGGATTGTGCGCTTACATAAGCTGTAGTGCCTTGCGAGAAGTAGATACAAGCCGAATACTATCTCATATTCTCAGTAGCCATTCAGAGGTGTGTTTTAAAATTGCATTTGAAAATTAGGGGATTTTTGGGGTGTAAAAGGGCAGGAGTATTCTGTTTAAATCTTTTTTTTTTTTGTAAAAATTCTGAGGCTCATAGGCCATAACTAGGAATTCTATTTAACATCAGGTAGTTTGGGATTGAGTCGTGGTTGATTGATTAATCGATATAAGGAGTATGCTATATTGGATATCCGATATGGTCAATGCTTCTCTACTGATATATTCTAAAGTACTAATGAGGAGCTAATTACTTAAATACTAGGTGGTGTTCATACCTGTTAAGATGATTAAAAGACAGTTGTGTTGTGCTAATTCTACCACAATTTGAAAAGGCTATTTTTCTTTATTAAGCACTAGGTGGAAACATTATTACAAGTCTCAGTTTTTTTTCTCTTCATTGTTAAGTGTTTAGCTTGTTATAGACCTTAGTTCTTGTTCTCTTTTTACCGTTATTAAATAAGATTAGGATTTGCAGACACGAAAGAAGCTATTTGTTCCAAGAGTAGAGGATAGGAACAGAAACATGCGAATGCTTAACATTTCAAGCACTGAGGATTTGATTGCAAATTCAATGAACATTCTGGAACCAGCTCCATTAGATGCTGAGGGGAATGAACGCGAGGATGGTACATTTACTTTTCCTTTGTAACAAATAGTACTTTTTCTTCTCACTGCTGTAATTGTTCTGACTGCTGTAATGATAGGTAGATGCACATAATCAACTAGTTCTATTTCAACTTTCAATAAGTTTAAATTGTGGAACAATTTCATCCTGTCTCAAAGTCGCATTTTAATGTGGAAATTTGTGTCATTTCAGAATATGCTCTAATGGTAGTTACTATGTTAGGATAATCCTTGCTTTATGTTTTAAAAACTTCCCTAAAGTGCATATCTTGAATAAATTATCTGGAACACCTCATGTTAGATGTAGTTATCTGTTTTTTGTTTAAAATGAATCAATTTTTTTGTTTCTTCTCATTTCTGTTGTTACAATTACATAGTAGTTGCTAGAGGCTCCCTCGGGAAACTATGCCCCTTCCTTTAAATATTAAATGCCAGCCAAACTAGTTAGTTTCTATAGCTAACAGGATATGCTCTGTCAACACAATTTCCACTCTCCAAACTCATGGTTATCTGACAAGCTTTTTGAAGGAAACATATTCAATGTATAGTCTAGATATACACTTTGGGTGTGCCTCAGCACGACTAGAGCAATTGTCTATCACAGGCAACACATGAACAGAATAATAAAGGTGAAAGTATTAAAGAATTTTGGCTGCTTTTATTGAGGAGTTTCAAAGATTATAATATGCCTGATATTAATGGAAAGGGGCATATCAGGTTTTCAAGTTCATTTGTATAAGATGAAAAAGAGCGTAATATATGTTTAGGTTTACAAGAAGAACTTTTGGCATCTCTGGAACTTATACCTTTTCCTCGTGTGCCCTTGTATTGTACTGTGTTTTTTTTTATGACAAGGGAAACCCACAGCCGCTATCCTTTGGGTGCGCACAGGGTAAAACCCCGCTCCTATGCAATAGCTCGCAAATCGCATAGAAGAGGTAACCCACACTAGGCAAGCCTGATGCGAGGAGCTTGACCTAGAAGGCAAACCCTTTGCTTTCGCTGGCAAGGGGTTTCAAAGCCCTTGTATTGTAGTGTTGTTGTTGAAACTTGAAAGAAGTGTCACATTTTACACTTATCCGAACAAGGAGGAGGAAAAAGGAGAAACAAGAGCATTTGCTGTTCTTTGAGTCCTACTTCATTAAAATATTAACCAAGTAATGGATACATTTTCTGGGTTATGTTTGGATTTACAGCTAATATCTTGGACATGTTTGTTGGTACATACATTTATTTTTTTCTTTCAAAGGTAAAAATTGAAGCAGGATTATGGACTTAATGCTAGTAACTGAAAGAGTTTCTATTGTTGCAGTCTTGTTCGCCAATGAGCCTGTTGATTTGTTAATTTTACCTGGTAAGTACGTTAATGTCTGTCATTAATTTGTGAAACTCTATATGATTCAAAGCTTGAAATAAATTTGGAAATTATATATTTACTCTCTCTCCATGAAGGACTTGCATTTGACAAAGCTGGAAGACGGTTGGGCCGCGGTGGAGGGTAGGTTTTATCCCTTTGTCTCTTTATTCTTCTTCAACAAAAGTAACAGATTTGATTCTTTATCAAAAAAAAAATAAAATGTAACGGCTTTGATTTGATTAAGATAAGATAGGGAAGAAGTACAAGAAAGGAAGAGAGGAGTGACCTGTTAATGAAAAAAGGAAAAACAAAATAACAAGAGTAGTTACATGATTTTCCCTGCTGAGTCGTTAATAAAATTTACATTTTTGTCCTCTTGTTGACGATCCTTCGTTTTTTCATGGTTTGACAAAAACAGATACTATGACACCTTTTTATCAAGATATCAAGAGCTTGCTGAGAAGCGAAATTGGAAACCACCTCTCAAAAGTATGTCTCTTTGTCTGCTTCTTTCCAGGATTACATGCAACAAATTTTGCTTTCTATAGTAACTTTTCACTTTGGTCCGCAGTTGCACTTTCTTACTCAGTTCAAATAGTGGATGAGGGAACTATACCACTAACTCCAAATGACGTTCTCGTGGATGCACTTGTATCACCTTCTGGTGTGATACCTATTAGTCCAGCTGCGCTAGAGATTTGCCAGTGAGAAAAATGCTCTTAAATAACTACACAAGCCGCAGGACCGTTCTCAGCACAGCAGCATCAGAGAGAGATTGGGATGGAATCAGTCCTTAGTGATTCGAGATCTCTAATACTATTGCATCTAGAGTCATGTCATGAGAAAGATAAAAGGCTCGTTCTGTTTTCTTGAGAAATAGTGTCTGGAGGAAGAGGTTAACTTTGGTGCAAGAATGTCTTTGTAAGTTTGGTAGCATGTGTGTCAATTGAGTTGAACCATTCATTTGTGGGCAAAGTTGAAATTGAACATATCAGTTTCTTTCTAGAATCTTTGAAATACATGTCGTATTATTAATATTCTTACTCGGATCATATATAGTTCATACTATGCAATACCAAGGAAAATATACTATTGTTAATATCGTTATCGTTAACACAACGTTAAAAATCCTCAATTGACTTGAATGCTATATAACACTGGAGTTGAAAAAAGTAAGTTTATCTAGTTCCAAAACAGTACTGTATTTTTAGTATATTTACATCTTTTATCTAAATATTACCAACCAAACACTTGACAAAATTCATGTATCGTTTCGTAAATTCGACAGATTTTCCAAGGTACTATTGACGGTCACTTATATGCAGCATGAAGTATTCTAATTACGTTGTGAAAAAGTAATATCCAACGAACATGGACGTATTATCCCAATAAAAATTGATTAGGATCATATCAATGTCAAGCTAATAAACGACTTTTTCCAGATTGAGAATTTTAGTTGACCATGTCAAGCCAGCCTATTTAACAAAAATATCGCGCACCGGTAGGTTCAACTACTCCAGTTTCCTCCAATTTGAATTATTTTTTTTTTGTTCTACTAATAGTCAAGCTAAAAGAAAAGGCCATAGATGTTAGTTTAGCTGGGGTGATCTTTTCTTAATTTGATCTTGAGTATTTACATGTGTTTCTCTGTACATTATGGAACAAGTCCTTGTATGAAAAAACTTTATTTAGATGTATGTATTACTAAAATGACCTAATCAATGATGTTCATTTGAGCATGAAGGTGTGTTGTTACAGATTCAAGAAGTCAACTTTCCTATCTATTTCAGCAGTTAGATGGTCAAAACCTGCTGATAAAGTATTCAAGTAATGACATAATTATATCCGGAAACTAAATTAACAAGGCTAGCTCAATTGAAAAAATAAACTTTTGACAATTCACATATGAAGAAAGTGACTGATGGCATGACAAGAAGGACTTGTAAGCTCAGTGCAGAAAATGTGGTTGTGTTTCCAATAGGACTTGGACATTTGAGATGGAAGGTAATTGATGGAGATATTTTCCATTTTTTCTTCATGACCTATCACAACTCAAGCACATTACACGTATTGTCCACTTTGGCCCAACAGACTATACAAATTTGTCTTTTGGGCTATGCCCTTGTAAAACCCTTCACTTTTCTCTCACATTTGGATGTGGTATTCGCCTAAGGTGTTATGTGTACGGTGTACTCTATATTCAGAAGCATGTCAGCCTAGAAGTCTGTCAGTTCTTCTCCTGACCTGTAGGTGTCACTTGACCCTCTTTCGATACGAGGCCCCCTGACCATAACAGAGTCTTGACATAAGTCTCTATTGAGTTGTTGTACCATAGGAAGGGCTAGGATGAAGAAATACCTGATTAGAAATGAGTTGAACGGTTTGTAGCTTTGACGAATGGTAAAATAATTCATAGAGGTCGTAATCCCCGAGTTAAATTTACTAACAAGTTGATTGACTATTTCCTGATGAAGTTGAGACATTGCATTTTTCTATTGTCAAAAAGGCTAACTAACCTCAACTAAATTTTCTTTCTTTATGATTTGATTTTAGCATGTTGCTTTCTTGAAGATGAAATGTCACCAAGGCTAGCTTGACAAATAAATAGCCCTTGAACTACTATTGCATTAGTACATTGTCACACACTTTTCTTTAAATTTCAAGTTTGATCATTCAATGGCTATTCGTGTGACGCTCTTGTTGGTTATTCTGGTAGTCTTACCTTTTCCTTCTCATTGTGCTGATCCTGATCCCCTGCAGGATTTCTGCGTTGGAATTCTGAACGATACATCAACATCTATTAACGGTTTTCCTTGCAAGCCTGCTTCCCAAGTTACTTCAGATGACTTCTTCTTTGATGGCCTAACCAAAGAGGGAAACACTGACAATGTATTTGGATTCACTGCAACCGTGGGAAACGTTCTTGCTTTCCCAGGGTTGAACACGCTAGGTCTCTCAATGAATCGAGTTGATTTTGCCCCAGGAGGGCTAAATCCACCACATTCACATCCTCGTGCAACTGAGACCGGGGTAGTCATTAAAGGGAAACTCTACGTTGGATTCCTGACAACAAACAACATGTTACATTCCAAAGTATTGACTGCAGGGGAGATGTTCGTGGTGCCCCGAGGGCTAGTGCATTTCCAAATGAATGTTGGGAAGGAGAAGGCAATGACAATCACAGCTTTTAACAGTCATTTGCCAGGGGCAGTGGTTCTACCAACTACACTATTTGCTTCTATGCCACCAATTCCTAATAATGTGTTGACTAAGGCCTTCCAAGTTGAAGCAAGTGTTATTGATGACATCAAAGCCAAATTTGGTTCTTAAAACTATAACAGCTGAAAAACAGAATGGAAAATAAAAGCCTAGAACATAATTTTGTGTTGTCAGGTTTATTAGTGTGTTTGTCCAAATTTTAATCTGGTACAAAGATATCCATGTATGTATTGTGTAATAATCAATAATGCAGAAGGGCAACAAGAATTCTTAATTTATTCATTCGTAAGTGTCGATTTGGGTACTCAGATCATTCTCTTCGTTTGTAGTTACTCATTTCAGAAACTCATGATTCATGTTTACACCGGGTGAATTTATTGTACTCTACTCACACATTAGTGGATAAAGTTGCAAGTATACATATCAGTTTCTTCATAAATTTTTGAAATACAATTGATAGTTGGATTTTTGAACAAGAATGCATCTTTTCAAATCGAATAAGGTTAAGCGCACTAATGGGATTCTCTCAAGCCTTTGTATTGAATTCTATTCAACACTAGAGGTGAATTATTTTTATATGCAGCATGGAGTATTCTAATAACGTTATGGAAAAGTAATATCCAACATAATCATCCCAATAAAATTGATTAAGATCATAATCAGTGTCAAGCTAATAAACGACTTTTTCCAGTCTTCAAATTTTAGATGATAATGTCACGACTATTTAACAAAAATATCCCGCAGAGAAAAGAAAAGGGGTTAGTTTAGTTGATATGATCTTTGAGCATTTACATGTGTTTCTCTGTATATTATGGAACAAGTCCTTGTATAATAAAACTTTATTTAGATGTATAATTAAAATGACCTAATCAATCATCAATGATGTTCATTTGGGCATGAAAGTTTGTTGTTACAGATCCAGGAAGTCAGCTTTCCTATCTATTTCAGCAAATACAAAGTCAAAAGTTGCTGATAAAGTGTTCAAGTGAACAAGAAATGACATAAGTAATTATTAGTATATCTGGAAATTAACATCACTATTTGGTAACTCAACTAAAAGAATAAACTTCTAACAACTCCACATATGAAGATAGTGACTGATTGCTCAGTGCAGAAAATGTGGTTGTGTTTCCATGTTTGAGATGGAAGGTAATTGATGGAGTATTCTTCAATATTTTCCCTTTTTTTTCATGACCTATTACAATCCAAACACATGACACGTATTGTCACCTTTGGCCTAACAAACTTAACGGATTTGTCTTTTGGGCTATGCCCTTGTAAAACTCTTCATCATTCTCTCACAGTTCGATGTGGTATTCACTTAAGGTGTTATATGTGCGGTGTACTCCATATTCAGAAGCATGTCAGCCTAGAAGTCTGTTAGTCCTTCTCTTGACCTATAGGTGTCACTTGACCCTCTTACGATATGAGACCCCCTGACCATAACAGAGTCTTGACTGAAGTCTCTATGGACTTGTTGTACCATAGGAAGGGCTAGGATGAAGAAGCACGAGTTGAACGAATCATAGCTTTGACAAATAGTAGTACAATAATACACAGAGGTCGTAATCTCCAAGTTAAATTTACCAACAAGTTGATTGACTATTTCCTGAAGTTGAGATATTGCACTTATCTATTGTCAAAAGGCCAATTAAATTTCTTTTCTTTATGTATTATATGATTTGATTTTAGCATGTTGCTTTCTTTCAGATGAGATGTCACCAAGGCTGCCTTGACAAATAAATAGCCCTTGAACCACTGTGCCATTAGTACATTGTCACACACTATTCTTTAAATTTCAAGTTTGATCATTCCATGGCTATTCGCGGGACGTTCTTGTTGGTTATTCTAGTAATCTTACCATTTCCTTCTCATTGTGCTGATCCTGATCCCCTGCAGGATTTCTGCGTGGGAATTCTGAACGATACATCAACATCTCTTAACGGCTTTCCTTGCAAGCCTGCTTCCCAAGTTACTTCAGATGACTTCTTCTTTGATGGCCTAACCATAGAGGGAAACACTGACAATGCATTTGGATTCAGTGCAACCGTGGGAAACGTTCTTGCTTTCCCAGGGTTAAACACACTAGGTCTCTCGATGAATCGAGTTGACTTTGCCCCAGGAGGGCTAAATCCACCTCATTCACACCCTCGTGCAACTGAGTCCGGAGTAGTCATTAAAGGGAAACTCCACGTTGGATTCCTAACAACGAAGAACGTGTTATATTCCAAAGTATTGACTGCAGGGGAGATGTTTGTGGTGCCACGAGGACTAGTGCATTTCCAAATGAATGTTGGAAAGGAGAAGGCAATGACAATCACAGCTTTTAACAGTCATTTGCCAGGAGCAGTGGTTCTACCAACTACACTATTTACTTCAAAGCCACCAATTCCTGATGAGGTGTTGACTAAGGCCTTCAAAATTGATGCAAGTGTTATTGATGGTATCAAAGCAAAACTTGGTGCGATAAACTATTAACAATTGAATAAAACAGAATGGAAAATAAAAGCCTATAACATAAATTTGTGTTGTCAGGTTTACTCGTGTATTTGTCTAAATTTTCAGCTGGTACATAGATTATCCAGCTGTGTATTGTGTAATAATCAATAATACAGAAGAAGCAACAACAATTCTTGATTTTTCATATGGACGTGTTGATTTGGGTACTCAGATCATTCTGTTCTTTGCAATCAGGATGGATCATTTATTTTAAGTCAGTGGGTGGGTTCTTCCTCCAACCACAAGCATGACCATTTTATTATTTCATTTCCACACTTTATATTTATATAATATATATATATATATATTATATATATAGATAGTTTAGTTTTTGAGTCGTGGTATGGCGCCACAGCCTTGGGCCCAGATCATAGATCTGTTTGCAGTTACACATCAAATAAGAGTCATGTTGTTTTTCACCAATATCTTTGATATATACTATGTGTTGTTCATTGTGTAATAATATAGTTTAATAGAGGATATCTAAACATGTGACAGTTTGGCCGAGTGGTCTAAGGCGCCAGATTTAGGCTCTGGTCCGAAAGGGCGTGGGTTCAAATCCCACAGCTGTCATTTTTGTCCATTTTATTTTGTTTTTTAATATTGCAAACATAAATAATTCTTGAAAAACAACTTTTATTACTCCATAACAACACTTATTTTCTCCAAAAAGTTTGTCTAAACACCTTTTTTTCTTCTTTCTTTTTAAAAAATGTACTTTTTGAAAAAAATAATCAGTCTTAATCTCCCAAAACTTGATAGTTTGACCAAACAGGACATTAGTCTCTCTCTCCCGTAGCAATTATCTTTGGCAAAAATCGCAGTTAGGTTTTAGTCTCTCTCTCTCATAACAATTATTGTAGTGCTACTTAACATGCAATTGAGTCTTTATGCTACAAGGACTACACTACTGTAACATAGATGTGTAGTCTTTTTTATTTTCAATTTCAGGTAGAAAAAGTATGTTTGTGCAATTGTGTTCCATTAAGTTTGATCAACTTTTATAGTTCTACATAATCCAATTGTAACTAAGCAACAACAACTACCAAACAAGTTGGAGACGACTATATAAATTCTCATTGATCATGTTTCTCCATTTAAACTCATCTCGGAGACAATGCAATTATGCAAATGCTTAAACACTTGCACATTACATAGAGCCTAGAGTAAAGGTTTTTAAAAAACTAATTGCTAAAAAGGAACAAAAGAAAATCAGAATTGACTTATACCTGAATCCCATTATTAATTGCTAAACTGACTGAAACATTTCCTAGTGAAGCTAAAAGTGTTGTAGACCCATTGAGTTTTAGATCTCTCTAACTGGGTAGTAGTTTGGCTACTACAGGCCCACAGTTATGAAGTTGAAGAATCGTGTTCTGCTGCCTGCCAAACCTCTGCTTTTCTTTCTCCGATTTATCGCGCAATCTTTACAAATACAACCACTTACCGGCTTCAAGACTAATAATGGAAATTAGAAATCTCTGTTCTTTGAGCAAGATTATACTCTGAGAAAGTTGCTTAGTCTATTTCTTATATCAATACAACATAGTACAAGTACACTTGAGTTAGACGACTTTGATCATACAACGATAATACAGACAATTCTACTGGAAATGATTATGATTACACATTTAAGAATGCTTCTGCTATAGTGGAACACAGCTGTTGGATCCAATACCAAGGTTCTTAAAAGACATCATGATGAATTGTGGGAGGCTAATGTTCCTGAATAATCTATGTTCCAATTCATTAGGGTACCTGTCATGTTACTCTGTCAAAGCTGTTGCCAACCTGCATATGGAGCCACTCGGATTGTGCCCCTTGAGCATATTCTCTCGGTGCTTGTGTGCCGAAAATCATTCCAGTGGTATCAAAAGCTGATGGTGCTAGCTGAAAGAGAAGTGGAGGACCCACGAAATCAATAAAGTGGTGAGAAGCTTTCCACCCAAATTATACTTACCAAAACATGAAAAGAATCAAGTACTAGATTGTGTTGCAAGGAATATGAGTATTTTAGAGATTAACTTGATAATGAAAATACAGTCGAGATAAATAGAGTCTAGTGTTGATGCATGAATGAAAACACTAAGTACAAGTTCAGTTGGTCATAGAGAACTTGGTTTTGTTATGTAGTTCAAGATGGTGCGCATAAGGTCACACAAGTACAGCAGATCGTGGTTGAGGAGTAAATCATGTAGTCAATTTCTAAATAATCAACTAGGTAGAATCATACATAACAAAACAAAAGATTGAGAGGAATAGAGTACTTGGGAAAGTGGGGCAAAAGAAGTAGAGTAGCAAGTACGTCATAGACTTTATTGCGGAGCCAGATGGCATGGAAGCCTATTGGAAAATGTCTACATCTGTCCTAAATATTACATCATTTAATTTCACATGGTAAAGTGCAGATCTAGCAATGCTGCAAAAAGCTAATACTTCACTTTCAATACTTAGTTCAATACTTATCCGTAAACATCATCACTGTGAATACAGCATTGGGTAATAAAAGAATTGTAAATGGTGATGAACTTCAAGACCAATCCCCCCGCCCCAAAAAAGATAAGGTAAAAGAAAAAAAAAACACATGGAAAAAAGCACAAGAAAAAGTGGTCACTAGAGGGACATTTATCAGAAATTCAACTATATGCGAACAGATGCCATATGCAATCCAGAGAAAAATCTCAGCTGTTATCCAATCGGATGAACCTTAATCTAAAGTACAAGCTTGCTTAGAAATGCAATTGGACGTAGAATGCTCCAGACACTAATGCAGGAATCTTCCTGTTGACACAACCTCAAGATAACTGAATAGGACCAGTTCAATAGCAAAATGGTACATGAAAAAGGTCCATATCAAAAGAGAGCACAATCTTTCCTTGTTTCCACACATGGACCAGAGAGAGCGCATCATATTTCTTTCGAGAAATATGGTTGCATAGAGGTCAAGCACTCTCAGATGCTTAAGGAAGATAACAAAATCAACTAATTCAATAACTTTTTATTTGACTTTCACATAATTTCTCTTTTTTTACTTATTTCTTTTTGAGAAAGACTATCACATAATTTCTCATAATCATGGTGCTTGAAACTTCTTGTACTTCTAGGTCCAGTCTTTGGGTGATAGAGATTTTCAACTGCAGCAAGGAGCAAATATGATATACAAAGTGCACAGTGAAACATATCTACCACTGTCAAAAGTTTTGGTTCTGGTATTTATCATCTCAATCTCCCCTAACAACTCTACAATATCTAAATTAAAAAAAAAAATCAGATAAAAGAACCTCCAGCAAATTTTTATCTTTCAATCAATAATCAACTCCGAAAATTGAAGGCTGGAACATACTGTGTTTTAGATCAACATAAATCTGATTCCATCTACCAGGTTTCTTAGATAAGGAAAAAAATATCATAAAAAACACCAAATAACTTACATCTTTTGAAGGATAGGTTTCTATAGGGTGGTTCATCCTTGAATTGACTGCTTCAAGCTTCATGGACAAGAACTGGAAAGTTCAATCAAAGCAAAGCGGATGAGGTTATGACTTGTGTTAATAAAAAGGACAACTTTAATACAGGGAAGATGAGGAACTACCTCAACTTGACGCTGTAGTGACTGGATATAATTTATTATTTCGTCAAGAACAAGTGCTTTTCCAATAACCTGTAAGAAAGTTACAAACTAAATCTTGCAAAAAATGCAAATTGTACATGAAACATGCATTCAATCTTAACAGAGAACACAAAATATTGATGTAGTTCCCACAGTAGACATATAAAAAATGTCACCCTTCATATAATATCCACCACCATAAGCTCAAGGCAGATAATAGGATAACTTCAAAAAGATTACTGACCTTATTACATCCAGGCACCAAATCTTGCAGAATTTTCATCCTCTCGCTGATCTTTTCTCTCCTGGCCTGATAAATTAAGATTATGCTCAGCCACTGTAAGAAATAATTGCACCATTAAAAGTTAGGGAAGTTCAGAGAAGGCTTTACCCTCTCTGCTAGACTGTGGCTATCAGTAGCTTGACCCCTTCTTGCCCTTACGTGGATGTAATCCTTAGGTGGCTCAGGTTTACTACTTTGTTCAGTCCCCTTGTTAGCCGTCTGGGAACTTGATTCTGCTTCTATCTTTGAAGCACCATTTTCTTCTTTAGATTGGGATGCTTTCAAACGTTTGGCCACTGAACCATCCTGAACATAATTCGAATTAATATGAATATCAATAAGTTGCTTCATTAAATCTGAAAACTATATCAAGATAAGAATTCGTCAGCTGAAGACTTAGAGTAGAGTTATGAAATCTAAAGTAGATCCGAATAAAAATTGATCACAAATTAGCACATACATCATGATCTTACACCTCCAGGATTTGGTTAGTACATGTTTGATTTGACATCGACACCAATTAGGATGAATGAATCGGGTTTATACACAACAAGCAAGAGAACAAATTACATAATTAACATGTAAAAGTAGCTCAATTCAACGATAAATTTAAATGATTAACAACTTCCAACGTCAAATCAACAGTAATCTATCCACTTAAGGAATAAAAAAAAAGTTAGTAGTATAATTACCAAATCATTAGCATCACTAGTAGAGACAAACTTAGAAAAATCATCCTCCGAATTCATATCCCTCTTCCTTACACCAACATTACCTCCACCACCACCAGCTCCTCCGCCTCCGCCGCTTCTTCCACTCTGCTCCGTCAGAGTAGATTCATTAATGGAGTTTGCAGCCGCTTCTAATAAACCCGTAAAGCTACTCATTCTGAGTCCCAGTCCTCCTCCACCAAGTTCACCGTTTCCTCCACCATTTGCCGCTGCGGCAAACGGCCAAATCTCAGCCAAACTGTAAGAAGAAGGATTCGCCGCCGAGAATGAACCTTCATTAATAATAGGTGGATCCATTTTTGAACAATTCACAATTATATACAAACCATAAATAGGAAAGATTAGTGTGAATTTTATTAAACAGTAAATGAGTGAAATGGAAAAAAAAAAACCTAAGTGATTATGGAGGGAATAGAGAAGTGTAAATTGAGTATGGTTTGAAAATGTTTGGGTTTATTTATTATTATAGAGTGAGAGTGAGAGTGAAAGTGAAAGTGAAAGTGGAAGCCATAGAGAAAGAGACAGAGACTACTGTGATGTGAGGTAGTGAGGGAAGAAGATGAAGATTAGGATGCGTACTGTAACCCCAGCCGCACTTTAGTACTCCCTCTCGCAATTAATATCACTCACTCTTTTTAATATTTAGAAAAAAATTAACTTCATTTTCACTCAAATTTATGAATTATTTTTCGTGTTGAAATCAAATTAAATCAAATAAATTAAAGCGAAGAAATTTTAAACTAAGTTATAAAAAAAGGGAAAGGGTATAACCCTCAATTTTGTCATTTGGAGCTAATATCCATCTCGTTGTGAAAGTAGCTCATATATACCCTTACCGTTATACAAATGGCTTACATATATCCTTACCGTTACAAAATGAGCCCACATATATCCTTCATTTTATTGGAGTGAAAAAATTAGTTTTATATTTATATATTTAACCTTTAATTTTTTTAAAAATCATTTAGGGGTATATATGATCCTTCTAGCAAAGTTCAAGGTATATTTTAATCTTTTTCATACATAAATTATTTTTTGACTTCTTTGATTATCATTATTTGAGTTTCTTATTCTTATTTTATTTTTTCTTTTATTCCTTAGTGTAAGAAAAAAAATTTAAAACAATTTTTTGTGTGTCTATATTATAATTTAAAACTATTTTTTTGGCTATATTGTAATTTAGTTTTTGTATTTGGAAAAAAAAATTGGGTCATCTATAATAAATTTTACAAGAATATTAGTGAAACATAAATAAATTTGACCATCAAAATAATAAATCTAAATTAGTCATTGAAACAAAAAAAAAAAGTCAAAAAAATATATGTTTGAGTAGGATTAAATATTCCTATATGAGATTATACTTGGTTTAAAAAAATTATTAAAAAATTAAACTAAAATTAATTTTTTCACTTTCGTTAGAGAAAAGGGTATATGTGAGTCATTTATATAAAAACAGGGATATATATAAGCCATTTTTATAATAAAAGGTATATCAATTCTAAATGACCAAATTAAAGGGTATATCAAACCCTTTTTCCTAAAAAATAAAATAGAGAGTGGAGAAATATTGTGGGAGGATCTAAAAGGTTTAGTCGAGATGAGAAATGAAAACAAATCGCTGGTTTTTGCTGTGTTGTGTACTCGCATTTATAGGGAGACACGTGATTTTCGCGGAGCTCTTTTTTTAAGTTTAGGCTTAAGGAGATTAGAGTGATTAATAATGGGCGCGTGGGGTTCAACGTATTATTAATCTGGATTATTTTTGGGATCACACGCCTTACAAATCGCAGATTAAGCAGTAATATAATAATGGCGTCGTGATTTACAGATGTGCATGCTCCGTATATTACTATATTAAATTCAACGTTGTTCCCTCAGAGTATTTCACTGAGATAATTGTATTAACGATCGAGTGATAAATATTTTTTTTAATATTTAATAAGATGTTTTTATTTGAATAGTAAATTTCATAAAATGTAGCTCAAAAATGAATATATGACTTTGATAACATGCTAAATTAATCGCGATGACATAAAAAAATGAAAATTGTTCAAAGTCATATAAAGAATTCAAGAAATTCATCCTTCTCCAATTCATTAGTTTAACTTGAGTACTTTTTAATTAATGTTTTCTTTATGTAATTTAATTAATAGAATCAACGCAAGAGACACACCAATAATTTGTTAGTAGAAAGGAGAAAGTAAACACAATTATTAAAACTTAGGCCAGGATGGCATCCCAAAGAATTTGCTGGTTTGGTTTCAATTTTGAAACTCCAAAATAGGAAAGAAAAAGTAAGTACAACACAAAGCCTAACAAATTCTAGTTTATTCAAGTTTTATTTAAACCATAAATTTTGTTCTCCCTATATCGAAAAAATTTCCTCACAAGTTTATTCAAGTTTAGTACTATATCATGAAAAATTCTGGTTGAAAAGATAACGATGATGAATAGAAAGGTCATTCAAGTTATAAAAATCGGTTATATTTGATTTGAAAACATTAAAAGTAAATTGAATAAAAGTCTAATCAAATCAATAAATTAACGATTTATGTAAATACGCATATCTTGTATTTATTATATCAATATAAATATTGAGTGTGAATAAATTTGTCCTCCTTTTTCCTTACCCTCACTCATCCTAATAGAAGTGCTTACAATTATACTGTAATTTCTCATCTCTAATTAGAGACAATTAAAATTATAGAGTTTATGAATTTTAAATTTGTCATAATTATGTTTGATGAGCGACCACATGCCTACCTTTTCCTTAAATAAAAGAATATAGCGTCACTAAAGTGCATGTGTTAGTTAACAAAAACAAACACCAAGTAGTCTTAATAGGTTTGGATAATTAATGATAAATATGCGTGAAAAATCAATCATATAGTTTGGTATTAAACAGATGGATTAGTTTGGATATGATTAATACAAAACCCTAATTTGTCTTAGCAATTAGCGTTGCAAGAAGCTTTCATGATTCATCAAATTGGCCTAACCTCCCTCTTTTAAGTATGTAAGTAGAATTCTGTTCCTCTCTTTTGCCTAATTTTTCTTGCTTACCCACACACTTCAAAGTCAAGCAAAAAATAACTCACTCGAAAGTTCACTTTGAACTTTACTTAACATAGTATTACTTACATGTGCCTTTGATACTTCCTTCTCTACATTAATAATATATATAGGTTTTTTCGTTTTCGATATAATAATCTGGTGTTTGGTATTCGTAGTTGGTCCAACTCAGATGATCGGTTATGAATATATGTAAATTCAATAGTTTTGCTTCAACGTTGCAAGTAAATATTTGATCATGGGCACAATTATTATTATAGTATATATCAACTTGAAGTCCTTGCAGATATCATAAACTTCAAAATTCTGAATCTACATCTAGTTCAATATATACATATTATAATATAGAATCTATAAAAAGGATCGAGGTGTTCCTTATTTATGAATAAAAATGGAGGAATATCATCCATTCCGAACGCGGTATGTTTGGGTGGTCATGCATGAAAGTGACTTACTCCTTCCCAAATTCCTTTGTACTACTTTCTCCCTTTGGGTATTTAAAATGTGCTGTAAACCAAAGGATTTGGTATAGTGACTTTTTACGGATTATTTGTAACAATTTATGTCATCATGGCATCACCTTATGGTCCTTCACCCAATTCGAAAGTGACACATATGCTAAAATTCATCTTATTATTAGAGTATCTTTTTAATGTGTTTATAATATGATGTTCTTTTCGTACGTTCATTTTTTTTTAACCACTGTTACATCAAGATTGGAATGTGGAACATTATAAAATCGTGGAACAAAACTTTGATCGATGAGATTGATTTTATTTTTTTTATTCCTCCAAATTTATCACTAGACAATGTCTAGTGGCATTTTATTAACATAAAAAATATCAATAGGGATAAGTGCAGTAAGAAATTTGGCGCTTACCTTACTAATCTTAATAAATCTAACGTCTACTTACTACGTAAGAAAATAAGAGCTAGAGAGAACTAAGTATTTTCTAATCACCACAGAGTTTGTAATACACTCCATTAGGGGTGTCGAAAATGAACCCAACCATAGGTAACCCACCCAATCCGCCCATAATTTTAAGGGTTGCTCAAGATAATTTGAATTGGGTTCAATCTCAACTCATTCAAGCCTAACCCATTTTAAGAGAATCCTTAATTGAGTCCAATTCAATCTTCAATTTCAACCCATTTTAAAACTTTTTACTAAGATATGTTCTTATATTAAAGGTATGAATTATTATCTATTTAACATCTTTTAGGATTTATCTATCCATTTGTTACTTTTTTTAAAAAAATCTTGAGTTGAAATTCGCATTGTGATTATAAAAGTTAAATATCACTATGTTAAAATTATTGAGATTGATCGGGTCAAGTCCCAACCCGTTTTTTAGCCCATTTGAACCCAACTCATTTGAGCCCAAACTAAACTTGGGGGGTCAAGACCCAACCTGATTTCTATTTCAACCCATTTTAATATCTCCAATTTCAACTCAACCCACCCATTTGACACCCCTACACTCCATGATGCTTAAATAATGTAAAAATATGCCAATCAAGAAGAAAGTTGAGTTATCAGCCTCAAACTTTCTATTACAAACACATGAATTAAAAAATATTGATTGCCCATCAAAAGTAACTTGAAATATTTTTCTCTTGTCTTCTTCTTCAAACCTATCCAAAAATACTTGATAATTCATACTTTCTTTATGGATTTATTGGATCTTGTTGAACCTATTGATACTGTCAAATGGTTCTGCTTTGCCTGTCGCATCGTAGGTGCCTTAGAACAAACTCCTCAGTCATTTTACCTTTCCAATATGCTTTTTATTTTTGTGAAATGTCGAATTTTCATTGGTTGTATATATTTATTATATATATGGATGGGCTAATCCGTATGTTCATCATATGATTTTTTAATTTCCATATATGGTACGTTAATAATTTGGTGGCATCAACTTTATGACAGTCAAATGTAGTCACGGGAAAATTATTACTTCCTCCGTCTCTAATTACTTGTCTTTATAATTGTCCCTAATTATTTGTCCATTTTAACAAATTAAGAAAGCACAACTTTTGTTACTTATTATACCCTCAATTAAATAACTAATTACTTTGAAAAATGTAGAACTTTTCATCTACTTCATAATTAATAGGGATAAAATAGTAAACTCACTATGTCATTAATTACTTTATTAATAAGTGTGCCAATTCAAAAGTGGACAAGTAATTAGGAACAAAGAGAGTACTATTTACTTGTCCACTTTTACTTCTCTACTGAACTAAAAATAAAGAGCTAATTCAAGTTTCTAAAGTATTCTTATTAGTTAACTATAGATACGATAAAATTATTATTATATTTATTGATCCTCAAGGAATGTGTCAACTGTAAAATTAATATTGGACAAAGTTCAAATGGACGAAAAGAATATTATTTCTTAATTTACTCAATATTCGTTAATTTATTTTAAAATTTTCAAAATCGAACTTCTCTTGCTGAAAATGAGGTACAATTATTAGTGCATGATAAAGTAACATTTTTTTAAATCACAATTGTAAAGGTTTTCAACCCGAATTGGACACGCATTTTAATTACGTACTCCCTCCGGTTGCATTTTATGCGGCACTTTTCGGATTTCGAGATTCAAACAAGCCTAACTTTGATCGTAAAATTTTTATAAATCTTTTAAACATTTTGAATTATCTATTATTGTGACTTATAGTATTTTTTACGTAGTTTACAAATATATAAATATCATTTCAAAAAAATTGAAGATTTCATGCGCAAATTTCCGGTCAAACTTAAACTATTTGACTCTCGAAAAACGAAAAGTACCACATAAATTGAGACAGAGAGAGTAGTATTTTCTAAATTAAGCAAGACATAAGTCACAAAGTGACTTACTGACCTTCAAAAAAAGTTTAAAACATCAATTTTTTTAATCATGAGAACATGGATTAACGATGAAGAAACGATCAAATCAGCATTTGAACTATATTTTTATTATGATTGTGTTTCATCGAGAAAATTAGCAAAAATAGAAATTTAGTTGCTTGGGATTTGACATTCTCCATTTTATGCTCCTTTCCGTGCTCATTTTTTTTTTATATATATCCACTACATAATACATATATAAGATCCTATTTATTCCACCACTAACACCTTATGCTTCATTTAAGTATTCATTCTTAGAATTAATAATTTATAAGGTCCAACTTCTAAGTAAAAAAAAAATAATCAAATATTCATATCTGGGCTATGAGATCCCTTTGTATACATCCTCTATTTATTTTCTTTGAAACCCTCGAGAAATTTACAATCTTTGTTCTTGTGGTGAGCACTGATCTGGTCACTGTGTAATAGCTCGCAAATCATACATGAAATGTAAATCGTATTAGACAAGTCTCATGCGACGAGCTCATGGCTGAGTAGCAGACAGAAGTTGAATTCAGGTCTCCCACAGACTCACCAGTCACCTCTCAACCACTCAACCAGGTCTTTGTGGGCCTCTATTTATTTCTATAATTACCTTATTTATTTTTATATTACCTAATTATTATTATTTTTAAGTTAATTTTTTTCTACACTCGTCATTTGCCAAAATAACTTTTTAAATAGGTAAAAAAAATAATTATTGATATAGGTCTTTACCATACTATCCCGATTAATTGATGTTTAGTATTCAATCTTAGAAAATGATTTGGAGAATAGTACTATTTTATGCTAAGAGTAAAACATGGAAACATAATAATTGTCTTTTCTTGATGTATGTCAAAAGTAACAAGTAAAAATAAAAAATTATTTTAGAAAAAAGTGACAAATAAAAGTGAGCAACATGAGTATTTCTTATGTTTTTCGTAACCCAGGTCAATTTGGTTGGTTTAAAACCAACACAATATCAATTTCTTTTTTACGTATGTATACGTATAGTAAGTGTTAAATTCTCTCCACTTTTTTCTGCGATTACTTTTCTATATTTTGAATCCCTTAGAAAAATTATGGCTCTGCCAATAAAAATGCATGTTTTAAATTACCATTAACCCAAAAAATTATAAACATCTTTCAATGACATTGAATTTGCTGGGCCACAAAACGTTAAAGCAGAAAACCATATCCCTTTCTCATTTCAAATTTAGCCCATCTTTATTCTTATTGTGCGATTGGTCGTCTGCTGGAAAATATTAAGTTATTTTCTGATGTTTGGTTAGAGAAAAAAAATAAAAATTTTAAAACATAAAATGGTTATTTATAATTGTATTATACATAGCAATCCAGGGCATGCAGATTATTGTACACATACGCTTGTTCCTACCAACATGAAGCTACAATATAATTAGTATTAATTTTCATACTAACTTTTTATCAAAACATTATCAAGTTTCTTAACATTATTATCAATTTTCCATAAATTGTTTTCAGAAACCTAATATTAATTGGAAAATGAGTGAGTAATTTACTTGTTTATTCGAGAAAAAGGAAGCAATTTAGCGTCACACTGCCATATTAGGACGTTCCCAATACTTGACAGAACAAAATAAATAAATAATTATCGCTTGGTGTGTAGAAAGGCTATTTCCGATAGGCCATCAAATAATTATAAAAAAACATTCGTCGCCTGAGAGATTCGAACTCTCGCGGGGAAACCCCATGTACTTAGCAGGCACACGCCTTAACCACTCGGCCAAAGCGACACTTTGTTTATGTGTCCATTTTAGACATATTTATTTTACGACAAGTGATTATGACAAAGGTTATTCCAATTCTTCCTTTTTTCTTCTTTTGGTGCATTGGAAAAGACTAAATAAAAGTGCTAACATCTTTCATAAGCTACATTGCTTAGATAATCCTAGAGCAAAAACTCAATTTCTTTAATCGTGTCATTGCTTACAAGCATATCCATCTTGATGGCTTTCAACAAGTATTTGCAATCTTCAACTATTGCCCTAAGAGGGTGATTCAATATGTCCTCGTGTGTGTGTAAAGTTAGATTGCTAATGGATAGTTCTACTTGGCCATTGCCTTTGGTAGTTTGAGTTCTTGCTTAATGTTTTGAGACAAGTTTTATTTACTTGAATATTCTAATATCCATTTTCTTTGGTCATTACCAAAAAATTCTTTCAAAAAACAACATTTCCAATTTGTATCTTGACACTATCATTAGTACTCAATTTAACATTTCCTACATAAGGATAAGACCAAGCTATCAAGATCACTTTTAACACTTAAAATACTCTGTTGGAAAAAGTGGTACTAGTTAAACCTTTAGTTAACTAGATAAGTTGGAGTTAGCTGATGTTTTATCAAAAGTACAAGAACTTATTTGATTGGGAAACAAGTTATCCCAAGATTGGTGAAATAACAATCCTATCGCTTGACCCAAAAAACAACAAGCCCATTTTGGATTTAGGAAACTACTTACTTACTAACTATGATAGATATACACTGACAGTCCAACATGATTTTTTTTATACAGCTGATGCAAGAAGAAGATCAGCCAGTATGCACAACTTGGATGAGCTAAAGGAAATTTGAATTTCACATGTATGATTCCAATTTCTATCTTACAACTAACAGGGAACACAGTAGTAACAGTAGTAAATGGAACTGATCAACCCCTCACCTGTAAAAAATCATTTCTTTCCCTTCGGCTTTGGATTCCAGTACATCAAGAATCAATTGGGGCTTTGAACACGCAAAGGGTACCACCACATTCATTGGTAAGTGGAAACTTTTCAGTAACTTTTTCAGAACTAACAAGATATGAAAATTAAAGTTAGTAAAGTCAGTTGATCTACTCAAACACCCAATCTTTCTGCAGTATGGTAAAACTAGAGAGTTATTATCCTCTTTACTTCCATTGATGGTCCATTTAGTGTCAATCACTCCATCATGGACACCACCATTAAAAAAATTATCTACTTCCTGAGCCAGAGGACGAAATGTAACAGTATACAATTTGTTACTCAAGTATGCCAATGATCAATACACTACACTCCCTCTTTAGAGAGGGCATAGTTAAAAGGACTATAGAACTACCATTGCTCTTCTTTTTTTTAATCAAAGCAGATGTACAAACTACAAAGATAGAGATAGCAAACTTTTTTTCCCAAAAATTTCCCTATGCTAAAAGGAATTACATTTCACCTCAAGATTTCAACTTGATTCTGCTTTTTGTACAGTAGTCTTGAAAAGGAGTACATATAGCTTGTGATCCATGGAGAAATATATGAAACCACCTACTGAATGTGTGACAAAAGAGCCAAAACTGGTCCCTACTATACAGTGCCATGCTGGTCCATAGACCCCATCAAACTCCTAAAAATCAAGAAAAACACGTTTTTAACAAAGTAATGAAAAGCTCAAATCTCATAATCACCAAAGATTGCACAATCATTGAAGTGTTTACCTTTTTTAGGGAAAATCCAAGTGATTTAGAGGAGAACTTTTCCAAGCTATCATGAACTTTTCTTGCAAAATCCACAGCATGAATCTGCATAAAGGGTGGCATATCCACAGACACAACTTTCACACCACTACAAGAAAAGAAATCAGCCAACTCAGTCTGTGAGCAACAGGATGATTTCCTCCTGCCTCCACCATTCATAGTCAAGGAAAAAGATGGCCTTTGTTGAAGCCCCTTCAACTGTTCACTATCTTGGTCCTTGGATAACAGAGCTAATGCCCTTTTCACATCCACCTCTTTCTTCAACTCCTTCTCCTTATTGGGTATTTTCTTGATTTCACCTTTTTCTTGCAAGACAATAGCTTTATCAACATCCTTCTGCACATATCTCCTCCCATGTTGGCTTTTTGACTTGGTCAAAGCAGAGCATGAAGAATCAAAAGCAGTGGAAGCAGCAGCCAGAGTTTTAGCCTGTAAATGAGTGTCAACAGGAGGAGGATGTCTATGGCCAGATTTGAGGATTTTGTGATTTGCATAAAGCTTGGAGAAGTGAGAAGAGATGTTTTGGATAGTGGGGGTGGGATCTGGTGGGGGTTGGGGTTTGGAGTTTGTGGTGGCGGAGAAAGGAGTAGGTTTAGGTTGCTTTTTGAGAGTGGGATCCATTGCAGGAGCTGCAGCTAAGGTCTAATTTTGGGGATAACTAGAAATGGAAGAGGAAAGAGTAAAAATGGGAGAGAAATAGTGTACTACTAGTAATTTATTTTATTGGAGAATGTGCTAGATATGAAGGGGTGAGGGGGGCAAGTGTTTAACTAGTTCACTGGATTGGGACCTGTGATAGATGAGCTATAGATCTGTTTTTCCCCCCTTTTAAGTTAAGTGCGCCGCTTGCGGAGAAAAATAAGGCAAATTATGCCCATTATTGACCGCCCTCTTGTGTTCATCTATATTTCTAGTTTTTTTTTTTATTCAATTGAGTTTGAAATTTATATTAAAGCTTTGACTAAATCTGAATTGTATATTGTAATGCCTATTTTATGATGATGTTTTCAATAAAATTTTCTTCATAGCTTAAGCTAGATCCCGACACAACGTCCAATTAAGACAGTTATATCTACACCGCAACCTATATTGGTCTAGCTAGACTATTTATTTTGGCGGAACTAAATTATTATCTTGACATACAAAAAGTGATGAAACATAGGTTGATTCGTCACTATATTAATAGTTAACTTTTTAACAAAAAAAAATTCTTTAAAATAATATTCTCCGTTTTAATTTATTTTACTGTATTTTATAATTTTAAATTTAAGATACGTGAAATGAATTATAAAATTTCTAAAATGAACCTACTCTGATTGCTCGGAGCAAATCTCATTTAGATGGCATTTACAGTCAAACCTTAATGTTGGGTGTGTCATATTTAATGATCCATCAAAATCATGTATTTGTTGCATCACTCCTAGAAAGCAACAAAACGTGAGGGGTCTGTTCTGGTCAACACAGCCTAACTACCTAGGTGGCAAATTTTGAATATAGGTGAGTTGCTTTTCTTTTGCTTTGTTAGCGTCCCCTCTGTTCCTAATTACTTATCTATTTTTAAATTAATACATCTATTAAAAAATAATTATTAATATAATAAATTTATTATTTTATTTCTATTAATTATGAAGTGGATAAATTAAAAATTTAAAATTTTCAAGAAACTATACTTTTTTCAAAGTAATTAATTGAGGGTATAATAGATAAAATTATTTTATCATTTCTTGATTTGACAAAATGGACAAATAATTAGAAAAAATTATAAAAGAAAAAGTGAACAAGTAATTAAGGACAGAAGGAGTATATTGAATGTCACTAAAGCTGGCTGGCCCAACCCAACCCTAACGGGCTAGAGAGTTAAATGGGTTGGGACGGGCTGACCCTTTTAATTAAAGGACCAATAAAATAGCAGCCAAACCCAGCTCTAAGCTGGCCACCGGTTGGGACGGGTTGGTCCTTCAACCAAAAATGAACAATATTATTCTCTTAGAAAGAGTATCTAAGAGTATTGAACGTTGACATCTATGAACAGGACATTAATACATACAAATTTTCATTTCTGAATCACACACTTCGGCGAATACTTACAAAAATACATTTATGAATCACACACTTCGGGAAATACTTACAAAAATACATAATAGTCAACGTAAGATTTAGCGAAAAATGTTGATCATTCCACCATTCCTCCCTCAAAAAACTAGCTAGTTTAAAAGATTTGATTTTTTATTTTTAAAAATATTTATTGATAAAAACTTTACAAATAAAATACTACTAAAAGTATATATAAAAAAATTTTTAAGTATTCATATTCCACGGGCTGGCCTCTGAGGCTTGCGGGTTGGGCCTACAAGGCTAGCGGGCCAAATGAGGCTGAGCTAAAAAGCCTCGTTCCTTAATGGGGCAAAAAAATTAGGTTCAACCCCACTTAATTCAAGGGTTGGGTTGGACCGGCCTAGCGGGTCAAACCCATTTTGACAGCTCTAAATGTCACCTACATACCATCAATGGACCAATTTTTTCAATCAATTTTGAATCAGTTGTGATTTCCGCGTCAGTTTTCGTATCCCTAGATTCAAAAATTAAGCCATGGTGTGGGTGTACTCTGAAGTATTTAACAGGGCACTAGATAACTCTGCCTACCAAAACTTACGTAAATGTGACCTCTTGTATGTCTAGCAATCAATGTGACAGGAGAGTTTAAAAACAGAATGCAGCGGAAACAAATGCTGTTTCTTTTTATGATGGTGTTCGAGAAGCGAAAAGTAACAAGTTAGACTAAAAGGAGGTTGTATCTACTAAAAACTCATTAGATGACACGAAAACTTAGATGCTTTTCTTGTTCACTTGTTAGGCAAGCACAATTCACTGCAACAGTTTGGACCAGTCCCAACTCCCAAATTGGAATATATCAAATAGAGAAATTGCATTAACTTAGCTATTGGAGACATAAAACAAAGCTAAGGCTAATTCTAGGCCATCAATTAGTGGCATTGTCACTAGTAAAAGGGATCCTCAGAGAGGCCAGGGAAGTTCAAGAACATTTCATTTTCACATTCTAACATGGCTTCGACAAATGATGACGATGATGTGCCCTTTGTAGATAACGAGGTTTCAAAATCCTTCGTTGATGGTACGTTGTTTGATCCATCCTCACCTCCACCACACACCAACTTTTCTTCTATGGTTAATGTATCTTCTTGATCTTTGAAATTTGATGGAAGAAATGCATCGTCGAGAAGGTAGTCACACCAGTTTACTTGATTTTCAGCTAATGAATGAGATGCTGATGATGAAGACGAAGATGACAAAGGCGAAGACGTAGAGCAATCAGTTATAGGATTTGGATGATGGGAGAAAATCGCCTTTGGGGAATTGTAATTTGAAGCCTCTGTTACAAATTTTATGGCTTGTAACTCGGAGAACAGATCGACAGGAGGCTGATTAATATTGCTAGAATCTTGATTGTTGCTAAAGAAACATTCTTCTGAAGCTTCTGTTTTTGGCAGCTTCACACAAAGGCTGTTAAAGTTTTGGAAATTTTGTAAAGAATGTTGAAGTTGTTCTGGTCTAGACATAAATGCACCTTTTAGCTCTCTGTTAAGAGACACGAAACGAGTTCTGGCTTTCGGGAAGCCACCAATGTTACCATAGTCTGTGAGAATTTGTGAGAAAGGCTTGTGAGTAACAGGATCAATCCCCATTGCAGATAGCTTTTTTTTCAGCTTAGTGTTCCACAAGTTCTTCACATCATTATCTGTTCTCCCAGCTAGTTGTTGTGCTATTATAGACCACCTACAATATTTTAAAGTGTCAAACTATAAGCTAAACGCAATATTTGTCAATACACCTTCAAAAAAATTGTTTCATTACTTCAACGCGATGCTTATCAACTACTTTTAATTAGCTAAGATGAATAGGCTCGAAGTATTCAGAGCGTACACACCTGCTTCCTATAGTGGCATGAAGCTTAATGATCAGTTCCTCTTCTTGAGGCGTAAAGCTGTCCTGTTTAAGATCAGGCTTAAGACGATTGTTCCATCTCTGCTTCTGGCTCCTCCCACATCTCCCATATCCTGTTAAAAAATGCACTCATTTACAAAAATCTTGAAAATTTAGCACCTGGCAAGTTGTTTATGAAATGAATCTTAAGCCTAACTAACTCAAAGTTAACTCATCAGGCGATCAAAATCGCCCATAATCAAATGAAAAAAACAACATGATATACCCTCAACCAATGTAGCATGTTTCACATGTCTAGATCAGGACAACTGAAGCATGGATAACTTAACATCAGAGCCAACATTGGGAAACACAAAAGCATATATTGATGGGTCCTACTTTACTAATATGTTAAAAATGGATTACGAGTATAACTGAATCCTCAATGTTAGATCATAATGTAAAGATTATACAGGACCATATAAGGAGTCAACAGCTCATGGTCGCCCACCTACAGATCGACTTTCAGGATTTTCTACTATGAAAGAAAAACTAGGTGGAGTGATTTGTACCTGATTTCTTAGACATGGTTGCCCAATTACCAATTCCATGTTTGATTGAGACAAATGTAGATGTGTTAGCATCCTCATCTGTCCAATTTGTACATTTTCTATTATGTACCTTATCATTACAACAAGGAGGTCTCCCCATCTATAAATAAACTTTATATTTATAGTAGTGAAAACAATATATAGATGAAGGCAAAATGAAAGAATAGAATGTTGAAGAAGAGATAAGAATAAATAACATTAATCTCAAGTTTTGAACCTTCTTATGGATGCCCTAAAAGAAGGCAAGAAAAGCATGAGATCACTTTCCATTTAACTATTTTGCTTGATGGAATGTATTTTCCGTCAAACAGTTTTTAGATGAGTTATTAAACAAAGCTCAAAAAATATACAAGTTTCAAAGAGCGTTTGAAATAGGTTCGAATTGGGTGAATTAATTTGGTTAAACATTGAATTATTATTTTGCAAATAAACTATATAATAGTAAATACATCTCTCTATTAGTTTCATAGAGATCACAAGTTTTTGAGAATTATTATTATAAACAAATGTTAATACTGTATTATTCAACTAAGTAAAGAAAATATGAAAATGACCATTTGATCTCTGCTTAAAACCCCACATCTTCGGCATGATAAAGTGATTACTACTATTTCTTATTGGAAATTAGTTTGATATCTACTATTACCTACACTTAGGTGCAATATTAGAGAGGAGAGTCAGCTAAATATGCAGTTGTGGTAGAGCTAGGATTTTACTTAGAAATTTAAAATAAATATGTACATAGTGAAATAATTTATTTTAGGATAATTAATTTCGAAATAACTTGCTAAACCAAACAATCAACTCCTATTTCAAGAAGAGAATGTGGACTCCAATATGAGTGGAGACCAAAGGCTTCTCACATTAGAAGAATACTAAAGTGACTTTTCTATTTTTTTTATAAAAATGATTTTGTTATACTTCCTATGTCACATTTAACTCGATCATTTTTTCTTTTTAGTGGTCCAAGAAAATGTCTATCTTACTATAATTAAAAACAAACTAATTTTAAAATTTCTGTTTTGTCCTTTATGAAATAATTTCCAGTCACATAAATATACAATGCTTGTTTTGAAACCACATATTTCAAAAATCTTTCTTTTATTTTTAAACAGTATATCAAGTCAAATGATATTACATATAATGAAACAGAAGGAGTACCATTTTTATCAATTGAATGATCTTTTTATTGCTTATTTGCACAAATGCAGTGATGATTATATAAGCAATCAACTCTACAATACAATTATCTTATAGTTATTGTAGTATTGGGTTTATTGTATAGTTAGAAATTAGAAGGAAACAACATATGGTATGATATAATTTTATTTTTGTGTTGAAAGATTCTCATGGCTGCCAAAAAATAATTAGAAAAATAGTTGAAAGAAATAGTCCAACTCAGGTATCTAATATTAACTTGGACGGTCCCTCTTTTCACAACTGGAAAATAAAACCGAGTTGTCGACAACGGCGGCCAGAAGAGACTCTAATGACTAATCAAATACATGCATAGGTCAAAAATTAAGACAAACCTTATGCCAAATGCCAACTCTCAACAACAAATGAAAATGAATGAGTTATAGTATGTTGATGTAATCATTATAATTATAATTATAATAGAAACTTTACTATATATGTCTCGTAATATTCTTTATGAAGAGAGAATAATAGAACATGTGGCGCACAGCTTATACTAAAATCTTTCCAGATAACACTTTCTCAATGGACATGTATTCCACCATAAAATATTACTATACATCGTTGTCATTCATTTTTGCTGTTAATTTCCACAACATTAAAAAAAAATATATTTATTTCATAAAGTAAGTCTTATAGTTTATCTTCTCTTTGGTGTAAGTAGAAGGAAGTTCAAAATATTGGTTCATGTTTGGTGTGAAAAAGAATTGTATTAAAGAATATTAACTAATTATTATATAGTTATTTAGTGAATTTTTGTAAAATTATATGTATTTAAAAGTTTATAATCGTAAATATTTATTCATAAAATGTACATGGAGATATGCAATTTATTTATGGCGCCTTAAGATATTCTAATATCTTGTTAATGAACCATGACTTGCTCATTTGGTAAGATTGTATAAAAACTGGGTAATTTTTTTTATATAATTTTCACAACAACTAGTATGGTTTCATGTTTATGAAAAAAATACAACCCTAAAACATCTAAATTGTATGTCCAAACAAAAGTTTAACTTCAGACCTATTTAATTTTAAATCATGTGTGAACGAGACGGAAGACTCTACACCAATTAATATGGGTTTTTATTTTATAAAATAAGTATTTTTTGTTTGTTATTTCTAAATGGACATGCAAAGACTATTATAAATAAGTAAAAATATATGAAGGAAATATCTAATTTAGAATATTGAAATTTCAACGAATCGAGATTAAATAAAATAGTATTTTCTAAAAGATTAGTACTAAAAATACATATTATTGTTAATTCAATGTTACATGTGTTTAAGTCCCAAATATGAGGATCAAGTTCAAAACTTATCAATAATTTAGGACTTTAAAATGTTATTATCGACTAGTGAAAAGAAGACAAATACAAAAACAAAAGACTCCAATTTGTTTGACATTGATAAGCTTTGAGTGAAAACTCTTTTTGCCAACATTACCAACCAAACAAATGCCATCTAAGTGACATCCTCCAATTAAACTCCGGACTTTACTAAATACATCCCTTTGTTTATTCGTTTCTAACAAAAAATGAACTTTCATTTTCTTGTCCATTTTTGCTACATTAATTCTATAGTACAATTAAACGTGAACGGAGAGAGGGAGTAATAATTGAATTATATTATAGTAAAAAATAAAGTAATAATAAGTTGTTAATTAAGTGATAAAGTAGTTACACATGCATAACCCGTAAATAATACATTGTTAATTAAGCGATAAATAGTTACAAATAGCATGTGAAGACTGAAGTAATTATATATCATGTGATGTTATTATCATAAAAGATTGTTTGATTTTTTCATATACTTGAAAGCTCTAGCTAGTGTGTTAAAGTATACAAAAAATTGAACACATTTAGTTTAAAGTTCTACGATTAACAATAAATAGCACGATGTAAAAACATCCTATAAACACTAAATTTTATATACAAAACATATAGTGTACTTAATGTGAATGCCTACTTTTATGAAAATTCTATACACTTAGAAAATATTCATTAAACGAGTTAGCTTTTAAGCTTTCATTATTTATAAAATAAAGATTTAATTTATTTATTCTTTTCAAATTAAATTTATATTGACTACAATTAAAAAGGCCCTTAATGTCTAGTTCTAGTTTAATTATAAGGAAACTAATTTGGAATTATTATTAATTAGTTATTACCAAACTAATCGATATCATTTCAAA
This sequence comes from Solanum pinnatisectum, assembly GCA_035578085.1. NCBI lineage: Eukaryota > Viridiplantae > Streptophyta > Magnoliopsida > Solanales > Solanaceae > Solanum > Solanum pinnatisectum. Next base: position 47,110,642 of record CM069078.1, on the reverse strand, counting down.
AACTTCGTAATTAAATGTAAAAAAAAAAAAAAAACTTATTCACAAATTGATTTTGGCTACAAAATTTGTTACTACTTAATAATTCGTTGTTACCAAATTAATCTACGTATATCATTTCAATAGCTTATTCATTATAATAATAAAAAATAATATGTCTAACAAATAAATTTTTATTCACAAATTGACTTTGACTACTAAATTGTCGAAATAATTTACTTACCAAATACTTTTTGGAAATGTAATCCAAGGCAAGTGTTATAGATCTTGACTCATTTAGCTAATCTAATTATATTAATTAAACTTTTGAATATGAACTTTCAAAATCTAAAACAATTAAAATATCGTAAAACCCCCAAAATTACAGTAATTCTAAAAATACAAGAAAATTGTTTGCGCATTAAGAAAAGTACAGGACCCAATAATAAATATGCAAGGATTTTTGGGGCTTTATATGAAAATAAGTAGCAAACAATTAATTCTCCTTTTTCCTTTCCGGAGAATTAACCAAACGTATTTACTAGTATCTGATAAAAATAGACAAAATATTCTTTTGGGTCCCTTTCAAAACACAATTTTTTTTATTTTTTTTTATATTTTGAATTGAAAAAAAGTTTGTATATATTATTACTCTACTATATATTATAGTAAAATTTTGTTTCAATGGAAGTATACAGAATCCAATAGCCTCTGTTCTTCTTTCATTTCTCTCTATTTATATGAACTTTACTTGTTTAAACGCGTTTGTGATCATGTTTTTCTTGAATTATTAATTCTTCTTCTTCTCAACTGGTTTCCCTCTTTCTTGGCCAAGCTGTATTTTTTCTGAAACTTTCGGAGAAACCCATTTCAGTTTTCTATTTATTTATGACTATTGGCCATTGAAAGAGGGATTTTTGCAGTTTTTTTTTATTGTGAGGGTTGAATCTTGAAAATGAAGAAAGCAAAATTTGATATGTTTATTTCTTGGAGTCGGCAAAGATCGGTCCAAGTTTTGATTTTTATAGCATTTGTTTATGTGGTGTTGGTGGGTTTAGAAGTTCCTTTTGTTTTCAAAACTGGGTTTAGTTTAGTTTCTCAAGAGGGTTTTGCTAAAAACCGTCATTTGAATTCTAAAACTTTTGTGCTTGAGAGTGAAGAGTATGTGGAAGAAAGGAAGGCCCCAAATCGTCCTGTTGATGCGCCAGTTAGGGTTATGGATCAATCCAGGCCGGAGAGAAGAAGAATCAGAGAATTGCATACTTTGTTGTCGAATTTAGCTTTTAATGGAAGCTCCGTGAATATGAATAGCACTGATGGGTTTTCGGGGATTTTGAAGTCTGCAAAAGAGGCATTTGATGTAGGTAAAAAGTTCTGGGAAGAACTTGAATTGCACCGACAAGTGATTCCTGTAGATTATAATAACAAGACAGAAGAATGCCCACATTCGATTTCGATTTCCGGGTTGGAATTTCAGGAAAAAGGGAGAATGATGGTGTTGCCATGCGGGCTTACTCTAGGGTCCCATATTACAGTTGTTGGGAAACCAAAGAAGGCCCATCCGGAGCAGGACCCGAAGATATCTTTGCTGAAAACTGGTCAATTCTTGATGGTTTCACAGTTTATGATGGAGTTACAGGGGCTGAAGACGGTTGATGGAGAGGACCCACCAAGGATTCTCCATCTCAATCCACGATTGAGGGGTGATTGGAGTGGAAAGCCTGTGATTGAACAAAACACTTGTTATAGGATGCAATGGGGGACGGCTCAAAGGTGTGACGGCTTGAGGTCCAAGGATACGGAGGAAACTGGTGAGACAATGAATTTGGTTTATTGCTTTAACTCTTAACTGCTCCGTATGTTTTATTGAGTAATTGAACTTAAAATTTTGTTCATTGATGTAGTAATTTAAGCTAAAAATCTTTACTTTCGGTGAACTATGGGGTGGTGGATAGGAGGTTATGGTTATACATCTGTCTGTTGAAAGCTTGGCTATTGATTTAAAAGTATTGAAGGAAAAAACTTAACTAAGAATGCATTGTCAGTTGCACTCTCTGTTGTATTGTGAAGTAGCTTAATGTATAGGTAACATAGGCCTCTTTTGCAGTTGATAGACAGGTTAAGTGTGAGAACTGGATTCGAGATAACAACGACACTCATTCTGAGCAATCAAAGTCATCGTGGTGGTTAAACCGGCTTATTGCTGGGCGAACAAAGAAGATGTCTATTGATTGGCCATTCCCATTTGCAGAGGAGAAGTTATTTGTGCTAACGCTTAGTGCTGGCTTTGAGGGTTATCATATAAATGTTGATGGGAGGCATGTGACCTCATTTCCATATCGAACTGTGAGCAACATACTACTTCGTTCAAGTTCATATTGGAGTATTTAATTGTGGACTATTTTTAAGGTTCTTTCTTTGTGCTGTCAGGGATTTTCCCTTGAGGATGCTACTGGTTTGTCATTGAACGGTGACATTGATGTTGATTCGGTGTTTGCTGCCTCCTTGCCAGCAACACATCCCAATTTCGCACCTCAAAGACATCTTGATATGTCAAACAGATGGAAGGCACCGCCTCTCCTTGATCAGCCCGTAGATATGTTCATTGGTATTCTTTCTGCTGGCAATCATTTTGCTGAGCGAATGGCTATAAGGAAGTCTTGGATGCAGCATCAGCTAATCAGATCTTCAAATGTTGTGGCTCGATTCTTTGTTGCATTGGTAAGTTGACATATCGGTAGCATATGGAACCTATTGGAATATTTATTTCTATTAATATTGGTGTTGGTGCTGTTAAAATAATTACTTAATCTTGAGATGGATTTTTGACAGCATGCAAGAAAGGAAGTTAATGTGGAGCTAAAGAAAGAAGCAGATTTTTTTGGTGACATCGTCATTGTTCCTTATATGGATCACTATGACCTCGTGGTTCTGAAAACAGTTGCCATCTGTGAATATGGGGTACGTTTCTGGATTTCCCCTGAACATTGACATTTATTTTGTCCCCAGAAAGTTGACCTCACTATACGTTTGGTTTTTTGCAGGTCCGTGTAGCATCTGCCAAAAATATCATGAAGTGCGACGATGATACCTTTGTGAGAGTAGATGCAGTTATCAAGGAAGTAAAGAAAGTGCCCGAAAATAGGAGCTTATATATTGGAAATATCAATTACCACCATAAACCCCTGCGTAGTGGTAAATGGGCAGTAACATATGAGGTAAGAGCTTGGATCTTCTTGTGCGTCTCTTCCTCAAAATCTTTACCTCATATTAAAAGATCCTATGCTGTTGTATAGTTTTAGTCTTGACTCCTAATTCTGTTATATAGAAGTGCATAGTTTCGTATGCCTCATTGTTTAATGATTTTAATTTATAATTACCACATGATAGTGAGTAATCAAAATGTTTGAGATAGGTGAGTGTTCTCAAGAGATTAAATGGAGGGTATATAGATAAAGGATGCACCAGTTTCACGACAAATGCACTAGCCAAAATAGTTGCCTGGTCGCTTCCTTCCCCATTAATTTGTCTCAATAACGCTCTTAGGTTTAATTTCTGTGGCCTTGTTGAATCCTACGAAATCTGAGTATCTCATTTCGTCTCCCACTCTCTCTTTTTTTCTCAGGAATGGCCCGAAGAAGATTATCCAGCTTATGCAAATGGACCTGGCTACATAGTTTCATCAGACATCGCTAACTTCATTGTCTCAGAGTATGATAGCTATAACTTAAAGGTAGGCACAAATCCCGCTCCCCTTCCATCTGTGTCACAGTTCAATGAAATATCTAACAAAGCTCTCCTGACTCGCAGTTGTTCAAGATGGAGGATGTAAGCATGGGAATGTGGGTTGAGAAATTCAACAGCTCAAGACCTGTGCAATATGTACACAGCTTGAAGTTCTCCCAATCTGGTTGTGTAGAAGATTATTATTCAGCTCATTATCAGTCACCTAGGCAGATGATTTGCATGTGGAACAAACTACAACAGCAAGGGCGACCCCTTTGCTGCAACATGAGATGAATACAATTAGAGATTCAGAGAAAAGCAACTGAGAGTTGAGCAGAGAAAGATGTAGACAAGTTCTGCAGTTATAGAACCACCATCTGTAAACTTTCTGGAATCCTCAGTTTTAGATATGATACGGGGCTACTTAGGGTCCCTTACAAAATTCCTTCATTGTTATCTCTACCGTCTCTCGTTTTTCTTTCAATTTTTTTTAGGGACATACATGTGCAAAGAGAACAAATCCATACTTTTATATCTATCCTACATAGCATAGAATCAGAGCTTGAGCTAGTTTCTTGAATTTTTTCTATCTCCTCTTAGCTAGAAAATTCATTTTCCATAACTTTTGGTTTGTCTTTGAGGTATGTAGTTGACCTATTCAATTCCATTTCAAAGGAGAATGAAAGCGTCACCAATTAAAACTTGTAGCAGTGTATAATATTGACGGAGTGTGATTGAATTGGAATATGGGGACTACCGTACTCTTTGTGGGGGCTGAACTTGTTTTGTCTTTCTTCTACTTTGGCGTCAAATTTTACTTTTCCCTGTCTTCCATCTTATAATAGGCTTTCTTTCTCCAATTTGAAAATGAACTTACAATCATGTTATGAATTTTGAATACCTACTAAACTACTATCTTTCTATTCACTAAAATTTAGTCAAAATCAGCTACATATTTTATTTGGTTGTAAAATTATATTGAAATTAATCCATAAAAATATATTTATGACTATCCTCAAGGAAATACGTGTAATAGCCCTAACTTGATTAGTTCAATCCGTTTAAGTTTGGACAAGTTAAAGCTCAATTATTTAACTTGCTCTAACATGCCCACGTAATGTGTTTAGAATGCCTTTAGCTGCTGGTGTGCTGCAGTTAGGTTTTGTTAAAGACAACGTTGAAACGTGGAGAGTAGTATGCGCTAAAGGATCAACACGTCTCATTAGCATCAACATACGTGCCCTTCCTTAACCGTTTCCACCTCCATTAGTTAAAAGTCGTCAAATTTTATCTTTAAAAAATCTCACTTCTCACTCACTGGTTGCAGCTTCCCAAGACCAAATTTCTGCCATGGGACCAGGCGAAGATTCGAAGACTAGAAATGAATCCAACGTTCAAGTTCAGGTACTTGTCTCCCTTTTTTTTTATTTTACGTATATTTATGTAGTTTATTGATTTTTCTGTAATTAATGGCTCTAGGAAAGAGGGGAAATCTTCTTCTTTTATCGACCAAAAGTCGGCAAACAAGAAGCACATGACTTCGACGATGTCCAACGATTATACATAGTTCTCCGTCCAGAGTCCGGCGAACATTCCGTTGAAGTTAAACAAGATCCTCATTCCGGCAAGGAAGGTGAAGAACTTGGTTCTCACATGGATCCCGGAAAACCCAACCATGATATTTCTTCCGATAAGGAACATTCTGGCGGTGAGGGAGGACATGGAACTCAAGAAGTTAATATCGAGAAGGAGCCTTTGCTCCGGTTCATTGTAATGGGTCGGAAAAGTCTCCCGGATCCTAGCAAGAAAACAGGGCATCGTCCGTATTGGGGTTTTGTGGAAATGGTGACTACGAAAATTGACGATGTAATATCAGCTCTCAAAGGGAAAGAATATGACACGTCAACTAGAGGACACCATGTAGTTGCTCCAGCTAGAGCTGTAGGTGAAGGAATTTATCGAATTTTGAGGCATAATCCAAAGAAGAAAATGCATACCCATTTGGTTTACAAGCTTGAATTTCCAGCAGAGGATGAGAAAAATGAACTTCAGGAGGAATTGAACATAAAAAGAGAAGGGTCATTTCTGATTCAGATTAAGAACCCGGAGCAACTTGGAAGTGGATCGCAGTTTAGGGGGCTTCAGAAAAAGAGGAAGGCTACATTTCCAGCTCACTTGCAAGGTGAATTTGGGCAGCTGAGGTACCATCCGGCAGACCCACCGGATTTTTTGAACTATGAAGGGTGTGAATTTCTGCTGATATCTGCTTCTGATGATATAGAAGAGGAGTTGGGGTTGGAATTGAAGACGGAAACTGAAGCAGAACATGATCCGTCCTGTTCGGATTTAGTGAGGACTTTTGGTGAAACTGCTTCAATTCGCCCACTTCTTAGAGGCACTTGGATTTGAACTTGGTTAGTAGGATTAGTACTAATTATGTAGATGTTAGTTTTAGATGTAGAAGTGTACTCTCTTAATGGCAAGACTTGTGTAATTAGTAACACTTTTCTTGATCTTTAATTTTGTTTGCTGTAAATTAGGGTGTTTAACAAGTTAATTCCACGCAAATACTAGTCTATCTGGCTTGATTTGCAATGCTCTGTTCTCCCAGTAGTTATGTTTCACTACTCGCTCCATGTTTGTGCGACTATAAATTATTTCATTCAATCCGAATGCAGAGGTCATAAGGAATTAGATAGACACAGTTAAAAAAGTTGGGCAAACAGTAGACTGAAACTAAGAGGAAACTGCAAACACATTGCAGAGAAAAGGAAGACGGTTTTAGTCACAGCTGTATTTGACATAACTTGTGAGAAGTGTTAAAGGTTATCAAACTACCTTTGTAGCATAAACCGACAAACCTTTTTTAGTACATTACCGTGCAAACTTCGTACCACAATCACCAAAACAGGCTCAAAATATGGAGTGTAGAGGAAAATGACACCAAGCATCTAACTAAATTAATGGTTCTAAGCATCTGAAAGTGATATTTCCGTTACAACATTAGTTATATTGTTATTGTACAGCGAACAAGAAAGAAAACTCTCATCGAATTTCCCCACCATTTCTCATAGGTGAATGTAGAATGCCAAAAAAAATGACTACTCAATCTACATAATTTTCTCACTTCTGATTAGCCCAACTTTGGATAAACAAACTGCATCACACTTGCCAAAATTTTCCACGGGAAACAGAACTCCTTTACTTCCATCATGGAGTGGATTCAGAGTTAACTATCATATAATCAGCTTGCAACACCAAACTACAAGCAACAGATCTCAGGTTAAGACATCAGAAGTCATCTGCACCTTCATCTTTCATCACTGAATTAGGACCATCATCGAATCCAGGACCCGGGGCAAGCTCATTGAGATCAAGAAAGCGCCTTTTCCCTCCACTTTCAACATCATCTTGATCTTGATCTGGACTGCTTGTTCTCTTTGGTACATCATTTTGATCAACTGTTGCCATCTCAGAAGGCACATCATCAACCGGTTGCTCAACTTTCATCTCCTCATTGTCATTGTTTTCCTCTGTGTCATCACTTCCCATTGAGAACTCTGCATTATCACTTGCATCATAGTGCTCTTCAGATCCATTTGACTTCTCAGGTTTCATTGACTCGGTCTCTGATTCTGACATCTCTAAATTGCTATAGTTGATGCGGTTTCTGGTTGCCCTGTTACTGCGTCTTAAACCTGACTGAAGGTTGCCCACTGACCTCAACTTGGCTTCTCTTCTTGTGCGGCCTGGCAGTTTCTTAAATCTCCGACTCTGAGGTTCATCACTCTCCTCACTAGCACTTGGGGAATCTTCATCTTCATATTCCTCTTCTTCATCTTCAGGATTTTCTTCATCCCAATGGTACTCATCATCTCCTTCCGAGCTACTTGACATCTTCCGCTGTTTCCGTTTCCTTAAATATTCTTCATCATAAACCGCCTCACCCATTATATCATCACTGTCAAAATCTGCCTCATTTTCAGATAATTCTTCAATAAACTCTGATGCAGAATAGCGTTGGGGTCTCTGCCTCCTACGGTTGCTACACGTAAGAAGAGTACCAGTTAGTCATTGAAGGAAAGACCCAAAGAGATCTCAAAACACATGGAGCAAATACCTTCGATCTAATTGTTCATCGTGATGGTCTTCATCATATTCATCGTATTCGGGTGATTTAGGAGAACGCACTCTGAAAGACACGTGTTGTGACAAGTGTGGAGGACTACCCAATCTACCATTTGTAGAAGTTTCATGCCTTGTAGCAGGATCTCTCCTCAAAGTAGGTTCTGCAGATGGTTGACCATTCCTGAAGTGAGACAGGAAAGAACATGTCAGCATATTACAAAAGACAGAGACAGTGAGAGACTAGCCTATAGAAAAACCATTCTTACTTGGTTATCTTGATAGCCTCATTAATTGACCGATCATAATCATCTGCATAGTAACCAATGTCCAATTAGACACCAAAAACTTAACCACCACAAAAGCAGGACCAAGTAAAATGCACTTACCAAATGTGTAGGTCACAGGCTTCCTATCCCGCAAGGAGCGTCCACCAGAAAGACCATCCATATTTAGCATGTTATCAAGCATCAATGCCTGTCTATGTTGTTTCTTCAGCAATTTTTCTTTTCTCTGCACAAAACACAATCTCAGAACAGTCCCATAATATGAAGTCAAAAAACAGAACAACTCAGAGCTCAGGACAATGAATCGTAGATTACCTTGTGGACCCTCTCAACCTCAGCAAGCATGTCATTTTTCAACTTCTTTCCAACAGAAGCCTCTGTTCTATTTTTACTCGAGAACAGCTTCTCCTATAGTCATAGAGGTACTTCATAATGAGGCAATAGTGTTGGTAGGAAACAAAAAGAGAAAGGAAATAGGGTTACAGAAGCAAAATAGTCGGGTCATCAAATAGTGTTAAGGGGAAAGTGATGATATTAAGCTGGGACTGATGTCCTCAAATCAAAGGTGATGGTTACTTCCCAAATTGCTTCGTTTTAGTAGGGATGGGAAAGCTTTACAGATGGAAATGCAAGGTCATCTGGAAATCTTACTGATTCAAATCAAACCAATTCAGCAATGAAAACATAGAAATGTCATGCCAACTATAAAACTACTTCCGATTTCACTTATCTGCATCTTACCAGATTTAACACAATGGTGTGTGTTGTGTGTGTGTTGCACAATAAACACGTATACACATACCCACACTTGGCTAATTTACTTCAAATTTAAGTTGCTATCACCAAATACTTTTCATATCTGCTGAGGTCCAAAGTATTGTCAATTAATGACAACAAAAATTGATCCCCCACAAGATCAAGAAGGCGAACGATGAAATTAAGAAAATGAAAGAGAGACTATTGGTTAAAAGCTCATTAGTGAACTTGGATTTATATTTTAATTTTTTTAAAAGAGAGCACTAAATTTCACTTTCTGACTTACAGGCAAAACTCTCAAAAGCTTTGTCATGGAAACAGAACCCATCTCGGCACCAATAAGGATTGGTATACCAATTTTTACGAACACAAATAAAAAAGTATAACTAGTGCATTGCAGAGAAATCCCTCAAATACATTGCTGAGGAAATAGAGCCCATGTCAGCATACAATCCATGGTCTCCCTCATCCCCATATTTATTTAGCAAGCCATAAAACAACAATCAAACAGTGTTACTGCGACTATCTATTTCACTCGCTCTTCGTTGTGCTGCTTAAACACAATTTACAATTTGATTACACAAGAAGATTCAGGTTAAAATCTTGAAGTAGCATTCAAGTAGCATAGTCAGCGCCTCACCAACCTTTCAGCAATAATCCAATATCACCACCAGTGGACATCAGATAGCATGCGGCAAGATAACAATAATGGATGCATATGGTGTTCATCAAGTCCAATTGTTACTTGAGAGCAAAAAATGTTTACAAGCATGATGACAACTCACAATAGAACAGAAGTTAAAGCACGAGAAAAAATTTATGGTTCCAACTGTAAGAATTAAGGTTGCATGTCATCTGCACCGTCAAGATAAAAATAGTAAAGACACACAACTTCATTTCTCATCTTTTGGGTAGGAGAGTATAACCAATGATTTCCCCAGCAGCATGAAACATGCAACCTTGAGGACTCAAAAGCACAATGTTAATGACAAGGATATAAAAGAGCAAACCCTCAATCCCTCATATACAACTATAGAAGAGCATGGCCTATTTTCTACTTTTCATGGTTCAAAAAGGTTCAACCGTTTGTAGACTTGTCCAGAATTCATTGTTCAAGATACCTGCACAATAGGTTTGAAATTCAGATTCCCCTTCTGTGTAGGTTGTAAACCAGTTGATGGATATCCTTCAGGGGAAATATCCCTTTTAATTCTGAACCACCAGTTGATGTCTCCTTTCTAATTCCGAATTAAATTTTGCAGCAGATACAGAGCTCAATGCAGAATAGAGAATGAGCAAGCAAGCAAGCAGTCTGTGTTCTTATGAAATTTCCTCAATGCAAGTAACTAATGAAGAACCTCCATTCTTCTAAAAAAAAAAGGGTGGGCAACCTATTTTAGAAGAAAGTGTTGACTGGAAAGAAAGAGAGAGAGAGAGTGGGGCACCTCAATCTTTTCTTTGCAGAAGCTGACACTCTGTTACGGACTGCACAAAGCAGTCAAGGTACTGTAAATTCATTCTATCAGATCTTGTCAATTGCTACACAAATTTCACAATGGGCTTGGAAATGATTTTGGAGACTACAGACCATAAAAGGTGGCCTTTTCTTCTTGGGTTATGGGTGCATGAATTCTGCATGACTCAAACATAATTGGTAGAAAAGAGACAGACGTACAGCAAATCTATGCAGAAGGAATGACAATAATCATCTCTATTTGTACAGTTCATTTGGTACCTAATTGTGGAAACTGTTCATAAACTTCTTCTGATGTTAAATAGGTTATGGCTTTGATAATAGCTCGTTATAGGGAGGAAGCTTGTACATGATACCCGCTTCGTAATGTGCAGTACTATCTCAATGCTTACACTTGCACCTCCACCCCCAGATAAGTCCATTCAAGACAAAAGGTCTTTCAACTAGAATCTACATTTTTTCCTCTTTTCTCATTAATCTACATAATAAATGCTAATAGCTCATCCACCACTTACTAATGTTGTTTCAAATAATACCACAATCATTTCTTTTCCAGTGGATTGGAGAAAGTTCAACAGGTATGCACTGTTATGCAGCTCTCCAGGTAAAAACACACTTACTGGACACACAAGGAAAAAAAAACTTTCTGAACTTGATAAAAGATTAAAACTCAAAAGTTGCTTCTTCAAACAGACTTCTTTGTCATCAGAAACCTCTATGTCTTGCGCATGCAACGGCACAGCACAATAAATACTCAAAAATATTGGCAGATAAATAAAAGCTAGAGTTTTTCATTGTTCTACTAGATTGTGTCTAAACTAGCACAAAGATAATCAGGCAATTAGTTACTTTAAGACAATCAAGTGAGAGATCAACCAGAGTCTGTATATCATCTTGTTTACAAATTTCTATCTGCCTCAATTAGCATTTCCTTCCAAGTATCAGCTAAAACTGCCCACGATGTGAAGTTAGACACTTAATTATTCAGACTGCAATTATCATAGAAGAAATGCCTTTTGACCGAGATTTGAGTAGACTAGATATCAACCCAGTTAATAACCAACCAACCACATTTCCATATAAAGATATTTTTTGAAAAAATAGGAAAGAAATATACTTGCTTAGAGTAGATTACGAGACCACAAAAGATGACTTCCCATGAACGTGACTGCTTTTTCTTTGAAATGCATTTTGCACTAGACACTAAACGGAGAAAAATCAGCCGTACAGAGCCTAGTTGGGTTTGGATAAGATTACACTTTCTCAAAACCAAAAATTGAAAAAATCATGTTATTTCTAAAACCAAACCGGTAACTGAATACACACCCCTACTAATACCTACTAAGTGTGTAGTATCTAAATATTGGTTGAATTTTCCCCTTTTCCTACTGTATCCTTGGGGGTCATTTGGTTCGAAACCAGGTTATCCTGGGATTATAACCAAGATTATATATCTCACCCTCTAGATGGCATAGATATCATATAACTGGTTTTACCTAATACCCTCAACCAAACACAGGGTTGATTTAATCCGAAATTTCATACCAGGAAAACTGACTTAATTCCTCCAACTAAACAGCCCTACATTCTCATCTTCTGAATAGATATCCTTGTTTCTTATTAACCAGCACTTCACCTATGACTTCTATTTTTGAAAAATATCTAGTTGTGGACTGGAAATCTAGGTTACTGACAATACGCAAAGCAAAAGGCAAGCCTTAACAAATAGAGAGGAAAAAATGAAATTAGAAGTTCTATACAGTAAAATTATTGAAAAATCAATTACTAATGATGCAAGGACTTTCCAATGATCTATCCACAATTCCATTCTGCAAACTAAAACATAATGGATAGAATATAAGTGATTGACCATATTAAGAACTTACAGAAACATCCTGGAATTCGTCCAAGTTAGTTGCAACAGTTTCCCACTGATAACATGAGCTAGGTATTTGCGGTACAGTCTTTCCCTTTCCTTTCTTGATTTCGATCTTTCTAATCTCTCGGTACAGTCGATGCCCAATTATGGGATCATTCTCATACCTGCAAATGAAGTAAAAAAACAAACAGACTTTAGCAATGAACATTGACCGTGAGAAAATACTATTCTCCATCAAGTGCTGAGAGAACTTGTAAAAAATAACTATTCAAAGTAATCAAAACCAAAAAGCAGCAAAAGCGCCATCTCAAAGCACCCATTGAGATTGAAGTGTGGGCTTCAGCAAATAAAAGTGCCAGTGAAGAAAAAATAGAAGATAAGAAATGTTATGCAAGAAAATGTAAATATAAACACAAAAATGTATTATTTGGACAGAAGACTGGAAACAATATAATTAAGCTATTTTTTTTTTTGAGGCTGGTAACATACAATATAATTAAGCTATCGTGTGCCCTTAATGACAACTCATAGGTGAAGGTGTGCAAGTGTGCATGCCTTGGCACCTTGATGCCTACACTAAAGTGCAAATTAAGGGAGGTGAAGAGCACAACTGAACTTCACTGAGCTTCAGGGCTTAAGCGCACCAACAACACTGTCGCTATTATGCACAATATCTAAGAGAAATGGAATTATTGGAAGCAAAGTTACTCTTACCAGTAAGAAATTCCATGAGAATCACCACCAATACGTTCTTTTCGGAATAGTGATAGGTGAACACCTTGTTTCAAGTTTTCGTCAATGTAGTTACGAATATCTTCTTGCTGCACAATAAACAACCATATTGGGACCTCAAATGACACATTTTAAAATTAAAAAGTTTCAGCAAGTACACATAAAATCAAGAGTAGGCTATGTATGTTTGTATATCATCAGAGTACGAGGCGATCAAGAAAAGTTTGAAAGACTTCTCTGCCTCACCACATCTTTATTATTTTTTTTGAGCAAGGCCTCACCACATCTGTATTTATAATAATATATTAAAAAGAACCATCTCATAAAATTCCAGCAAATCCTTGATTTTGAGAAAAAATATTTTATACTTCTCTTCTTACCCTTGTGATGGAAGAAAATTACATGTGGTAGACCTATCTCTATCATTTAGGTTCGATGATGTGGTGCATTTAGAAGATCCCAAAACCAGACATTTGAATCTCCTAAAAGAGTACTTGGACCAAAGTATGAAAAATAGGTTTAGATTATACTAACAATCACCCAGTTTATCCCTTTTGACAATTTGAAGTGCCTTCTTCTCTTCCTTCTCTTAATTTGAATATAATGCTCTACAAATCCACTAAGCTAATAGTACAGACGTCTGTATGATACTATGATGCAGGAAAGTGCGATACTGCGGTTAAGTTTTTTCCACCTTTTTTATATGTCCTTTTTGTTGAGAAGCAAATGAGGCCCCGTATAGTGGAACTAAACCTAATTCTAGAAAAGACGTAACATAATTCAGACACATCTAGTAAATGGAGAACTTCACCACAAGAAACAGGTTAATGATAGATTTCCAAAACTACTATACCTTTCATTTTATGAGATGTTCCAAACGTGTGAGACAACTGCGTCCTCCATCAACAATGGCAGTCCAATTTCACTTATCAAGAGCCAAACAGAATTAATCTCTGCCTATGGTTAACTTATTTTTTTGGAAAATTGCAATGAGAAAGATTGCACATTCATTTAGTTTCTAAGTCCCTGAATCAATTAACGAAGTTAAGTCTGATTACCTCTGATAACTCAGATAGATATTTTCCTTTTTAAAATATCTTTTCTGGATAAGTTCCTAGAGAACTAAGTCTAAGGACAACCCTAGTAAAACTCTAGCATCTTTTCTGAGTATAATACTTTTGACTACCGCAACTCTAACCAAGTCAAAATGAACCAATGAGAATGTGACAAAGATGGTTTAAGAAATCATTAGCCTTCAAGAATCATTGATAACCCAAGTGAGCTAGGAACTAACGTAAGTACAAAACAGATAACAAGATTAATGGTAAAAAAGATTTAAGATTTGAAATACCTCAACACGAATATCACACAATGCTTTCAAAATCACCACGCGGACTGCAGGATCTAGTGCACTATATGCTTCAATTTCAGCCCTGTAAATTCGAAGGTACTTTGTAAAATACACAAACTTTCTTTTTTCGATAAGTACATACGCAAACTATAAGCACTTCAAGAACAAAAATCTATGTTACTCACCCTTGTGCTGCAACTATAGGTAGTTCCCCCTCTGCAACCTGCAGCAAGTTATCAGTTAGCTATTTAAGCATATGCACAACAAAAGCTCACTCAATTTGATTAAATGGTAAGTTACCCAATGCCACCAGTCTCTTAATTTCCTGCACAAAACAGTAATCCATGTATTGTGTCCAAGTGCCATTCGAGTAACCGGTGGGATTGCCTACAGAGATGGGGAAAACAGAAATAAGAAAACAAAAAAACTTACAAAGGTAGAATTCAATGTAAGTGTATTTAAGCAAAAAGTTACGACAATGTACTAGGAATGAAAATGTATATATACAGGTATGTTGTATCATTGGTGGTTAAAATCATTGAAACATCTTTCCTTTTATTGAGTTTTTTTCACTGAAATATTGGAAGCACAATTTTAAATATAAAGCTCAAGGAGAAACAAATTATGTCCCTGAGTAGCTTCCCCATAGAACATAAAAGCTAGCTAAAGGAATGGCCAAGAAAACAGTCTTCTTAACCAGTAAAACAATCTTAAGGTGAGGCTCAAGGACAACGAGAATGGGGACAAATTACAGAGGCAAAGATTGAGTGCCTAGTAAAAATGGCAGATTAGAATCCAGAGTTCTCTAATCTGTAACGCATGGGATGAATTTGCAGTTAACTTTGAATTAAAACTTCTCTAATCTGTCAAGCATGGGATGATTTTTCTGATCTGTTGAGCATGTTCACCCCAAACGCAAGCCCATCTTTCTTTTGGTTTGTTCCTCCAATGAGTATCATATTTACTTGGGATAAAAATAGGAATACCTCCTTCGAGCACTTCCTCTGTCACACATGAAAATCTACACCAAACCCCTGAAACACCACACCACCTTCCTCAAAAGAGTTAAGTTTAACCTGACTAAACATGGAACAAGGGCAGTGACCAACCATATGCACACAAGACATCATTTCTCCATTACTATTTACTAGTAGCACCAAACATGACTGTTCCTCCTTGGTAATGTCAAAATCAGCAGGATGTATGCCCATCTCAAAGAATGCCACCCTATTTGGTTTCTGACAGCTATATCATACAAAGGTTACAAACCATAAGGCCACTAACGACTAACATAGTCTACTGAGAAGTAAGGAAGAGATCCAGAGGAGCAAAATACTGCTAATATGTTCCAATCACACTCGCAGTGTTTAAATGAATAAAACATTAATCACTAGTAATCCGGTATGGACAATCGAACTGATCAAACTGGATGGCACTAATGCTCGAACAAATCATAGTATTGATTACAGATCATCCTTGTCTACCTCTACTTAAGATATAACATCTAATGAAGTAACCCACATGCTCCCCTCGAACTTCTTTTAATGCCATTTAGGCACCAAGTTCTATCCCTATCATGAAAATTGAAAAGTATATTAACTTTCTCCATCTATTTTTCTCAACCGCATTTGCAACATCTTTGACCATTATAGGCTGAGATTTCTGTATAAAAACTTCAGGAAGGATGACCTGGTAAAAGAGATATCTCTTCACGGTAAACATTTCATGCCTGTCACACTTCTTCCACTAACTTTAAATAAATACAAAACCTTTTTCATACAAGGTTAATATTTAATCTGCTCAACACTTATGGTCAATGTCAGCAACATGTCATAAGAAATACTACTTATTCCGACCCCCTCCCAAATGAATGCATGTTTGTTGGAGCAAAATCATATATCTAAGGATTAGCTCCACAAAGGACACAACTCCTTCACCAGCAAGATATTGAAAACGATGTTTCTCTACCTGATGCTAGCGATTGAACAAAATTCAGACCAAACTGCATATTTTTCAGGGTATAGATGCATTGTTATGCATGCAAAAGTCACTTAAAAAGTTAATTCTACATGTTTCTTAGAAAACTTTTTATACAGATTCGAGGACTTAGCACAACACATAATTGATATCAGCATTTCTCTACTCAAATTGTACTAGACTCCAAGTGGTTCCACGGCCCTTTTAACAGCATCAAAGGTTAAAAAGGTGCAAACTTGGCAGGCATCCTCACCCCCAATGAAGAAAAAAACATAGGAGAACAGAGAATACTAGTTTTAAAGATGGGGCATAAACTCTTTTCAACTTTCAAGCAGCAGATAATGCAAGTTAAATTCAAAGGTTCATAAATACGAAAATAATTACAGTTTTGTGAAAGGAATCACCACAGCAAGAAGAACTACAGTCAAGTGTGGAGGTACTACACCCAATTTACAGAAAAGCTCAACTTCCACCAAAAGCAAATGAAGTTAGACAAATTCACCTACCTTTAGCAATGGCATATGTATATCACCAAGTGTATCATTCGGAGTAATCAATGCTGTTTCAAATTCCTCAGCTGAAAACTCCACTCTAATATTCAACAAAGGCCTAAAAACCTACAACCTCACAAAAAAAAGTAAGCATTTATCCCCAAAAATTGCACATGTAACAAAAAGCTCCAAACTTGATCAGCTTCAAACATACATTTAAGAAATTCAATATGGAAGCTAACTGCCACATGGACCGTATATTCCACCGAGGCAACTGCGATGGTTCGGGCTCTCCCACGAGCTGTGTGACAATCTTGCCACATTGTTGCCGCGAAGAAGGCGACCCATTTTCACCTTCCTCTACCTCCTCCTCATCATCACCTTCTTGGGACTTCTCTTCATCCTCCTCCTCCCTCAACAACCTAGCCGCTAGCCTTTCTTTCCTACCTGCAGTCTTTTTCTTCCTCACCTTAGAAACAGCCTCCGCCTCTGCTGCTGCTGCAGCCTGTAACCTCGCCGCAGCTCTTTTGGTACACTCCCTCGCCGGCCTCTCTCTCCTAACTATATTACTACTACTATTATTAGCATTACTATTACTGTTAAAGTTATTCTGTGAACTTTTCTTCTCCGGTGAATGGGAAACTTTGTTTTGAGAGTTTTCGTTGTGGGTGTGGTTAGTTTCGTGTTGGATCGGAGAAGAAGAAGAAGAGGGTTGTGGGTCGGACATGATAATGAGGGGATCGGAGAAGGGATTGTCTATGAAGGGTTTACAGGTAGAGATCGTGGGGTTGCATTGAAGAAAAAGAACCCTTTACAGAACAAGTTTGAAGAAGAAAGCTGGGGTTTTTGCTTCGAAATATTATCAAGAACTGCAAAGTTCCTGCCACTGCAACTGTAAAAAGAAAGCATCATCCAAAAAAATGGAACATGGGTAATAATCTTGCAATAATGATGGTGATAATTAGCAAAAAAAGATTCGAGCTTTTTGGTGTGTTTAGTGTTGGTTTTCGAAAGAGAAATTTAGGGAAGACGGAGAAGGGAGAAGAGAATTTAGGGATATCTGAGAATACTATTGTAGGGGTAAAAGGGAAAGAGTGATGAGGGATTGATGACTAGAATGGTAAATTTAGGTTAAATTGGGACTAGAATTGGTAAATTTGAGAACTTTTGGAATTTATTTATATTGTGACTTTGTGAATGAAAAATTATGAATCCTGCATAGAGACAACTTTGGTTAAGACTCAAGGGCAAGGGTTTTCAAGAAGGAAGTATAAAACGACGCCGTGTAAGTACTGTTGATGTATTTATTTTTTTGACAGAAAAAATGTGCCAGGTGCTGTAAACTAGTGAAGAATGGCAAAAAAAAAAAGTAGGATTGTTTCCCTATGATGTTACAAAAGAGGTGGGGGGATAAAAATTCTTGACCACATGAAGATTCCATTGATTATTGTAGAAGCTAGATTATAAGTAATTTAGGCTTGTTCAAAATTAAGATGCAACGTAAAGTACTTGTTAGCCATACCAAGATTCAACATTTACATTACTAAGGAAAAATAGTTAAACTTTTCTATAACGATGTTATTTGTTTGAATATTATATGATATGATATGAAAGTTGATTTTAAAGAAGATTAGATAATTATAGTGAACTATTGTTATAAAGAATGATTGCTAATATTTAAAACTAATTGTATAATGATTTTTTAAAATATTCATCGTGACTAATGTTAAGTGATCTATACACGCGAGTAAATTATGATGATAGATATATTAATAATATTGTATAATTAGAATTTAAAATAAATTTTACAATTAAAAAATGGATAAAATATATCACTTCAAAAATTTGTATTAAAAACACAATACTTGTTGCACCTCATCATATATGTAGTAAAGAACAATAGACAAGATGAGTCTCACATATGTTGGGTGCTTGGATCATTTATCTCTCTATGTAGTTTAGGGCAGTTATCACTTTATGAATTAGCTTTTTGTAAGAAAATATGAAGAGTATCTCAAAAATAAAGCGTCTTGTGTTATCATTACAATAAAAGAAATATTTAGTAGCAATAAATTATTATTTTTAGAGATAATATTTAAAGTCGTTAGTGGCATTTTATCTAGAGTGATGATTATAAATACTCATATTTATTATTGTCGATAATAAAATACAAAAAAAATTATATTATTACCACAAAATTCTTTATTTATATGCAATGTATAAATTATGAAGAGTACTCTTTGTGGGCTTGCGTGCGTGGTATTTTTTCCTGAAGGCAAATTGATGAATTTGTCCCTCCATTGCACGTGAGATATACGTGAGACCTAATTCATTTAACAAAAATCATTATATTTTGAGTCTACAAGACATTATCTAATTAATTTCATTATCCAAAATATACCCCGATTCATTCTCCAAAGTTAAGTGAATCATTGTTTCAAAATCATAATCATTGTCTCCTAATGAGTAGTGAACAATTATTTGTTTTTTTCTATAATGGTCAGATTTTTTTTTATTCATCTATATTCTTTCTTTGTGAGCAAATGAACCAATTAAGATTTTTTAGAACTATTTGATAAAAGTTCTACTTTTTGATATGAGAAATCTTTATTAATTCTGCTTCTAATTTATAATAGAAAATTTGTTAAATTCTAGTGGAGTCATCTATATCGGATAAAATATTTTTAATAGTGATAATACAAATATGTTTTAAGTAATCAATAATTATTAATAAAGTTACTCTTCGTTCCTCATTTAAAATGGATAGAGTAACCAAAAGAAAAACAAAACCTTAAAGAAAATGATGCACTATATTGCTTGTACATTTGATGATCTTTTAAGGAGAAGTTATTTTGTATGCTTGCTACATAGTAGAAGGTTAGGATTTTGTAATATGAGATTAAACAAATTTTATTATGAATTATGGAAAGATTATTCTCTTTAATAAATTAATTAAAAACTGGACATATCTCGCTAATGTTACACTACCTAATTGAGGATTTTTTAATTTTTTTTTTTTAAATGATGACGAAATATGTACTTATCATTTTGAAAATGGTTCTAAATTAATTTCCGATGTTATCTCTTCTCTTGATGCATTAGAGTGTGTTTAATTTACTCAATCTTCAAGAAATTGTTTCTCAAAATAGATATGTTCAAATAATTAATAATCTGCTAATTTTAATATATAGCCTGTTTTGTAAATAATCGAGTAGATATACTCATAATCTTTACCATGATTATTAAAATTCATTGACAAGATTTTTGAAATATTTGAGGTGATACTATGATATTAGATATAGGGAAAATCAGTGGCAGAGCCAGAATTTTCAATAAGGAGGTTCAAAATCTGTAGAAATAGACAAATGAAGTAGCCGAAGAGGGTTCGATATCTACTATATATATATAAAAAAATATTTTAACCATGTATAAATAAGATAATTTTCCATCGGATATAAGGTGGCTCCGCCCCTGGGGAAAATTATGCAAAATAACAAACATTTAACATATATATTAGGTACTATAGCTACAGTTTAAGAAAATTGTAATTTACGGCTAAAGTTTCCTCAATTCTTGCTATTCGTCTGATTTGTATAAATTCAGAATTTGTATAATTCGGTTCTTGATTGTATAAATCCAGAATTTTGTATATGCTTACCCTAGCTATTTTTATATGATCTATGAAAAAATCATAATAAATTACCATGTTTGTGTATTTTTACAAGCGAAATATATAAACAGAGCTTTGAAAAAATCCTAAATATATAAATATAGAATTTATATATACTTACCATATTTGTATATTTGCAAATAAATATACAAACCACAACCTCCATAGCATACGAAATTATAACTATGGAGCGTAATTATCAAAACTATAAGGGCTCGTTGGTGTGAGGGACTAGAAATAATAGTGATGGGATAAGGAAATAGCGATGGGATAAGAAAAAAATTATGTTGTTTAATATGTCCCTTTAAATCCTTTTTATACATCATTTTTCACATTTATGTATATTTACATTTTTTTTAATATCATGTATAATAATATTTACTACTCCTTATTTTTATGATAATTATACATATTTTTCTATTAAAAAATTATACTATATAAATATAATTTTTATTTATGAATTTATTTGACTAATTCTTATGTTTATTTTATTTTGATTTCTCATAAATTTTCTTCTCTTTAATAAACTTAAGAGGGAAGTTCTATTTTTAAGCTAAATCAGAAAAAAGTTATATTTTTAAATACACATGGTACCTATCATGGGAATACATAAACAAAAATATTTAAGTTAAATAAAATAAAAATTTTATTTTAAAAAATGAATAACTAAAGCTCACAAAGAAGAATTTAAAAAGTTTAAATAAAGTGAATTTAAAATTTATCAATATATATTATTTTGAATATAACAAACCAAACACTCAATAAGAAAATAATCAAACACATTATCATCATCATATAAAAAATATATATATATTATATCCCATCATAATTCATATTCAAACCAAATGACCCCTAGGCTTAAAGCCTTATTATTTGCTATTTCTAAAATTTTCTAAGAGTTAGATGTTGAATTTATCAAATCTTTCTACATTGTCAACCATTGGGCAGTGGGTCCATTATATTTCTGGGCAGACTTTAGGCTTCAGCTTTCATGGGCCAAATTTCTACTCATCATTTCGAAAGGACCGGCATAATTGATCAGCCCATCTTTCAATTGGGCCAATCAGGCTTAAGTCTCAACGATCCGAAGAAGCAAAAAGAAATCAAAATTTGGTCGAAAAATAGACTATGCTGTAAGAGGTAGATAAAATTTCATACCACACAACTTATGCTGAATCAAGCAAAAATCCTCTTAACTTGTGTCAAGCGAAACTAGATATAAGTTTTCATTAAATGAACAATAAAGATAAATATTAAAGACCACATCAAAATAGGGCAATCTTTGCTAACACTTGTTTTTATTTTGTCCCTAAAATGTGTATATTTTTCTAAGAATAAGTCATTTTTACAATTATCAACACCTTGGACAGTTGGACCTATACTCTACCAAAATACTAGTACTGGTAAGTACGGATTTATTTTATTGTCAGTAGTAATAAATTAAGTGACAATCCTCACAAATTATTGACCACCATTTGCATATATTACATCCAATTGCCAAAAAAATCCAGAAACAATACTCATGCAATGAACGAAAAGAAAGCAAAAAATATATAATACTTGAAACTAATTAAGCCTCCTATTTTGTGTTCCTCTATACACATAAAATAGCTTAAGCAGCATCCATTATACCATCAACTGATGACCATCAACCATAAGGACAATAGTAGTAGTACTAAATTCTTGTATGAACCTGTAAGCATGACTGCTGCTGAAGGAGGGGAAGTACCAGGAGCTGCTGGAGTAGCAATATCAGTAGCATTTTCCTTAGAACAAGTGTATTTGCATCGACTGGGACGAACAACCCTGTATACGCCACTGCTTGCTAGGAGATATACATCCTTATTATTATCCTCACCATATGAGAAAATGTAGCCCAAAGCTGGAACTGTGCTTCCTGGAACTAATGCACAGTTTATAGGGGAATTTCCAGCACAAGTAAATGGAATTTCGGTCGTGTTAAATGTTCCACTGTCCTCAGGGGTTTCAGTGCCTGCCCACATAGCACCTGCATATAAATCTGCATACAGATACCTGTAATAGTTCTACGTTACTTACCATAAAGTTATATAATCCAACACTTGGAGAAGAATTGAACTAGTAGACATACTTTCCAGACATGCAGGGATCGGTCGTGGACCTATAGAAGTATCCACCAGTGATTGAGGCTGAACCTTCATCCTTATTTATATCAGAGTGATTATAACCCATGACTGGGAAAATTGGGTTTATAGATGTACTTTTTGAAGGAGTGAATAGTCTGTCACCCTCGTACATACGCCAACCGTAGTTTCCTCCCTTGGTGATTAAATCCACCTCTTCATAATGATCCTATGGGATAAAAAAATGCAATGTGTCAAAGCCAGAACAATTAAATGAACTTATGGACTGATGAAATGTATGGATTCTTGGTATAAATTTTGTATGGAGCTTGAAAGTGGACAGATAAGATTCCAGAAGCATATTTGTTACCTGTTAAACAAAAATGTTTTATGAGAACTGCTTGGAGAGTAAATTTCTTGAACATTACCTGGCCTACATCTGCACACATGAAGTAAGATGGCCTTGCAGAATCGAAGCTACAGCGCCAAGGATTTCGCATTCCTAGTGCCCATATTTCTGGCTGCAACTCTTTATCTTCAATATAAGGATTATCCTTTGGAATGGTGTAGTTTCCCCATAAAGCAAGCTTGGTAATCTCTGCAGCACCTAAAACAACCACAGATAAAATAAGGGGCTGCTCAGTTGAACAAAGAATGCTTCATTTCCATCCTAGAACGCGTTACTCTCAAACAATTTGACACTACATGAGGATCAACAGATGAAGGTTTTGGCAAGAAATGCATGGTAGCCGCAAAAAAAAGGCAGAACAAAAAGGCTGACAGACACGGAACAAGAAGAAAACTTTTTACAACATGCATTATGATAGTTTAGAGTAGTGGCAAGACCATCAAAGTTAGCATACACAAATAGATATAATAGGAGTACTCCAAATTGATGTAAGAGTATTTTTTCAAGAAACTTGAAGACAACTTACTTGGTGTGCTATCGACATCAAGTCTCATAATCTTTCCAAGCAAAGACTTCTTGTTTTGGGAAAAATTGTAAGGATCTCCAATACCCCCACCATCTCCCATCATGAAATACAAATATCCATCGCTAGGTCCAAAAAGAATCTGGCCTCCATGATGAGAGGTAAAAGGAAGGCCCATGGTGAATATTCTTCTGACTTCCATGGGGCTGGCAGATTTTGCCTGGAAATGATCAAATAAATCACTATTATTCAGAGTCAAATAACAATGGGAAAAGTTAACTCCTTTTAGACTAAAAATTACCTCTGATGGTTGGTTTGCTGTTCCATTGACGGTAAATTCTGCTATAACTGTTTGATATTGGCATGGCCGGGTACCACTATCACTAGGTAGTTTTGATGGATCACAATCCACATCCGAGTTACAAGAGCATCTTCCTGCACATCCAGCCCATGATTGCTTATCGCAATTGAACGAAGCAAAGAAACGACCATTTTGTGAGAACTTTGGATGAAATGCAATCCCCATCATACCAAATTGAGTGTCAAAATGAACTTCATCAGTTAGATCCAGAAAAGGATTGGACTCATCAAGCTCTAACACCTTTCCAGAGTCAACTTCTGGAATGGTTGCCAACCATATTTTCCCTTGCTGACTCGAGAAAAAGGCACGATTAGAACCATCAGGATGAGCAGCCATATTGAGATAACTACCATTTCCTATCTTCTCAAGGCACAAACCGCCTGGAGGACTTAAAGGTTCAGTGGTATTTAAGGCAACAGGTTCTCCAGCAAAGCATAGTGATTCATCACCAGAAGCTCCTCCAAATGCATTACAGAAATCGTCTTGTGATTGCCAGAGATCCGTCAACTTGGTGGAATTGGACTTTACAGGTGTTGGAGCTCGACCTTTCAAGGAAGCAGCGAAGGGAGAATTCATGATGGACACATTTTGACATGTAGTCCAAACTTTAGAGCAAAAGTTATTCGTAGCTTGGCTAGATTGCGTAAAATTTGCTGAAGTTGTGGAGTTGCACAGTATAGGAAGCTGTCTAGGAGCAGAACTAGTACTAAAGAGATCTGCTGAAAACTGATCACATTTCTGCAGAAGGTGAAAATACAGAAATCCATACATCAAGATGACAAGATCCAATAGGGAAGATAGATGCACAGTTGTAAACTGATAATTTGAACAGTGAATCCTTCAGTAATATTTCTAATCCTACCATCTTCCTTAACCAGTTACATGAAGTACGAGTCTTTAGCAAACGGAAGTTAGCTTCCAAATAAATCAGGACAACTGGACAAGTATCTCAGAGAGTCATCTTGATACAGATTTGTCTCTTGACCACAGAAAACCAGGAGTTTTTAAGTAGGATGAATTTCTGGTTTTATATAAAACAGGCAATAAAAATATTAGCAGTCTAACTGATAAAATAAAGAATAGATCCTTAATACTAAATGGCTATCTTAAAACACATATATTCATGCTGAAAGACTAGGAAAATTAGGACATGAATATGTACCTTACTATATATTGCAACTAAGGTATTAGTAATTAGGACCTTAGAAGCTTGTAAAAGCAGCACGAGTCTTATATCTATATTAATGCAATTCCAGTTTATTAAATTTTGCTGTATCTACAGACTACAAATACATTGTTCCACACTTATGAAAGGATTTAATCGACTTAAGACTAACAATATGTTCATGATTACTCAAAAGAAGTGGTTATATTTAGCAAGAATATATAAATTTAAACAGATCAAGGATCGTCTTACCGCACAAAGGATAGACTTCACTAGAGAAGCACAACCAGAATCAGAAATGTTCATAGCATCATATTGGTTCTTCAATTGCTTATCATCACCAGACTTACAGCATGATGTTCCATTATAAGGACAGAATGTAAGTGGAGTCTTTTGAGGCAGAGGAGCCCCTGTAAAGCATCAAGAAAATTGAAATTAGAACAAGAACATATAACTAAAAAATGGAAAATCTTGAACAACACCAAAAAAAACTTACTTGAATCAGTACACAAAGGAAGTGAAACAGAAGGACAAAGAATCAACAGAAAGTTCAACAGAAAGATGATGAAGAAATGACCGCTTCCCATGACTACAAACTGAGAAAACAAAGTCTACAGCAACAAAAAAAAAAGAAGAAGAGCTTTTTGCTACATATCAGGTTCTTTTCAAAATTTCTTAACAGGAAACAGATTTGATTAAATAGAGACAAATATTACACATATAATACTATTATCAAATAGACTATATTCTTTTTCTTGCTTTAAATTTCAAAGACATGGTTCCTGCTGCCAACTCCCTCAATTATTGGTCAAACCTTCTAATTAAAAGCATCTCTACAACATATTTTCTCTCAATTTTGTTTGAGTCTGTCTTTTTCTCTTTTGCAAGGGGATTTTGACATTTTCTTTTATCTATTGAGAACAAAGGCTCCAACTGATCTGTCTAAACAGTTGACTTTTAAGATAGTGAAGTCTTGGCATAAATACATATAGTAGTAGATCATACTGGGTGGTTGAGCTGAAAAAAGAAGCACCTTTAATTGGAAAAAACCAGGCTGGATGGATCTTGGTTGGTTGGCTTCATGTCTTCTGTGTCCACATTAAATGAAACCATTTGCACTTTTGTCTCAGCCTTTCGATCATTTATATTTTCGTATCATAATATTTCACAAGTTATGTTTAGACATGACTTCAATTTCTGAAGGTCTTCTAATTGCTGAACTAAAACTAAAGATGAACCCAAGAAAGGCAAAACTTGCAATTAATGACCCATAAGCTCAAAATATGCTTTAAAAGAATAAGCCATCGATATTTATATCAAATCAATGAATGAATTATGATTTTTCCATGTAAATTTATCACTAAATCATGATTAAGTAATATATATTCTGACTTTTTACTTTATATTTGAATCACCTAAATTAAGTTTAAGCATCAGGTAAATATTTTTCACGGAATATAATCAAATCTTGTAACAAAAAATACAGATCCCTAGAACAGCGGTCGTATATGAGTAGGTCCATTTGGGAAATATATTATAGGAAACCCCATAAAAGACACCAGCAAAGATAGTGATTTATTTATTAATATACTAAATAAAGAAATAGAGTGAAAAAGAAACGTACAGTGCTGTACTTCTAGATAAAGGCATTAGATAAGTATATTGACATAGTATAAGTTCATTTATTTTTTAACCCAGCATAACCCGTTGTGGCTATAATCTCTGTTTACCGCCTATGCCTTTTAAGTGAACACTTTATACGCACGGGGTAAACCTCCCATATGTTACACTCACTCAACAAGCTCAATTCAGAAGACATTGAGGGGAGATCGATCCTGAGTCATTCGTATGAATAACCACCCACCAAACCTAAAAAGGAAGTTTTTTTGCTAAAAAACAATTTGTCCAAATGTGTACTTTTGACTACAAATTTCTGCAAAGTGGTGAGAACTGAAACTGGAAAAGAAGCACAAAGATATTCCTGCTATTTTGTTTTTCAAACATGACAATTAAATAAAAATAAAAGAGTAAAAATTGTACTCAATCTAGGAAATATGAGTACAATACACTCGAATATAAATATAATTAAATGATATCTTTGTATAATATCCTAGATTCACGTCAAAATTAAAGATCAAATTAATTTCATCTGAACTAAATCAACATATATCAGCTGTTGAATATAAAAAAAATTTACTTTGGAACCGTGTAGAAATACCTAATTGCTTATCTTTCTTAGTTGTAGTTGACACATAATTCAATTTAAAATTAGTGAAATATCATTGTATTTGACTCTTGGAAAATGCCAGGTAATTTAGATTGCAGAAAACTTGAGTAGTAATATGTCTTAATAATGTGATAAACATATAAATCTTTGAGCTTAACTTCAAAAGTTAACTTATAAATGAAGGATTGTTCAGGACCAAAACCTTATCCCCAACAGATATTGGAACTCATCAACGTAGTGTCGTCATTTTAAATGATGTATGATTTTAAGAGAAAAACATCAAGAAATAATAGAACAACGAGAAATTAGAAACTTACATAGGGTGTGTTCGGTTATAGCAAGTACGCAAAAAATATTATATAATTTAGATAAATAGTATAGATATGGGATGGGGAGGTAAGGGTGTCGGATGGTGGGGATCACCGGGTGAGGGTGAAGATGAAGTGTCTTAGAACCTAGAGGGATGGAAGGATAAAATCAATGTGGAATGTCACTTGTAGAAATTATTTTCTAGTTTTATTAGAGAGCTTATTTTCTTTGATTTTAAGAAGTTTGTTTTCTTAAATATTTTTCAAAATATCTGACCATCTAAACGTGAGAAATTTGAAATTCATATCGACCACATCCCTAGCTACTTCTATTATTTTATGGGAAAAGGGCCTGATATACCCCCTCAACTTTATCATTTAGAGCTAATATACCCCTCATTATGAAAGTGGCTCATATATGCTCCTACTGCTATACAAATGGCTCACGTATACCCTTTTCCTCTAATGGAAGTGAAAAAATTAATTTTAATTTAATATTTTAATTATTATTTATTATTTAAAAAAAAATATAATCCCATATGGGTATATTTAATCCTCCTTACACATAATATTTTTTTACTTTTTTTGTTTCAACGACTAATTTAAAGTTATTATTTTGATGGTCAAATTTATTTATGTTTCACTAATTTTCTTGTAAACTTTATTCTTGATGACCCAATTTTTTTCAATACAAAAACTAAATAACAATTAGTCGAAAAAAATAGTTTTAAATTATAATATAGCCACAAAAAAAATAGTTTTAAAATTTTCTCTTTACACTAACGAACGAAAGAAAAAAATATAATAAGAATAAAAAACTCAAAAAATGATAATCAAAGACGTCAAAAAATAATTTATGTATAAAAAAGATTAAAATATACCTTGAAATTCGCTAGAAGGATCATATATACCCCTACATGATTTTTTTAATATTTAAAAGTCAAAAACATAAATTTAAAACTATTTTTTTCACTTCCGTTAAATTAAGGGTATATGCGAGCTCCTTTTGTAACGGTAGGGGTTTATGTGAGCCGTTTGGATAACGGTAAGAATATATATGGTAAACTTTCATGCGAGGCGTATCATTTTTGAATAATGAGTTGAAGGGCATATCAGACCCCTTTTCCTTATTTTATTTTATGGTGTTAGACCGTTGATGAATAATCAATAATACACACCGCGGCATATGAAGAATTGTTTTTATTAATAGAGACATTTTACCAGCCTACGTACAGAGGCTACATATATATATATATATATATATATATATATATATGTAAATGGACTTTGAAAAATATTTGATATCATTAATTCGTCGGCATTACAAAATTCAATTTTTAATGACGTGCATCGTACGATGTTTTTCATTTATTAAACTAAACATTAAATTATTAATTAACAATTTTATTTTCACTATAGTATTATAAGTTATGAATCATCAAACTATTATAACTTAACTTTTTCCTTGTCCCTTTAAATAGGGTCATAGAAAAGAAATTGAGGAAGTACTTTCCATTAAAGAGTGGCTAATAAAGGTTGTTATCCGTTACAACTTACAATAGACTTTTTCCCCTATTTTTTTCAAAAATCGTATCCAACATACATTTTTTATAGTTCAAGTCACAATTTTAGTTAATGTATAATCTTCTCAAGTTTTGCCAACTTTGAACATGATCAGCTTTCCATCTGTCCCATTATAAAAAAAAAAAACCAATACTCCGTTATTTTCTACATTTTCTTGTTCAAAACTAGCAAAAGTCAAGACATAAATGAGAGGTGATTTGTCCTTCTTGAATTATAATAATGTTTTTTCCACGGATACTCATCAAAAATATTTACACAATCTTATTAAATAATTATATTTAATTTATAATTTTATATACTCCCTTCATTTCTATTTGTTTGTCCTAATAATTATTGAATTCTCCTTGATTATAATTTTTTCAATACTTTCTAAATATTTTGAATAGTTAATGCAATAACTGATTCAATAAAATATTCAAATCCATAAATATAACTTTGTCTATCTATTAATTGTTAGTGTCCATTTTATGTGTGTGAGAATTATTTGAAATCTCAAAACAAGGGTCCACCAAACTCCACTCCTTGCGCCATTGATCATGCATCAAATCAATCTTCTTCTTCATCTTCACTATATATGTACAGAGCAAATTTGTATTAGCAGGAAAAATACAAGTGTAAGTTTCAGTCATTTTCTCTATAAGAATGGAAATTGAAGCGGATGAATCATTTAAGCAGGCCGGAGTTATTCCGTTCAAATGGGAAATCCGACCCGGAGTACCCAAGCTTCAACATTCACAACCACCATTAATCAAACAGGAGGATCCACAAGAAGTAGCCGAGAACAATCGGAGCCATCCAATTCCAGAAACCCCACGTAGGCTGAAACCTCCACCGGCGGCTGATTTCAATTTCCAACAACCAATTGAGGAGCCCCGAAACCGATCCTTCCGGTCAGCTCCACGGGCACGATCAGATAGGCATGTTTTGAATCTATTGACCCGACCCGCTATGGGAGTTGCCTCAGATTGGTGCTTCCCGTCTCCATTGCTGAAGCGAACAACAGAGAAGAATACGAAGAAGAAGAGTCATAAGACTGGACCCGAACCCGAACCCAAACCCAATTACTTGTTGGATCTAGAGACAGTTTCTCGATGGTCCGTATCTAGCCGGAAGTCAATTTCCCCTTTTCATGATTCACTTTCCTCTTCGTTTTCGTCACGTGAGTCGTCTCCTCGACGACCAGTGAGAGATGCTGATTGGGTTGGCTTTGCACTATTTTAGAACCAACACATTATCTCTACATTTTCTTAAATTATTACTTCCTATGAATTTGTGTGACATAATTTAAATTTGAGAGTGAAACAATTTACCTTTCATGAAATAATAGACCATTCTAGCAATACTTATAACGCTACATCATTAATGACTTGTACTGAAAAAAAAAATGGTTCAGCCTCCATGGTTTTTTGAAATAGTTTAATCTTTTAATTTCCATATGGTCAATAATTTTGGTTCCTGTTGGAAGACTCCAATAATTATATATATTCAATTCTTTTGATCTTCTTCATATGATTTCAATCCTATGTCATTCATGACCTAATCCAAGTTACAACAGACTTTGTGTCGTAAAACGTAAGAACAAAAGAATAATATAAAGATGAGACAAGAAGAATATAAGACAAGAGAAACAATATGAGATAACTTTCTTTCTTTCAAGTGTTCACCAAATCTTCAAGTGTATCCAATATGAATTCTTATGCATCTATATATAGTGTAACATAGAGGCATACAAAAGCTTAGTCATAAACATGACATTAACATGAATATAATGGAGGAGGTTATGGAAGTGAAATGCTACAAGAATAATGGTTATAAAGTTGGAGGTTATGGTTATCTTCATAATAGAGGAAAGTAATGGAGATACTTCTTGATGTAGTGGACATCCACACTATAATATCTTATAACATTCCGCATATTTTTTATTTTATGGAGTTATTAAGTTTCTTTCTTTCTTTTAATATAGGTGAATTACAACATAATCTAAACCTAAAGGGTATGTAGTTACAACGAGAGAAGGACCTAAATGGTCCATAAACTATTGGAGTAGGTCTAAAATAATTTTTAACTTTATATTTATCGTATTTAATCTTTTAACTATCCAAAATGTAATTAAGTTTGATCCCCTATCTATACACTTATCGTTTTAGTCCCTTAACTATGCACCTACTGATTTTAGTAATTTAAGTATTTAAAAACTTATCAGGTTTGGTCTATATCTATTTTTATATATATATATAAATAGCTTAGGCATATATATAAGCATATATTAACGAAATTCATGCATCTGTGAAATTAAATCTTTAACCTATTTTTTTCCAGTTATTTCATTGTTGCTAATGACTTGAATATGTTGTGTTCCCTTCTTTAGAGGTTAACGGTTCATAATCAACGTGAATTTTAATTTTATTTTTCATAAAAAAAAAAAGATTTGATCTTGATAAATCTTTTCCATCATAAATCAATGCCAAATTTATGGAGAAGAAATACAACATTTACTACTAATTGAGTAAATTCTTAATTATAACAAGATTTGCATATCCCATTATACAAGATTCAACAAAAGCAGCAACATAGAAGAAATTAGAAGAGCATAGTGTTCTGCCCTCTCCCATAATTTCCTAGACATGGAAACAGGAGGAGCTGGTTTACTTGCTACACTTCTTTCTTTAGGACAATGGTAGTTACACCTACTCGGACGTGTAACTCTGTAGACGCCAGTGGTTGTTAGCATATGAATATCTTTTCTATTGTCTTCTCCAAAAGACGAAACGTATCCTATAGCAGGCATAACATCCTCTGCAATTGATTCACAAAGGATTGGAGAATCACGCGCACACCTGTATGGGATTTTTGAACTTGTAAAGTTTCTACTATGTTCAGGATTTTCAGTACTTGACCATATTCCATCTGGATATAAGTCTATGTATAAGTACCTAAAAAGTTTTGATTCAAAATCAGGTTGAGCTAATGAAACAGTACACACAACTATAGAGTTTCAAGTTTTTTTAGCAAAGAAAAAAGAGATGCAAACCTTCCATACAGACAAGGATCAGTTTGAGACCTATAGAAGTATCCACCAATTATGGACGCGGAACCAATTGTCTTATAAGTTTCAGAGTGGTTGTATCCCATGACCGGGAATATGGGACTGTTGGAGCTAGAATTAGAAGTGCTTCCTTCTTGGGCATTTGCTTGTTTGAAGAGATAAGGGCCTTCGTAGACGGGCCATCCATAGTTTCCACCTTTTGTTATCATATCTATCTCTTCATACATGTCCTATAAGTTTCATGAAAGGATAAGTATCTTTAATACTGTATTTCAAGAGACTTAACATATGTCCTGTTTTTGCTTTTGAACTTATCAAGATTTCCCTTAAGCTAATAACAACTCAATGACTATGCTTACTGTTTTGTCTAAAAGATAGTTAAGTTCCAAACCTGTCCAGAATCTCCACACATGAAGTAGGAAGGCCTTTCTGAATCGAAACTACAACGCCATGGATTTCTAAGACCTAAAGCCCAAATTTCAGGTGCTAATTGCTTGTCATTGTTGTACGGATTACCTCTTGGTATGGAGTAATTTCCCCAAAGCCCTCGATCATGCACTTCGTTTCCTGTCAGTAATTAAATCAGAAAATTGCAGAGTTCAGCTGTTATAGTCCAAAAAACATGCAGTCTCATCAATCAGTTTGTTTCCATGATTGCAAATGTTTCCTTGCCTAAAGATTTTTCAGGAAATTAAAAAGTAAACACAATATCAACATTTGATCAGCGTACTTTGATCCACATCGATCCTCAAGATCTTTCCGAGCAAAGATCTTTTGTTTTGTGCAAAATTGTAAGGGTCCCCTTGATGTGTACCACTACCAGTCATAGCATACAAAAATCCATCTGCAGGGCCGAAAAGAATCTGTCCTCCATAAACTCCCCTATGTGGCACTCCCATTGTAAATATCCTCTTCACTTCCAATGTCTTCGCACTTTCTACCTGTCATGACGATGATCAAAGTATGTAATCAAGAGAATTTCAATGAAGAAAAATTTCAAATTCGTATCGTATAAAGCAGTAACAGATGTATACCAAGAAAGGTGTTGTTGCAGTACCATTTGCTGTGAACTCTGCTACTACAATTTGATACTGGCATGGTGCAATGCCACTGTCTATTGGAAGTGTTGCTGGATCACAATTAATTTCCGAGTTACACGAGCATCTACCTAAACATCCTGAGTGTCGCAACTTATCACAGTGGTACGAAATGAAGAAACGACCATTACTTACAAAATTAGGATGGAACTCCATTCCCATTACCCCAAATTGCAAACCAAAAAGCACATGATCAGTTATATCTAGATATGGCTTTGATTCATCAATTTCCAACACTCCATTAGATCCATCCTCAGGAACATTGGCAATCCATACCTTACCTTGTTGATTCCACAAAAATACACGGTTAGAGCCATCAGGGTGTGGAGCCATGCCAATATAAGATCCATTTCCAATTTTTTCAAGACAAATACCATTTGGGGCTTGACGAGTTTCATGAATACCATATGATTGAGCACCATTTTTTAAGTCCTCTACAGAGTCACATCAAACATTTCAACATCAATAGAACAAAAATAGTCCAGTTTCCTTTGTGCAATAAGCAGACAAAAAATGGAAATATAAAAGACAGACAGATGCAAATGATGCTACACATAAAAGAGTGATAATAGCGCCTTACTTAACTGCATGCTCAAAGTGAAGAATGCCAGAAAACCATAAAACAGCAACAGATTCAGAAGAAAAACATTGCACACAGCAACCATAGCAGAAATTGACAGAGGAATTAAGGAACTCCAATTTATAAACTATGGCTTATTATACGAATGACAGATCGGAACGCCACATAAACACGACTCTTCGATGATATTATGCACAATATTCCGATAAAGGCCTTCTTGATCTGAACATTGTATGTTAGATTACATATATAATGGCTCTAGAAAAATACTGTAGAAGTTTAGGATGTGAGTAATTCCGTACATTGGGATAACCTCAGTGCATATGTCAATCTCAATGCTATTTTAATAGTAACTTGATTTTTGTGTGCATGGAAGCCAGAACCTTTACATCCGAAGTCTAATTCAGTGGTCGAGCCAAAAATTTTACTAAGTAAACACACGAAAAATCAAAAAAGATACACGCTACACATATCTAAAAAGTAATTTTAAACTAACTAATATATATAGTGTAATTTTTTCGCTGAACCTTCCATTCACTTGGCTCTTCTTTTGGGTTGATTACCTTTTCTTTTGTTAGTACGACTTATTACTAGAAAATTGCAAATTGAAATACTCAAAACACAAAAATTAGTATGGACTCTTGTCTGTTAGGAACAGACAAAGGTACTAGCTAGGAAGTATAACTACAAAGAAAGTAATTAGGTACATATTATACATTAATTAATATTAAAAAAATTTATATTTGTCCGCTATTATTTAGCGAGGGACTATTTATTTTAAATTCTCTATTTAGTACAGTAATATATATAGTAGGAGATTTTATAACTAGAGTAAAATGAATGTAAACGTTTGTATTAGGATTTTGGAGCGTGGATTATTCAGATTAAATTGAAAAATTAAATTCAAATAGAATTAAATTTTAATTTGGATTGGTTTTTTGTTTTTCTTTTGTTGATTTCGCATAAAAAAATTATTTATTTTTATTTGGTTTCGGATTTAGAAATATAAAATCCGACAAACTGGAAAAAATATATATTAATAATTACATATATAATATTTAGGTTTAGAATTAAAGTTGGATTGGAGTCAACCACTCTCTCCCTTTTTAATTATTACATTTCATTATGATTTAGTTTATATTTTATATTTGGACATCTTGATATACTCTTAAGTATTGTATTTTTAATTTTACTCATGATTCATGTTACAAAGTATATTTAACAAATTCAATATTATGCATCATGTTGTGCTTCTAAACGGCAACAAATCCTTCTCATTTTTTTTATGTGAATTGAATACGCAACTCTAAGACGAGGAAATCGCTTAAAAACCCTGCCAAACAAAGCCCTAGACTACAAGTGAAGAAATTGGGTTCAACTATGCCCTTAATCCAAGATGAGGTAGAGCCTTAACCCGACACAAGAGAGGCTTGTAGAATAGTGGGCTTAGTCAGCCCGGAAAAGGTGATCCAAAAATGGATTTGACCTAAAGTTTCAAGATATGTCCGATCAAACATTTTACCTTTCCAATAGTGAAATCCTGCAAATAAAGCAAAAACCTCCTTGTACATGATTTTTTTTTACCACTTTCAAATATAACTGTGATTATGTTATTAATTATTGACATGATCGAATAGTTGAATCGAAAAAGCCGAGAAAAACTAAACCTAATCAAATTTATTTTGGTTTAAATTGAGTTATATTTTTTAAAAGTGAAAAGTGAAAACAACAATAATATAAAACCAAACCAAAAAAACTAAATACACACCCTAGTCATGTCATTTTATATCTCACTACATGTATTTGAAAATTTATTTGTGCTTAATCACACTCCTTTTCGAATATTATGTTTTGTTGTTATAATTACTTTTAACTACTTATAATATTTCTATCATTTACTATCGAAAGGAAAGAGTAGTAAATACTAGTCCTGTAAATTTTATCATTAGTAAGATTTCCTAAAATTAGTGGCCTAAAAATCAAATTACAATAAGATAACTTGAATATATAAAAATATTTTTAATTTAGGGTTAATTTTTTTTGTTGTTTTTAGTATATATTCTTAAAAGACATCAAACGTTTAACTTCACATAGTAATATTACTCCATTATTTATAAAAGTACATATTAATTCTAGTTAACTCCATTATTTATAAAAGTACATATTAATTCTAGTTAACAAGAAGCTAGTCATTTGTTTTCAATACATTATCTTGAATGTTATTGTAAAAATTTTATTTATTAATATGAAAGATTTGAGTTGTTTAATTGAAAGTTCTAAAATATTTCGGATAAAAGTAGATAATTCTTTTTTTAAAAAGTAAATAATTTTTGTATCTTTTATTTATAATGTTTAATATTATTTCTGATAAAAAGTAGATACAATTTCTAACTTATAGACTTTTAGCTTTTAAGTCAAAAGCCAAAAGTCAATTCAAACAAATTCTAACTAGCCTTACCCGGTCTCTAACAAGAACAAAATGACTAGAGAGAATCTTAACAAATTGAAAACCTTAGGTTTAGCGTAATAACACTAACAAAAACAATAAAAACAATTGTCTTGCTTCTTTTTCAAGTTACATGTTTTACCTTTATCTTACAAATTTTCCTATTAGAAATTTGATGCTCCTAATTCTGCACAAACTAGACTAAACAAGTTAGTATTTTTTCCCCTTATTTTGAATATTTTCAAATTCCGGATAACTTGAGAAAGTTGAGATTTTTTAACAAAGATAAAAGTCAAAGAAACTCAGGCGATTTTTCAAATAAAAAGACAATGAATATAAAAGAAATAAGTTACAAGTGTTCGCAATGCCAAACAAGGTTGTTCCACACAATTGCATATATCATTGTTTCACTTGGTACCGTTCCCTTTTTCAAGATCTAACTTTCGGTTCAACAATTTTTTCAATATCAATTAAAGATTTCATGATCCAACTTTTGGTTCAACAATTTTTTCAATATCTATTAAAGAGCGGGTATTCGATTGTGGAGGAACTACAAAATATATTTATCGTGAAATCTTTTTTTTTCAAGTAATGTTATTTCTTTTTTTCAAGTAATAATGTGATTCATGACGATATTGTGGATAATAGTATTTGTCAAATACTGACCGTTATAGGCATGCCTCGGCACACAATATTTCCCGTCTTCTAAGACGTTCTTGTTTTGCTCAGACAATGATGTCTCAATCTGACAATTGGTGGGACAGTGGAGATTGAGAAGGAGGACAACACCACATTTAATTTCACATAGTAATACTATTATTTATAAAAGTACGGTTTAATTCTAATTAACAAGAGGTTAGTCATTTGTTTGCAATACATTATCTTGGATGCATTTGTAAAAACTGTCGATTAATATGAAGATTTGAGTTGTTTAATTAAAAGTTTTAAAATATTTATGATAAAAAATAGACAGTTTTTTTTAAAAAAAAAAATAATTAATTTTTGTATCTTTTGTTTATAATTTCAATATTATTTATGATAAAAAGTAGATAAAATTTCTAACTCATGAATTTTTAGCTTTTAAGTCAGAAGCCAAAACTCAATTCAAACAAATTCTAACTAGCCTTACCCTTTAATTTTAAGGCAAATTGAAAATTCTAAAAAAAACTAGGTTTTCTCACACTTCCCACTACTTAAACACAAAAAAATTTCTAACAAGAACAAAATGAATAAAGAGAATCTTCCAAACCGCTAACAAGAACAAAATGAATAAAGAGAATCTTACAAACCGCGAACCTTAAGTAAATGTAATAGCACTAACAAAAACAACAAAAACAATTGCATTGCAATTCGTTTCTATCATAAGTTTGTGTGTCAAAGTTCCACATAATTTCATGCAATTTCTTATAATCTGCGCAATAACTTTGGTTATCTTTTAAAAAGAAAATAAATTAAAGTTCTTCATGCCCTCGAAGCTTTTTAATTTGATGATTGTTTACAATCTACAACAACTCCATTAAAACTGCATCAGGCCCAAACATGCCCACTACTTCTCGAATTATAACTTTGAATCTGCCAAATAGTAATGTAATCAAAACATTGTAATTTGAATAATTTTACATAGCTAACACACTGCATCTCAATTACAAAGTCAAGACACTTTCCACCTTCAAATAGAGAATACACGTTACGATGATTCGAAATCCATCTTAGAGGAGCTATACTACCGGGGTTTAACCATATGTTTCGGGTTCAAGTCCCTCTACATACATAGTTGCGTTAGGGAGTGTTTTACCATATTTGGGACTTTTGAGCAGAATCCAAATTTAGCGAGCTCCAATATTGTTCAATTGTTCACCAAATGCAGGATGAGAAAAAAAAGAAAAAGAAAACAAACTCAAATGAGACAAATTCGGTTGTTCTCTCTGTTTCACAATGAACTCATTGGATCTGGAAGACTAATCAAGCCACCATCCACCCCCAAATCATGCCCACTAACAAAAGCAGAATCATCGGAAGCTAGAAACAGAGCAGCTTCCGCCAAGTGTTTCACCGTCAGTGTAATACCCTTCAAACTAGTCTGCGGACCATACCTTTTCAGAGCCTTCATTGATACCTCTGGTTCTGCGCTGATCATCAATGGAGTCATCACTGCAGAAGGTGAAATACTATTCACTCTTATTCCGTACTCACCCAATTGCCTACAAGCTGATCTCACTAACCCTAACACAGCGTGTTTCGACATTATGTAATCAGTCCGCCAGGTTCCTCCCCTGCTTGCCGCAATACTGCCTGTACAAATTATGCTACCTCTAACACGCTTCTCCACCATGGCTCGTGCTGCGTGCTTCACACACGCCGCCATTCCACGAGCGTTGACGTTCATCACCCGATCGAATTCGGAAAGATCCAGATCGAGCACCTTTTGACCCGAATTACCAACGACTCCTGCGTTACTGAACATTATGTCGAGGTGACCATATTTCTGGACCGTCCAATCCACCATGGCTTTCACTTGATTTTCATCACTCACGTCACATTGCACGTAGCTGCAAATCTGTGAAGGGATGGATGTCGCCACGGCTCTGCCCTTCTCATCTTGGATGTCGGCGATGACAACAGCTCGTGCGCCGTGTTGGGCAAAAAGGCGTGCTGTTGCTTCCCCAATTCCGCTGGCACCACCAGTCACTATGGCCACTTTTCCTTTCAGCTTCTGCGAAACTTCTGCCATTTTTGGTTCGTTTTGTGCTTTACTTTGTATGTTGTTACTTGAGAATGGAAATATCTTCCTAAACACTTGGCTCAAATATTTGGAGTTGGAGTAGGTGGCCTAATTAAGCAGCGTCACAAGTTTGATACCTCTGCCTCAAGCTTGCCAATAATTGCAGCTTAGATAAGTGGCCTGCAGTCGCAATCATAATACAATTTTTTAACCTTTTTTTTTTTTTTTTTTGATAATTGAGAAAAAAAAACATATCAGATATAATTCAACAAACTGATTATAATTTTTTATGATAATTGAGTAGCATACAAAAATGCTTTGCAGATATGCCATCCACCAGTAGTTGAGTGTTCTCATCAAATTTTCTTAAAGAACTTTCTTAGGAGGAGCCTAAACTCTTTTATAGGGTGAAGGAAAATTCAATAGTAATAAATAGATTATAAATACTACATAATGCCATGGCTAGTTTGGACTCTTAATTGTAGCTTTAAAACTAACTGCAGGTATCTACACAAAAAGGCACAAGTGATGCACAAAGACATTAGGAAGAAAAGCAGCAGGGCTCCAAAAGCAAGGAGCATACAGAGTATCTGCAATGGCAGATTACACATTTCAGCACGAGGCTGCAAACTGTTTCTAAATATTTGGTCCCAGGTACATCAAGAATAATCTGAATGAGACTCGTCATAGAAATCACTCGGGCATGGTGACATGACCTCTTGCTCCAAATATTGCAGCACCTGTTGCATTGTAGGTCTATCATCTGGATTTGCATCAGTGCATCTTGCAGCTATTTCTATAATTGCTTCTACTGTCTCTGCATCTGCATCTCGGCAACTCGCATCTAGGATGTCTTCCAGTCTATTCTCCTTAAGCAAGGTATTCATCTGTTCATTTTTCAAATTGTGACACTATCAATATGTGGAAATTGTAAACCTAAATACAGAAAAGGCAAGTTCCATATCATGATCGCCCATAATTTCCTAACTAGTGTCTCCTATGAAGTTTAAAAAATTGATGAGTTTTCTGTGAAGTTCTAAAATTTGGTGAGTTTCAAGGGAAGCATGCATACCCAGCCAACCACATTTAGGCCTCGGTTTACGAAGGATGGATCTGTTGGCCTTTTTCCAGTCACAAGCTCTAAAAGGAGAACCCCAAAGCTGTACACATCAGATTTCTCTGTGGCTCTTCCACTTTGCAAGTACTCTGGTTATATTACATACAAGAAACCGTTGGTCAGACATTTTATTAGAGATGAGGTGAGTTTGGAATTTCAGTTTATAGAGTTAAAGCAAATCAAACCTACATATAGATGATTATAAAAAGAAAAATAGGTTAAGGCTTATCCAAGCGAAAAAATAAAGAAAATAAGTCAATTCTTACAATTAAAAGGCAACATATAGATGATTATATGTGTGAATCTATCTGTATGCCTTGGTGATTTAAGTGAATATGCATACCTGGTGCTAAATAACCAAAAGTACCCGCAACCACAGTCGTGACATGAGCTTCCTCATCCACCAAAAGCTTGGCAAGGCCAAAGTCTGAAACACGAGGCTCTAGATTCTCATCAAGGAGTATGTTGCTTGATTTGATATCTCGATGAACTATTTTAGGACAACAGTCATGATGTAGGTAGGCCAATCCTCTTGCAGAACCAAGAGCTACTTTCAGACGTGCATTCCAGTTTAACAACCGATCATCCACACGTTCTGCCAAAATGCAATAAAGATGCATGCAATGAATAGCCAAGAAAAGCAGATTGTTTAAATGAAAGCAATAGACTGAAAATAATGGTTGTATTCAGGCCAAACCAAATTATAAAATGTATGGCAAAAATATACACACTTTCCATATTTGATGTCTTGTATAAGCTTAAGAGGAGGTGTGGAGAGTAGGAAGGATCTCGGGACAATTTTGAAAAGCTGGAAACATACCATGTAGGAAATTGTCCAAGCTTCCCATGACCAAATAATCATAGATGAGAAGCCTTGCAGTAGGAAGCCTGCAGTAACCTCGTAGATTGACCAGATTAATGTGTTTGATGCTACCCAAGATTTCTAACTCTCTCTCAAAGACTTGATCAGAGCCTTCACGACTCCGGTCTATTCTTTTAACAGCAAATGTTCCACAATCATTCATAACCATCCGATACACAGTACCAAACCCTCCTGCCCCAACAACATCTTCCTCATCAAGGGATTCAATCTTCTCTATTAGCTCACATGAAGGATAAGGAAGATCGCCATGGAAGGTAATAAGCTTGGCACCTGAAGCCTCGACAAATTAAGACAAAAATAGGGAGAAGAAAAAGAAATGGTAATTGTACTATTCACCCACTTACTTGGCTCTTTGTGGACTTGTTTCTTGACTTCTGTGTATTTTTTCGCTGTTCTTTCCTTCTTAGATAACAACCAAACCCAGAGGAAAATAAAGAGCACAATGAGTACAAAACCCAATGTAGATATTGCACCAATAACTGCTGCTCTAATATAGTGAGAGGATCGTTTCGTAGGGACTGCAGAGACCACATTAATTAAGAAACAAATCAGACTTTCTACAGAGAAGTAAAGGAGAAAAAAGTAAAATCCACTCAGTGCAGGAAAGGGAAGTTCCAAAAGCCTGTAGACTTCTAAAAGGAAATAGAGATGAAGCAGCAAATAAAAAACCTGCAGCTTCATCGCTTTCAGCATGAGGCAATACTACAGGGAATCCCATAGATGTTCTGCAAGGCTTGCGGACTTGTTGACCACAGAGATCTAAATTGCCAATAAACCTAAGCAAAAGCATTATCCTCATCAGAATAGTTTGCTATAAGATAGCCATTAATAGAAGAATTAAACACTGAAAATGTAATCTCCCAAGACTATGAAGAAGAAATGTAAACGGAAGGTCAGTTCACGAGACTCCAGTTAAACAAGTTGTTTGTCAACAAGCAAGTGTTGGTGATGCAACATCCATACCATTGGATGACTAAGAATTTTCTCCAGAAAGAAACTTACGTGAATTAACCTATCACATACATTCTTTCCCTTGCGACATTTGAAAATACTTTATAAGCTTGACTATTTGACACTTTGAGAGCATCAAGCTTCAAATTCCCTCAGATGATGGGGAAGAATAATTTTTGCATTGTACACAAGTAAAATTGATCATGATAGAGGAGTAGATTCTTAGTTTCAACTATGTAGCAGCCAATCACCTACTAGGCAAGTCAGCACCGAAAAGTCTATCTCAACATATGCAACACATACTACATGATTGGAGCACCATAAATTTAAGTCAGGCATACTTACAAAATTAATCACCATGTTTACAATTG
Source organism: Solanum pinnatisectum (assembly GCA_035578085.1). Classification (NCBI taxonomy): domain Eukaryota; kingdom Viridiplantae; phylum Streptophyta; class Magnoliopsida; order Solanales; family Solanaceae; genus Solanum; species Solanum pinnatisectum. The sequence continues at coordinate 47,068,306 of CM069078.1, read as the reverse complement.
AAGCACCATTAATTTGTTAGTATAGTTTCCATCTCAAATATCACATGATATTTAATTTCTAGGATCATGATTGAAGAATTATCAATTGATAGATTCGATCTGTTCAGTAGTAAAAAATCTCAACTGCACATGTGATGTTAATATACCGATCTTTTGACGGGTATTCTGCTTAGTTTGTATTTGCTAGGTGTCATTGTAGCACTGCCACAAACCTAGCCTATGCAGCAAACAGCAGTTTAGCACCAGAAAACTGGTGTGCAAACACCTGATTTATCTTGTAGTACTATATATCCTACAAGTGTGATTGTAGTGCCAAATGGAATGTGAATATTTTGCTGCACTTCTATACATATAACGTGAAGCATTATTCACGATATATTGTATTTTCTGAATTTTGAAACATCTGTCTAAATTTATTTACAGTATATAGAAAATGATGAACACAGAGGGCCAAATCAAATGTGGGATTACATTCCAATGGAAGGAGAACTTACGAATCGTTACCAAAAGTGCTCAGTATTCCAACATCTGGGATCTCACCCGAGAAGAAATTGGCTGACAAATTCCTGAATTGATTTGCATTTTTAACACATTAGTGTAATGCATTAAGTTATAGAATTAAAAATTTACGATGACTCAGAAATTGGACTTACAGAAGACGAAGATGTCTGAGACGACCAAGAGAAGAAGGTATAGCACCCCTAAGTGAATTGCTTGATAAGTCTCTAAAAAGAATAAAAGGTACCAATCATTAAAACAACAACCTCATTAACTATATAATAAGATGGTGAATTAAAAAATATATATCTCACAATATGGTCAGCATTGAAAGATTTCCAATATCTGATGGTATGCCTCCTTGAAGAAAATTCGCCCTGAGGTATCTGTACGCATAAATAACGCCTAGCTTGTGACAAATTCATCAAGAAACATGGGGAATCTCCAAGAAAACATGTTATCACTCAGTTATATATGAAACTCCAACTTACATAGCTCTGAGTTCAGGGCAATTGCCAATCTCATTAGGAATCACACCGTGCAGACTGTTTTCGTGAAGTGCCCTGGTTTTAGGAAAGAACACATAGTTTATCAAGGCAAATAGCAAGACAGAAACTTTAGCCCTAATACAATTTTGTTGCATTGCCTCAATGACTATGGGACTTACAATCTCTGCAATCTGGTGAGTTTACCAACACTGGGAGATATAATTCCTCCAAGTTCCATATAAGGTAAGTTGCTGAAAATTCAAAAACAAAATGCAGAAAATGAACCCACCAAGCAAACAAAGTGAATAAAGCACTGATAGTGAAAATAAAAAAAGTGAATTTAACATACATAGATTGAACTCTTTGGTCATTAGGATAGCAAGAAATGCCAGTCCACCTACAAGGCGACTCATCCGAATCATTCCAGTTAATCAAAACATTTTTAGTATCATTCAAAAGGGTTCTCATTTCCAACAAAGCAGAACCTAAAAAAGTACAATCTTTTTAGCTCAAGAACAACATACAATGCTGAAAAACCTAGATAAAACCCACAAAGAAGTAAACTTTACCATCTGGGGTTAATGAAAAACAGCTTCTACTGAAAATGGTCATCGTAAATAGTCCCAAAAAGATCAACTCCCAGGCACCCATTTCGATTTCTTGATGAAAAATGCAGATTTGAGCTTACTTTTTCAGTTTGGAATATAAATATCAAGTGCAATGTGGAGTAGTAGCAAGTTCAATAATCAATACAGATCTTTAAAAAAAAAAGAGTAAAGCTAAAATGGTGGGGTTTTGATAGAAACTATTGGTATGATTACATACGGAAAATCCATAATAATGAAATCTCAAGCACGAACCGAGAAAAAGAGGACGAGGGGGGGTGTGTGTATTTTGAAAAAGAGAAGACTTTACTTTGAAAGTAGTCTAGAAAGTTGTGTATAATAGAAAGATAGAAAAAAAAAGAAAGAGAAGAACCGTTGTCCAGACACCAGTGGTGAATTCAAAAAAACAAAGAACAGTACTTGGATTACGCTCTCATGTGTTGTGTACTCGCTAGGTATTTGAAGAAAAAAATGTGGTCGTGTATGGGACGATGAAGAATGTGCGATGGGGAGATGTTGTTGTTGGGAAAAGGACAGATATTTGCACTGCCCAAAGTCTGAGCAAAATTTGATTACCTATTGTACACACCTTTGCGAGCTAAATGTTCAAATGTACACTAACCCATTTACAGGGACACAAGAAAATTTGAAAACAGAATATATATATATATATATATATATATAGTACTACTGAATAATTTTATTATGTGTGTCAATATACGATTAAATTTGGATATATTAAAAAGTTCAGAAAACATCAAATCCAAATTTCAGGTCCTAGCTTCATTTGGGTTAGCCAATTGGTTTAAAAGTTGTCAAATCTATTTTTAAGTTAGTTTTTTATTTTTGGAAATATTTGATAAATATAAAAAATATCTTAAAATAAATCAAAAATAAATTAAAATAAGTTAGGATGTGTTTATCAAAGTTTGCTAATATTGATGACAAAATATAGCAACAAAAGTGATGAATTATTTTTTAAAATATAAAAAATTTAACTTGGTGTTTAAAATAAAATTACAGAACAATATATATGTGTACGTATATCTACAAATAAGTGTGTGCCAAGAGATTGATTTATGGTCGATTTCAATTTAATGGGTTAATATTTAATATAACAGCTTTGATATTTTTTTGTTATCACGTTATCGATTTTTAACAGTTTGAGATTTTTTCTTAATGGGTTAGGATGTCTACAAATCGATAACCAATAAGTCAAATCGATAAACTTCAATATTATCAAATTATATATATGAAAAAAAAACTATCAGACTTGACTGCATCACTTACGTTTTTATTAACATATAAACAGTGAAAATAGAAGGAAAAAAAACATAAAAACATAACAGTAAAACGGTTGAATAAATAATGAAGAAGGAATATTAATGTTTTTTTAAAAAAAGTGCACTCTTTTTTTTAATATTGTAAGACTACATGAGCCTTAAAACATACAATTTAACCACATTCATTCTTCCATTCAAATGTTGTCATTTTGATTTGATCCTTAATTTTTATTGCCTTTTTTGAAAATTATCTCTTTTTTTTTTTTTTCTTTTGACTTCGAACTCGGACAAATGACCACACATAGAAGAAAGGTGGCTAGTGAAAGAAAACCTGTCAGCATATATGAGAACTTTTTGACAAGTAAGCTTGCCACTTGTCAAGAAAGGATGTCATCGTTTAGCCTATAAACAAGCCTCAATTCATTTCAGCACTACTCCATCTCTTATTTCCTTCTCAAAAACAAGATAGCAACAAAACACTCAAAATAATCACATGCAAGTTCGAACTATAAAAAATAAATAAGGAAGGTAAGTCCAAACGAAAAGAAAGTCAAATTATTTTACGAGCAAAATGAAGTGGAGCGATGGGAAGGAGGATCTACCTGGAATTAACTCTGAATCGACTGTAAGTGAATACCAAATATCACATAGATAGAGAAAATAAAATCTCTTAATTTTTAAGTATCCTTTTTGTTGTCTTTAATTTCTTAAATTTCACACTCATAATGCAGTCTCTTAGGACAACGCTTGCAGAACTAAAGTCAACACTTATATTTACATAAAATTAAAATATTTCTCCTCTTTATCCCTTTTTATTGGTCTAATTTCGACTTTTTACTCGTCATTTGACGTATAGTGTTTTTTAAAAAAAAGATAGTAAACTGATTTTGGAATTCTATCCCTAAATAGGGTCTGATAGTAATTTTTAATTTTTCCAGTGGTATTATTTTTGTTAATAAATAATTATTTTATGTTTTTACCGTGTTTGTCAAGAGAAAGATCAACCGCGCATATTCCCACAAATTTGGGAATGTAATATATGTAGGCCATTGATTCAATTCATTCCTCCCCGTTTCTCTCTCTCCTCTCATTGAATGCATGCGTCGGTTACCTTTTTTCCATATTCATTTCTACAAAACACATTTTGATCACATGAAGTTGAAAGAAGCAACATCTTGATTGTTTGCAATTTGATATATAACATATAGTGAGGAGGAGAAATGGCTGATGAGATTATCAATGCAAGTCATTCATCCTCCTCCTCCTCCTCCGAAGAAGAACAAAATATTGCTCCAAAATGTTCCGCAAGAAAGAAAGGAGGATGGACAGCCATTGCCTTCATTCTTGGTAACCACGAAAAACAACACATACTATTTTTAACCAAAATAAATGTGTAATGATGAATGTGTTGATATGTTGATTGTTGTTTGTGAAGGGAATGAATCGTTTGAGAAATTGGCATCGGTTAGTTTGATATCGAACATGACTACATATTTGCGGACGAAATATAATATGGGGGGTGTATTTTTGGTGAATGTGGTGAGTATATGGTCTGGCTGCTCCAATATTACCCCTATAGCTGGTGCCTTCTTGGCTGATGCTCACCTTGGCAGGTTCCTCACTCTACTCTTTGGTTCCCTGGCTTCTTTCCTGGTACTTTTATTCTTCCTCATCTCTAATTTACCCTTTTTTATTCGTGCAATTTACCGATTATTCGCGTGCAATATGGCTTAAATCTCAATTTAAATGTAAGTCTATATAGTAGCAAGTATGTCGTCCTAATCAGGGGTCAAAAGAATCGAGGTTTTTCTATAGAGGAAAGGGATTACAATCATTCCTAATGAAAATCTAGTAACAAGAAGATTTAATCGGAAATATCAACAAATTCTTGTGGAGTCCAATTTCATCTTTATCGAATATAGTCATGATTCAATAAGTCAGGTCCACACACTTTTTCTTTTGTTGATTTCAAATCCTTTCGAATGGATTTGATTGGTATAAATTATAATAGAAAATAGGAATGTTTGGTGATTTTTGAGGGGGTTTTCTTGGTTGATTAAAGGAAAAAAAAAGATTTAGTATATAGCATGCTTGAAAGCCCCAAATTCTGTTTTTGGCAGGGGATGGGGATGGTGACATTAACAGCTGGAATCGACGAACTCAGGCCACCTCATTGTCAGGGCAATGCACGTTGTGAAGATCCACAAAAATGGCAGCTTGCTTACCTTTTTGCAGGTCTTGGATTTATGGCTATAGGCTCAGGAGGTATTCGAGCCTGCAACATAGCATTTGGGGCTGATCAATTCGACACTAATACAGAGAAGGGAAGGTCTCAGCTCAAAAGTTTCTTCAATTGGTGGTACTTCTCATTCACTATAGCCCTTATCATTGCCCTCACAGTTGTTATCTATATCCAGACCAATATCAGTTGGTTTATCGGCTTCCTGATTCCAACTTGCTGTTTAGCTCTTTCCATTATGATTTTCTTGATTGGTCGCAACTCTTATATCCGTTTGAAGCCTCAAGGATGTGTTTTTATCGATATGGCAAAGGTTATAAATGCAGCTTGCAGAAAAAGACACATTCATGATCTACCAACAGCAAGTTCCCTTTATGATCCTGCCACCAGAGAATCAGAAAACGAGCTATCGGTGCTTAAGCACACGGACAGATTCAAGTTCCTTGATAACGCCGCGGTGATTGTTGATCCTAACAGTGAATTGAATACTGAAGGAGTTGCTAAAGATAGCTGGAGACTCTGTAATGTTGAACAGGTGGAAAGGCTGAAATGTGTCGTTGGGATTTTACCCGTTTGGGTAGCTGGAATTACTTGTTTCATCACCATGGAACAGATGAATACGTTCGGGGTACTTCAAGTAATTCAATCCAACACAAAAGTAGGGAATTTCATGATTCCTCCTGGGTGGATGGGACTAGTATCCATGATTGCCTTGGCTATATGGATCTTCATCTACGAATGTGTATACGTTCCAAATGCATCGAAAATCTCTAAGAAAGAAGCTAGATTGTCCCTCCAGATAAGAATCAAAATAGGTATCATCATGGCTATTCTTTGCTTATCAGTAGCTGCATTAGTTGAAACAAGACGCCGCGACTTAGCCCTGAAACAAGGGACATTCCTATCTCCACTCGGCATTGCATACTTTTTGCCTCAATTCGTCTTATCAGGCTTGACAGAAGCATTTGCCGCAGTCTCCGTCATGGAATTCTTGAATAACCAAGTACCAGAGACAATGAGAAGTGTAGCTGGAGCAATTTTCTTCTTGAGCCTAAGCATTGCCAGTTACCTCAACACACTCATTGTCAATTTGGTTGAGATTTTAAGCAGGCTTAATGGCGGAAAGCGGTGGTTGGGAGGTCATGACCTTAATGAAAACAAGCTAGAACGTTTTTACCTTCTTATCGCTGGATTGGGAGTACTAAACTTCATATACTTCCATTTCTTCGCGAGCCGTTACATTCAAAGTTATGAAGAATCAAAGAGGAGAAAGACTGTGTTGGAGGATCGCGTTGATGCTGGATATGTCGATTTGCCAGAAAAGAAACCATAGAGCTTAATTATCCAAATGGTGTAATTTAATGTCATATACTATAAGTTTGATATGAATGTAACATTAATGTCCATCATTTATCATAGGGAGGGCAGATAATATATATATATATATATATATATAGATAAGGAATTTATTCTATTTGGTAAAGCATCCAATTTTTTGGGGTCTCATCTTGTTTCAGTGGAAAGGGAAGACAATTTGATTTGATAAAAATGTTTCTTTTAGCATATTCTCTTCTTGCAAATATTATGCAAACTAACAAAAGCAAGTTGGAGAAAAATTATGGATCTATTCTTTCTGGGGATATCAAGCATTGAATTAGGTTCTATTATTTTGATTTTTTTAGTGTAAAGTTTATTTTTCTTGATATTTTATTTAGATAGCATACTTTATTGTTTATTGTTTATTGGAATTTAAATATGTCCATTGAAAAATATAAATTCGATTATTTAATCCAGTTAAGCAGAATAAAAAATCTATCTTACTTAAAATCAATAATGGCTTCAAAAATAGTGACACCACATTTTAGACATTTCATTGCTATGCATACGAGCCACGCTATGAAACCACGACAAGCATATATCATAATGATGATCACTCTCTTTATTTTAATTTATTTATTTTCTTTTAAATTTATTTAATTTTTTAAAATTTGTTTAATTAAGAATTTTTTTTTTTCCATCAATTTTTAACTTTTAACTTTTCATATATCATGTTTAAGATCATGAGATTAAAAAGAATATTTTGATACATTTAACATGTTTTTAGTTTAAGGCAATAAAATATAAAAGTTTTCTTTATTTTTTAAAACTTTATATCAAGTCAAACAATCAATTCGGACAGAAGGGAGTAAAATATTGGTTATGAAGATAAAAATAACTTATAAATTAAATATTTAGAGGCAAAAATTAAGAAGTGTGCATTACGCAACTATAATTTTAAACGTAAGATAAATAAAACAGATGAGAGAAAAACTTAAAAACAAAAAACAAAAAAAATATAGATAAATCTTCCTAATCTTTTTTTTTTTTTTTACCAAAAGAAGTGTCCCATCACTTCTCTTATGTCCATAATTATTATTGATTCAGAAAATTTATTTCATTCCACATTAAAATTTGGAAAATGTCCTTTTAGAAAAAGGAAAAAGAAAATAAATTGCAAGTAAACGAAGGAGAAATTAAGAGGGAATTACAGAGTAGAGAATCAAAATCTTACTTACCAACAATCTAAAATTATGTAATTCACCAACTAAATTACTAACCTTTCTCATATTTTCAATATTTTCAAATGCTGCCTTAGTTTCTATTTATTTATCTCGTTCTAACTAAAATAGATGATCTTTAATACTTTCTTTGATTACTTTTATTTGTCATTTAGTCCTAAAATAAATTTGTATTTTTACTGCTACTTTTTACATATCAAGAAAAGATAATTAATTTTTTCATATTTTATCTTAAACATTAAATATTTATTCTCTAAATTATTTTTCAAGACCTAATACTAAAAGTTATTTAATAGGGATAATTTGATAAACTATCAATATCAATAATTGTTTTCTTAATGAGCATGTCAAGTCAAATAGTGACAAGTAAAAAAGAACAGAAAAAATATTTGTCATTTTACAAAATCAAATGCATAAATGACACTATTCTTCCTATTTTGTACTTGAGAGTATTAATCTTGAAAATATGATTTGACTAACATAGGTCAACCAAAATGATTAACTCATGTTCATTGCTTAATTTAATTTATCAGAATAAATTAATTTATATTTATTTATTGAAAGTTTGATTTCAAAAGTTAAATAAAGATACAACAGTAAACTCACGTAATTTCTTAACGAACGTGAAATGATTTGAAGAGAAAAAATTGATTAGGGTTTGTTTGGAAAGCCACCTAGTAATTGGAATTGGTGTAATTACTAGGATAGTAATTACCAGTCTAGTAATTACACCGACCTGTTTGTTTGCCTCAGTGTAATTATACATGTCCTGTTTGGATATCACGGTGTAATTACACATGTTCTGTTTGGATTTTGGATACACAATTGCAATCATAAAATTATATTAAATTTTAAAAATGAAAATTAATTATTTAAAATTTACTAGACAAATAAGAAACTTTAAAAACAATATTAAATTAAATATTTAAGATATATATTAATTAATAAACATATGTTCTTAACTAATATTATGAAAAAATAATTGTTTTATATTTTTTCAAATTAATATATTTCAATTGAATTGATCATAAAAACTAAAAGTATGAAGTTTCTACGAACATCGTGAAATGCATTTTTGATAAAAAGATTAATATATAAATAAAATGTCATAAATTATTAAAATGTTTGACAAAAAGATAATCTAATTAAAAAATGACTTGCAATGTACATTCAATATTAAGAAAACAAATGAAACTGAAAATATGACATAAGTTATAAATTCAAAACAAAAAATTTAACATAATACTCTTATCGCAAATTTCAGCATAGCATACATAAATATGATTTTTTTTAACGTAAGTCTATAACCTTACTTAAAAATAAATTCTATTTTAATTTAAAAATTAGAATACTAATAAAATTATGCTAATGAGAAAATAAGCATGACATAAAGAAATAGATAATACGAAAAAATTGCATAGAATCACGTGAAGTAAGGTTGAGAATGAGAAGAAAATGAAATAATAAAAAATAAAACATAAACTTTTAGAAATTTTTAGAATAATAAAGATTAAAAAAAAAAAAGAACTAAAATAATGGAAATAAAAAAATTAAAACAAAAAAATATAAATAGAAATTAAAAATCAACGAGCTGGTAATTACACAATGTAATTACCCGCAATTCACAACCTCTCCCTGTGAATTGAAGAGTGTATTTACCCCTGTCAATTACACCAATTACCTGCTGATCAAGTAATTACATGTCTAAACAAACAAAACAGACAATGTAGTTACACTCAATTATATCAAATCTAATTACCAGAGTGGCTTTCCAAACGGGCTCTATACTTCTTGGTCTTTTTTGGAAATTGGGCCTTGATTTGATATTTTTTCATTGTGAATTTCCAAACTATTTTACTGCGTGCTTGTGACTTAACTTTCAAAGAGTGTGATTATAATTGGGAAAATTGTATACTATAACAAATTATTAATTTAAATTAAATGTTATAATCATAATTTGATTTAATTGTAATCTGTAACAAATAATTGACATTCGCCTCTCTCCCTAGGTTTCTCGCTAACCACTCTCGTCATTCTCTCCCTCACCTCTCTCGTTTTTATATAAACACAAATGTATAAAATGCGTTTGTGTTTGTATAAAATGAGAGAAAACTGTATATACAAATACGAATACGTATATTTTTGTCCTATACACTTAAAATTATACAAATACATATCTTCCCTTGCATGAATCTCTTTTACCTTTCTCTCTTTCTCGCTTTATACAAACACAGATTATACAAATTACAATGTATAATTTGTGTTGTATAAAGCAAGAGAGAGAGAGATTTGATATACAAATGTTTTATTTCGATTCAATTATATACAAATTCAAATTTTATGCAGATATACAAACACACATAAAATTGAATTGAGAGGCAGTCAGTGATTTATACAAATGAGAAGCTTCCAACGATTTATACAAATGGCCTGCCAGCGAAATTATACAAATCTGAAACTTCTGCCAGCGAGTTATACAATCTGATGCTAAAATTTGTTATGAAGCGCAATTATACAAACTATAGCTATAACATATAAATATGATTTTTATGTTTGTTATATGTGAAAGTTGCTCCATATAATTTCATATAGTTGACTCTAACAAATTGGCTAATCACCCAAATGAAAAACTTCAATCACATGCTGTTACATCTCAATAAAATCTTGAAAGGCAGAACTATCGGGATTTTCTAAATTTGTCAAGTTTTATTTAATATAATACATTTTAAATTTTATGTTGATTTAATTAATTTTGTTAAACTTGGTAATTTGATAATCTCAACATTTTTAGACGCCAATAATATGAATTTGCTCTCATTTAGGCACGGCAGAGAAAAGAAAAATAAAAAAAACTACTAACTCTCAAGTGGATATTTTCAACTAGTATTTGCGACATAAATCAATATAATGAACTGTTTGTTTTAATTTTTTCTACAGTTTTTCTTAATATACATTATATATTTTTATCCTGGATGTGTCTTTTTATTCTTTTAGATGCAACAATTATTTGTTTCCATTATATATTTCTTTCTTTTTTTCTGGATCCAAATTTATAACACTTAATTGAAACTTTATTTATTTTAGCCAAAAGAAGAGAAGATTTAGCCAAAAATAATGAAGTTCAAATTAAACAAATGTGTATTTTTTCCGTAAAAGGATAAAAAAAATGTGTATCATTTCATGCAAAGACTATTTATGTCAATAATTCATTGTTCTTTTTTAGGTCAAGTACGTCAAATAATTTATTGAAATTTATTTATTTCTTGAGTAGATACGCAGTGACATTAGTTCTAATAGTGTATTTTTTTCTTTTTTCAAACCTTGATTAGAATATCACCGTGTTTAGCCCCATATATATATATATATATATATATATATATATATATATATATTATGTTATTAAAATAAAGCCACATAGACAAAGATATTTGTATGTCACACATTCATAGATTGTGAACATACAAAAGATTATGAACTACTAATAAATAACCAAATGAATGGAAAAATTGAACCAATACAAAATTTAGATGAACACTGCAGAAAACTCGATAAGTTTATGGGTCACTATCTTTCTTCCATCTTGGTACAATCCTCGCCCAAGATTTATGAGATTTTTTTGGAAGACCAAAGTAAATTCATAGACAACCTTTAAAGTTGATGTTGATTTTCATTTTGACAGCTTAACTAATGTTTATACCTAGTAAACATGCATTAATAAAAAAAATAACTCTTTCTCTTTTTAACTATTTTTAAATTTTAATATTTCACATGATACGTATGTTTAAACAACAATATTAGAAATATTTTGGTTCATTTTATATAGCTTTAGTTTAAGATCACAAATTTCATAAAAGACAAATACTTTCTATATTTATTTATTTTTTTGTGTAAAACCAACAAATTCATAAATCTTTTTTATTTTTTTTTCAAATTTCGTAATAAGTCAAAACTAAACAAATAAATTAAAACGAGGGAAGTAAATTAGGACCGAAAATCAAGTATAGCAAATTAAAATTTCATTTGTCTATTTAACGCTAACTCATGAGTCACATTACACACGGATTTTCTATTCCACGCATTATCAACTTTAGTATAAAGAAATTACGAAAGTGTGAATTTCAGGAAAAACGTACTGAACTTGTTAAAGCTGCTAGTGATCAAGTCAATTCTAACTTCCTAATTGCCACAATTATGTTAATCTCCAAACAGAAATAATGTCACCAAATACTTTTTTTGTTGGTTGGTTAAATAGGTCTATGTCACCAAATAGTACATAATCAAATCAATGATACTGATTTTAATTTATTTGACACTACGTCATTCTAGGTCGATCAAAGATTTGGACGGATAACTATTAATTATAAGTAAATTTTTTATTGACTATTGCTAGCTATCAAGTTGAGAACGATATGTTCAGCCTCCATTAGCGACTAATTAATGGAGGATCTTACGTTTGATTGCTTCATCTTTGATAGAGATTTCCAATATACAATTATATTAGTGCTTCCGTTTATAAATACTTATTTACGTTGTAATTTATTTGTCTTATTTTTATTTTTTAATTTAATTAAAAAAATACGTAATTATTTTCTATTTTAACAATTCTCTAATTTCAACACTTCTCATGTAACATGTTTAACACCACAAGACTAAATGATAGTTTAGTATATTAAACATATTTTTAGTGTAAGGCCACCACAGGATTCAAATATTTTCTTTTTACTTTTTAAATTTTTTTATCTAGACGGTATAATAGTTAGAAGTTACGACAAATCTACAGGCTTTGTGATGGTAATGGACCCACGTGAAATAAAATTTTTATCTAGACAAAATATAGATATGCAGTCATAAGCTTTTTACTTCACTTAATTTTATGAACAAATCTCCATCTTTAATAAGTTCTTTACTTTCCGCCTTGAAAATTTGCTCAAGAGTGCATGATAAATCAAAAAGTTTAGTATCACTCATTTTTAAATTAAGAAATTATTGAAGCCAAGCTGATAATGCACAACAATATATATATATATATATATATATATATATATATATATATATATATATATATATATATATATATATATATATATATATATATATATATATATTAAATTTAGAAATATTTATATTATCACATAAAATCATCATTCTAAAATTTAAATACTTATAAAATTGAAATTCTAGTCGTACATACTAATCCCATCTTGATATGTATACATGGACAAATATTTCCTGAAAATTGGCAAGACAAGATTAATTAAACAAGGGGCACACTTTTCTATATGTTACATTTGCAATAACTAATGATAAGACCCTTTACTGAGGTGATGTATGACAAACAATATATTAAGCCGATTTCCATACTCAATGCGAAATATATATGTGCAAATTACATTTTGTAATCTTATTTATTTATTTATTTATTTATAATAGAAGATCCATGAACAACACAACAATATATCTCTATCTTAAACTTCTATAGTCTATACACGTTTTTAAGTCAATTTTTCAATTACGCAATAGAAAAACTATCATGTACATGTTTTAATTAAATCAAAGCTGTCTAAACCAATTGTTGATCCAAGTTAGAACTCACCAATCTGTACCAAATAATTTGAATTGAATTGTCTGACTGGTGAAGGTGATGGATCGAAATATATTTTTTGTCCATAAATTAATGTAACGAATGCATAAAATAAATGTAAATTATAAGAGTCTCCATGATATGATGAGACGGATATATATTCAAACTTGGTAGGCTTATCGTTTAGTAGAAAATATCACATCGTCACGTTTCCATTTGGGTGCAGGACGGCCAATTTTCTTATAACTATATAGTAATATCTTTGTGGAAGAATATCTGCAGTAGATAGCGTAAGTACTTTGTTGTTACTGTTAAGAATATATTAATCAATTAATATAAGTGTGTTCTCTCTAATAATACCGAGGGGATTCAAACACTTGTGGAGGAGGGCAGCACAAAACTTAATTGAGTTCCACCTTTGCCATTGAACCAACATCCCACGTTGGAAAAATACACTAAGTCCGCCGCTGCCTAATATAGTAACTTTGGAAAAATAGAAGAGTAACACGATATAGGGTGTGTTTGGTATGGAGGAAAATGTTTTTCATAAAAAAAAAACAATGTTTTCCTAGAAAATGTTTTTTTGGAAAATAAGTGGATTTCTAACTTATTTTCTCATGATTAGTTGGTGGGTAAAAAATATTTTCTAGAAAATATCTTTTATTTTTGACTTGAGACTAGAAAATACTCTTTAGGAAATAATTTTTGAGCCGAAAATCAACCTTGATAATCGATCTAGACCGGACCCTAACACCCGAACTAGGACACCATCCCAAGTCCCGACGACCATTCCAAAATCCTGACCCAGACTTCCGATCCATAATTATTTTTTTAAAAAATAACTTTTTACGGGAGGGCCTGTGTGTGGGTGGGGGGAGGTAGGGGTGGCGGGTGGGCTAAAAATGAAAATTTTAAATTTGAAATATTTTCCCAAATGATTTTTTCTTTTGTGGGGGGAATGGGATAGAGGTTGGGTAGGGTAAACATAATCTTAAAATTTGAAATATTTTTTAAAATAGATTTTTTCGTTTGGGGGGCGGGGAAATTTTTTAATTTCTTTTTGGATGGGGAGGGTTGGGTACGGGGCATGGTAAGGAAAAAAAAATTGTAATTAAAGGATGAAGTAAAGTTTTGAAAAATGTTTTTCATAATTTTTGAAGGGAAGTCATTTTCCTTAAATTTGAGGAAAACAAGTTAATTTGGAAAACATTTAAGCCAACAAAATATGGAAAAATAGGAAAACATTTTTCATTCGTACCAAAAACACCTATAATAGTTGATAGTTGACTTGATAGCAAGTATAAAAATATTTATTATTCGATGAAATAGTGGTGACGATATACGTATCACATCAAATAATAATGTTGTAGATCTTTTCAAGAATTGCCAGTTATTCCTACGGTAAGGCTTCGTTTTAGTTTAGATTGATTGCTAACTTTTATAGCTCATCATATGAGTAGTTAAGCATTCTGATTATTAGTTGCTAACACGCCACGAAGTTGTATGTAACACGTTACAAACAGTCAGAATGGATTTGTTACAAGACTTGTCATCATCTTAATACATGAAAACAACACTCATCATGAAATGCTTAATTAAATTAAAGTCACACACTTAATTCTAAGTAAAATTATGAAATGCTTTTTGGAATTAAGATGAATGAATTGCAACCACACATGACACACTATACAGTAGTATTATTGGGTGTGGCCCAAAGTGTTACACTGATTTAGCTATACTTGTCATGTTCTCATATATAGTTGACTTACTCAACCTCCATATGTAAATTGTCAGCTCAAGGACCACAACTACGTTGTGTAGGTTTTAAAAATTAAAGCTAACTGCGGTGAGTGGCTTTCTATATCTATAAGGCTCTTGATGGCAGCATCGATCACTCACAATAAAGCAACACCTTTTTTATTAATAAACAACTATCTAAATCGGAGAGCTAACCTGTAACAAAGGACACAAAAATAGAATAGAACAAATATGGAAGATACTCAACAGGACTATAGTATTTTGAATCGATAAATACTAGCATATGAGATTTATAGGTTTCTCTATAGCGGAAGTCGTTCTACAACAACCACATTTCTTTTCACATGAATGAAATTCCTTTGCTCACGACCTAGATATCCCTTCAATCTAATGCGAAGATTGATCTTACGATTAAACTCTAGCATTTCTTAAGTAGTCATAATAATGTTTATATAGGCTAGCCTTTGTTAGGGTTTTGCCCTGATTTTCTTACCATTATTTAAGATTTATTTTCTTTAAAGAAAAGATAAAACATTCTTTTATTTTTCAAATATGATATTCTTTCATATTTGTTTATTTTCTTTTTTTTAAAACGCTATAAATATAGAAAGTATAAATATTTTTTTATTAGTTTTTAATTATGTAGGTCAATTGGTCATATCATATAATAATATTATATGCTTTTTAGTTTTTTTTTTGTGTCGTCCTATTTTATCAACATATGATTTTTGAAAAATGAAGCTTTCCGCATCTTACTGTCAATCACATTTCATAACATGCGTGGTATGGAATGGTTCAAAGATCAGATCCAGTGGTCATGGTGTTGAGTTGAAAAAGACAAGAAGAAGTGGTTTCGATTCAAATCAAATCATTGATGATATGATGATTTTTGTCCATATTTTCACGAGATGGGTTTCAAATCAATTTTAATCAATTTGATGATAATGAGATTTTTGTCTTAAGAATAAATACAAAATATTTTTAACCCATTTTTAATCCATATCTTTTAAACTTTATTTTTAATCAAGATTATCATGCAATGAAAGAAGGGAGATCAACTTATCAAGAAAAAAAATCAAAAAAGGAGGAGATTTGTTTTTTTTTTTTTTTTCTTACCTTTTATTTAAGATTTATTTTCTTTAAAGAAAAGATAAAACATTACCATAAATGTTTTTATTTTTAAATATAATATTCTTTCATATTTGATTTATTCTTTCCTTTAGAAAATGAGATAAATATAGGATTTTTCTCAAAAGTATAAATATTTTCTTTTTATTAGTTTTTAATTATGTAGGTCAATTGGTCATATATAATAATAATATATTATCTTTTAGTATAGTTTTATAATTTATCAACCATATAATTTTTGTCTTTAAGAATAAATACAAAATATTTTTAACCACCCTTTTTAATCCATATCTTTTAAACTTTATTTTTAATCAAGATTATCGAAAATCCATTATTTAAGATTTATTTTCTTTAAAGAAAAGATAAAACATTACCATATGTACTTTTATTTTTCCAAATATAATATTCTTTCATATTTGATTTATTCTTTCCTTTAGGAAATGAGTTTTATATTATAAATATAGTTTTGTTTCTTGATTTTTCTCTAATAGTATTAATATTTTCTTTTTATTAGTTTTTAATTATGATAATAATATTATGTCTTTTAGTATAGTTTTATGTCGTCTAATTTATCAACCATATAAGTTTAATGTGGAGGAATATTTAATAAGCTGGTGGGACATCTAACATGAACCCCTTATGGGTGGACCCGATCGCGTGATATTTTCTAACACAAATTTAGCAACAACCTATTGTATATCAGAATTGGTTATTTTATTATTGTATTAGAATCAAGCTCATACCGGCCCATTCATTTTTTCTGATGTTAGGCCGCCCCACTTTATAAAATTCATGCTTCAGATGTTCAGTTTTAGACATACGAGGGACAGGGGTCGGAGTCCGATATCGCCAAGGGCTATTTAATTTTCTTGTATCAACCTGAGCAAGATCCATTTCTTATGATAAAGATCAGCTAAAGCCGCAACAAAAGTTAGCCTAACCTTATCAGTAGATATCACAGCCACATATATATTATTGTTGGCTCTATTCACATCGTATCTAATTTCATGACTTAGGCTAGAGTTAAATACTGATCAACCTTTAAAACAACAAATGTGATACCCTATTTGTCTATTTTTACTCGTTCATTTTTTAATTTGATGCATCTCTTAAAAAATAATAAATAAAAAGGTAATTTTACTATATTAATAGTTAAATATAATAAATTCAGTGTTTTGAGAAATGCATTAAGAAATGACTACCATTAATAATAAGGATAAACTTAAAAAATTAAGTAATAAATTATTTCTTAATTATCTAAACTGAACAAGTAAAAGTGATCGGAGAATATATAAAGACGTAGACATTAATAGCAAACACATACCCTATAGTCATAGAAATTTTGGTTTTTCCTCATGGGCGGAGCCAGAATATTCATCAAGGGATTTTAAAATACGAAAAAGTAAATACACTAATTAGCTAGTTGAAGGGGCTTTAACATCTATCATATATACATAAAAAACAATTTTAACCATATATAAATAACATAATTTTTACCAAAGAAGGTTTATCTAGTCGCAAGCTGGCCCCGCCCCTGCTTTTCCCTCTAATATAGTACTTAGCGGGTGTTTGGATTGGCTTAAAGTTGGTCAAACCAACTTTTAAGTCAGTTTTTAATTTTTGAAAGTATTTGACAAATATAAAAAAGATAACTTAAAATAAGTCAAAAATGACTTCAAATTAGTTAGGAAGTGTTTGGCAAGGTCAAAAGTGACTTAAAATAAGTTTAAAATGACTTAAAATAAGTCAGAAATCAAAAGTAGGTATTCCTTATTTTTATTTTTTGACTTAAAAGTCATTTCAGATTAATTTTTGATTTTTGATTTAAAAGCAACTTTTTTTAAGTCGATCCAAACGGGCTCTTACTCACACAAGTATCAAAGTCACCACGAAGTCGGATCAAGTTTGTGGTTGTAGTATAGTGTATTGTTGTACATGTAAGAATTCTATAGTTTGTTAGGATTCTATAATTTTTTTTTAAAAAATCGTGAAGTTAATAAGCTCAACTCTATGTTATAGCTCGTCCCTAGTACGGAATAGCATGTGGAGTGGAATGAATGTTAACAGTGGGACTGTGGGAGTTGAGGGGAAGGATAGGAGTGGGGGCAGCGAGGGGGAGGCCCCTACTTAGGAGGAAGGCGTGGGAGCACATGCGCCTTATAAGTTCTTTTTTACATTGTTAATTATTTTAAAAAATTCTTTTTTACATTGGTCGCTCCAATTTATTTTATTTTTTTGCCTTTTTCGAATTTTGACAAAAAAAAAAAAAAACTTATCTTTTATACTCTGGACCCGTTATTTATAGGTGCAAATGCCGTGTCTACTCATGTATTAGCACACTCAACCTACTGGTTGATGGTGGAGGTGCTAAAAACCATTGAGCAATATATAGTACTGTATTAGAACCATTTATATATATCATAATTTGTTTTAGAAAACATGAAAACTCATAGGTTATATGTTGGACAGGTGCAAAATCTGTGGACGAAGATTTGAAAGAGCAGAAACCAGGTGTTACAGGCTCCGTAAGATGCCAAGAATTAAGGCGTACAGTAAGAGTCAAAAGTCATTTTTCACGAATTAAAGAAAAATAAAAATATTGTTTTAAATATTTAGTTAATCGAACGTGAAAAAATTAGAATAATTTGCCTACAAACGTGAAATATTGCACACGGTACAAAATGCGGCTTAGACAACGCCAAAAAAAAATGTATGATGTCGATAATAGTCCAATAATAATAGAGATCAAAAATTTTGAGAAACTACTTCAACTTGACATATAGCCAATTCCCTATAAATGACCTTCCTCATTATCTTCAGCTCTAGTAACAAACTAAGAAAATCAATTGTCCTCTCATACATTATTCTCAGCTTTGCCTAACTAAAACTATAGTTAGAAGAGCTGAATTTTTTTTAAAAAAATCGGATCGATCTTATAGACTTCACCACGAGAAGCTATGGAAGTGGATAAGGTACATGCAAAAGAGGAACCCAAGTATGGAGGAATTAAGGCCATGCCTTTCATTATAGGTAAATAAATTCCAATTTCAAGTTATATTAGTCAAGTTTTAGTTTAGGCCTCTTATTTGAATTTGACTTTGCAGGAAATGAAACCTTTGAGAAGCTGGGGACGCTTGGAACCTCATCGAATCTCTTGGTTTACTTAACCACTGTCTTCCATATGAAGTCAATTAATGCTACTAACCTTGTTAATGTCTTCAATGGTACTTGCAATTTTGGTACTCTGCTTGGAGCGTTCTTATGTGACACTTATTTAGGTCGATACAAGACATTGGGGATTGCTTCTATATCTTCTTTCACGGTACAAAAGAAAAAACATAACATGCTTACATTATATGTTGCAATTCATGGTAAAAATTTGAATTTTTTTGTGTGTAAACAGGGGATGTTGTTTTTGACGCTAACAGCTGCAATCTCGAAACTGCATCCTCTTCATTGTGGAACTGAAGGAAATAGCATTTGCCTTGAACCAACTACAGGACAATTAGCTTTCTTACTATGTGGATTTGGTTTTTTAGTAGTAGGTGCTAGTGGTATTAGGCCATGCAATTTAGCTTTTGGGGCAGATCAATTCAATCCCAATACAGAATCAGGAAGAAGGGGAATTAACAGCTTCTTTAATTGGTACTACTTCACTTTCACTTTTGCCATGATGGTATCATTGACTGTCATCGTCTACATTCAGTCGAGTGTGAGTTGGGCTATAGGATTGGCTATTCCAACATTTCTAATGTTCTTGTCATGCGTTTTCTTCTTCGTTGGTACCAAAATTTATGTCCATATTTTACCCGAGGGTAGTCCCTTGACAAGTATGGTGCAAGTGTTCGTAGCTGCAATAAAGAAAAGGCGCTTAAAGTTACCAGAACAACCACAGAGTACCTTGTTCAATCATGTTTCCATCAAAAGTATCAACTCTGAACTTCCTTACACTGATCAATTTAGGTAATAATGAATGATCTTCTAGTCTACAATCATTTGACCTTTTTTTTTTCGTTTTTTTTTGTTGGTGGAGCTAAGTCTAATAGAAGATAGAATTATGGTTCTGCAGGGTCCTGAATAAAGCATCTATTTTAAGCCCCGAAGACAAAACAAACGAAGATGGATCAGCAGCCAATCCATGGAGACTTTGCAGCATCCAACAAGTGGAAGAAGTGAAATGTGTTGTAAGAGTACTTCCAATATGGACAGCAGGTTTGATATACTACGTTGTTCTAGTCCAAATGCAAACTTATGTAGTCTTTCAAACGCTGCAAAGCGACAGGCGCCTTTATAGTGCTAGTAAGTTCAAGATCCCAGCAGCATCATACTCGGTCTTCTCCATGTTGAGTTTGTCCATTTGGATACCTATCTATGACAGAATAATCGTTCCATTTCTCCGAAAGATCACCAAGAAAGAAGCTGGCATAACCGTCCTCCAAAAAATGGGGATCGGATTAGTAATTGCAGTTCTCACAATGCTAGTATCAGCTGTAGTGGAAACTCGTCGAAGGGACATAGCACTTAGGCATCCAGCACTAGGCATTGAACCAAGACAAGGCGGAATCTCAGCCATGTCTGCTAATTGGTTGATACCTCAACTAGCTCTTGCAGGGCTTTCTGAAGCATTCACTATCATAGCACAAATTGAGTTTTTCTACAAGCAATTCCCGGAAAACATGAGGAGCTTTGCAGGTTCATTCTTGTTTTGTGGATTTGCATTGGCTAATTACATGAGTAGCTTGTTGATAACAATAGTTCACAAGACAACAAGAATATCAGATACAGAGAATTGGTTAGCAGAAGATCTAAACAAGGGGAGATTGGATTATTTTTACTACTTAGTTGCTGCACTGGAGGTTTTAGATTTTGGTTACTTTCTAATATGTGCCAAATGGTACAAGTACAAAGGAACACAAAATGATCAAAATCTTGAAGTCTCCATGGATAAATTACAATCCACAAAACCTCTAGTTTGATTTAACATTTTCTATTCTCTTCTTCTAAATAAAAATACATATAAATTCAGCCATGGTAATGTATATTTGATTCATGTGACACCAAATCTCACTCATGAGACTACCATCGGCAAGACTTAATGATCAAACTAGTTTTTTTCCAATAATTTTCATCTGATTTTCGGTACTCATATTGGATTTGATTAAATATGGATTCATGTCAAGAAGTTTGATATTAGGGTAAAACGCTCTAACATAGGCGACTTTACCAAACCATTGATTATAGATGAAGGTGATAAGTATGGTATTTACATATTAGTTAATTTGTCTATTGGGGTTATTTATGGAATTGTATGGGTATCAACTCTCGTATAAAATAATAGATAAATAATATACTTGTTGGTGATGTGAATGCTTCACTTTAAATATTTGGTCGTTGTTTGATATAAAATGTTTTGTCAGAATGTAGAATGTGTTAAGTAAAAGCGTATAAATTTTGGATAAATAATATACTTGTTGGTGATGTGAATGCTTCACTTTAAATATTTGGTCGTTGTTTGATATAAAATGTTTTGTCAGAATGTAGAATGTGTTAAGTAAAAGCGTATAAATTTTGTAATAACATTAAGTAACACGATGTTGTAAATCATGATCAGAATTATATAATCATATTTTACTTTCATGTGAACTTTTTTTTTTTTTTTTTTATGAACATTCAAAATAAAATTGATATTAGCAATTAGCATTAGATCAAACTGTATAGTATTATTCCAATTATGCCATAATTAGAAAAATTAATTCCGAAATATTTGTAATCAACTAATAGCGAAAAAAAAAGGAACAATATTGTTAAAAAACGAAAAACAGCTCTCTTTTTTTCCTGAAGGAGAAAAGTTCGACTTGTTCTCTATAAATATCAAGTTCCTTTTTTTTCGTGGAAAAAAGATATATGGGTCTTGCGAATTAAGAAATTAATAATAAAAGCTTAAAGAAGTTTTTGCACGAATTACCCCCCCTATTTCAGAATGATCTTAATTTAGTCCCCACTGCAAAATTAATAATAATAAAAAATTATGAGCTAAAAGTACCCTCATCTATGTCGCTAGGCATAAGTTTTAGAAATTTTTTATTTTGCTCGATGTAAGTTTAATACGGATTAAATTATATGACACAAGTAATGCAATATCTAATTCACTCGACATAAATTTAAAAAATTTGTCTTATCCGATGTAAATTCTGTAGAATAAGTTATGCCTATTACAACATTACTTTGTGGGTTGCGAAATTGAAACTTATGCCTTTATCATCATAAGTTTTGTAGAACCTAAGTTATGCCTCGTAACTTGTGGATTTTCTGAACTGCACTTGTGCCAATTGCCGGAATATCTCATTAACTTGTTGTTTGTTGTAAAACATACCTTGTGTTATATTATAATACGAAAAT
This sequence comes from Solanum pinnatisectum, assembly GCA_035578085.1. Taxonomy (NCBI): domain Eukaryota; kingdom Viridiplantae; phylum Streptophyta; class Magnoliopsida; order Solanales; family Solanaceae; genus Solanum; species Solanum pinnatisectum. The sequence goes on along the minus strand of CM069078.1, from coordinate 47,045,769 downwards.
ATAAATTAATATCTTATGATTTTTATTTATTTATTGTTGTCAAGGATGTTTTTGATCACTTTTTTATTATTTAAAATGTTGAAGGAAAAAAAAAATCACAAATTTGAAAGACAAAAAATTAAAAAGGGAAAAAGGACAAATATACCTCCGAACTATCATAAATGGTATGCAGATACCCTCCGTCATACTTTTGGGACAATGGTGCCCCTACCGTCCAAAAACAGAAGACTAAACAGGGACATGTGGCACAATCTAATCCGTCAATCCGATATTTAATAAAGTGTCGGATTGATGGATAAGATTATGACACATGTATGTCCATTAGTATAAATGGTATATATGCTCTAGTTTTTGGACAATATCCCAAAAGTAGAATAGAATGTATCTGCATACTATTTATGATAGTTCGGAGATATATTTGTCCTTTTTCCCAATTAAAAATCACCCAAAATAGGAGCATTCATGTGAATGACCCTAATCTCACCATGACGCATGCATGACCAAATATAGAAGCTAGGGCCCAATGACCCAAGATCCGAAGAACCCAGGCCCAATAGTTAAGCTAGTCATCTTTCATCAGTATTTTTCTGAGATTTGTGTTCCAATTTAATAATTAGTAGTTTTAGTTAATTAGGGGAGTCCTTTTGTTATTCTTCATCATTTTATGTATGAGAAAGAATTAACCTAAATAACAATTAAAAAAATAATTAAATAATTGTTATTTATCACTTAAACTAAACATGACTATTTGACTAAAGATTCTTTCTAGAACGATTCCAGACAAAGCTCAACAGAAAATAACATTTTCAACATAGATACAAGAGCAATAAAGTACTGTTACCAATTTGGGACCACAACCTTAAATGTCGAAATAAGAGAACTCAATGCTACTTGAAATATCAAAAGTGCAACTTGCAAATTTTCAGTTTAGTTGACTAATACTACTCCTTAATGAACTGTATTTAATAAATTGGATAATGGAACTTCTATGTACTTTTCTAAAGAATATTCAAATGATTTGTTTGTTGGGACAAATGTATTATTGTATTGAATCAGTTAGTATCATATAAACTATACCCCACATGCAATTTGTTGTCTCTACGTAAATATCCATACTCAAATTACTCACACAAATATTTTGAGAAAAAATGAAAGTGAATTTTGACAGTATAAACCTCTTAAGAAAAGAAGTAAAATATCATAATCAAACTTAGTTTAACTTCTGAGGTGGAAGTTGTACAATCATTTACGTTATCAGGTTAAGATGACCTATAATTAACAACCTGTTAATTTAAATTTGGTAACCTAAAAAATGTTGTTATAATGACTTGCTATAATCGATTAAAAATACACTAACCATTTATAAGAAATATTTCACACTATCAATTGATATAAGTTAAATCCTTAAATGTTATGAAAAGACAAAATTGCATCGACTTACAATCTTACACCGACCTTAAAAAGAAATAATCCGCTATGGACATAGGTCCAGAACTTGTCCAGAAGAAAAAAGAACTAAGACGCAACCTTATATGCGTGCAGCATGAGTTTGAACTAAGAAACTCCTATTTTCTTTCCTACTAAACATATTCTTAGTTTGATACGCAAGATTAGGTGAATATTCTAGAATTCAGTAATATCGACCATAACAATAACATATTTAGTAATTATTTTAGAATTAAGTTTGAAATTAGATTTGTATTGTACTTAAATTTATACTTTTAATATTTACAATATAAATTTTATGGGATCATTTAAGAAAAAATTATATATATACACAAATTAAGATATTATAATCTCTAAAATTCTTTACCATTTTAAAAAATTTAAAAATTCTCTCTCTGATATATCGCTATTCCCTCTCAGATATCTCCCTCCCATTAAATAATATATCTATTTTCTGATGCATCTGAGATTCTATAATTTTAAGAGATTTTTGTAATTTCAAAAAATATATGAATAAAATATATTAACACTATAAAATTTAGATGTTCAGTGGACCAAATTGGGGACTTTATTGAGATAAGTGGAAGTGACAATCAAGCCCTTACAGCCAATCATTTATAGGATGGTGGTGGAGATATTTATATCACTCACGTCTTTGACACGGATTAAATATAATGCACTCTACACAAATAAAGTTAACAAAGTAGCATTCGATTTCCTCACTGCGTTGTTGAATTGTAACTCCACAAATTAAATTGCAAACATGAAAGATTCTTTTTCTTACTATATATCAGAGTTTGAAGTTGAGTATGCCAATTATTAATTGTTTTTTTTTTTCCTATTTGAATATCACCATCTACTCAAGTGATAGTTCACGTCGAAAAAGAAAATAGTTGATAGTTAAATTGTAAAACTTACGGAAAAAAACAATAGTTCAAGTATGTTTTGACAATTAACTCTAAGTGGATTGTTATATTTCATTTCCTTAATATTTATTTTCAAGTGGTCTCGACCTAGAGATATATACAATTTGATTTTAAATAAAATATAATCTTATTTAAAAAAGATAACTTTTTTTAGCAATATATATATATTTTAGTAGCTAGATAACATCCTTCACTAATTAAAGGGTGTATCTTTCAACATCGTCCCCACTTCTTTCGTTATCTTTAGAAAATCATTGATCGTGGATTGACTACACGTCTTTGAATTACTTTAATTTAAACTTTACATCTATCATTAGTACAAGTTAAAATAGTTGTTGTTTGATTAGAATTTATAGTATTATGTATAAACCCACAAGATTCACCCTTATTTCTAAAAATAAATAAATTATTTCCGTCTCAAAATAAGTGTCACCTCGGCAAAATAAAATTATCTCCAAATAAGTGTTTATTTTAGTAATTCAAGACAAAAAATTTGTATGTTTTTCCAAGTATAATACCGTTATACTTCATTTCTTAATCGTGCTCATTTTTTCGAGAGATATTTATTAAATAGAGGTGGTTTAGTAAACTACACATTATATTAATGATTTTTTAATGAACATGATTTTTACTAAGATCACACTTATTTTGGGACGAGGAGAGTATAACGTATGACAAAGTAAGTGCCTTTAGAGCTAGATCTGAGGAAAAGTAGCAGAAATAAAGTAGGATTGTGGTTGGTTAAAAAGAACAAGTTTTTATTTATCTGTACCTGCTGCTATTTTATGCTCCATTTCAGCTTCCCGAGGAATATATAAAGCAGCAAGGAGAGAGTTATAAATAGGAAAAAATAAGATAGAAGCAATGGAAAAGAAAACAACAAGTTTTAGAGATGAGGATACTGAGAAAGAGCCTGAAATTAACTACAGAGGAGTGAAAGCCATGCCATTTATCATTGGTAAGTGATTTCCTTGTTTCTAGCTATCTTGCTGTTTTAATAAGTTACTACTAAGTTAAACATTTGACATCATGAGTTGCTTCATATGTTGTTTATAGGAAATGAAACCTTTGAGAAACTTGGAGCAATTGGGACACTGTCCAACTTGTTGATATACCTCACATCAGTTTTCAACTTGAAGCATATCTCAGCTGTTACTTTGATCAATGTTTTCAATGGAACCACAAATTTCGCCACTTTGCTTGGAGCTTTCTTATCGGATACTTACTTTGGTCGTTACAAAACATTGGGATTTTCATCCATTACTTCATTTCTGGTACTAATTATAACGATTCTTGAAAGGTTGATCAAGTGAAAGAAAATTAATCTTGAAAAACTGATTTAGTTGTTTCTTGTTTGTAGGGGTTGTTTGTGATAACATTAACAGCAGTGTTCAAGAAATTGCATCCTCCTCACTGTGAATCCAAAGATATCAGCCAATGCATAGGACCAACAGGATGGCAAATGGCGTTCTTGTTGAGTGGATTCGGGCTACTGATTATAGGAGCAGCTGGAATTAGGCCATGTAACTTAGCCTTTGGTGCAGACCAATTCAATCCCAATACAGAGTCTGGTAAAAGGGGTATCAATAGTTTTTTTAATTGGTACTTTTTCACCTTAACATTTGCACAAATGGTATCTGTGACACTCGTGGTTTACGTGCAATCAGACATAAGCTGGTCCATCGGATTAGCCATTCCTGCAATCTTCATGTTGATTTCGTGTTTCCTCTTCTTTGGTGGCACTAAAATTTATGTCAAAGTGAAACCAGAGGGAAGTCCCTTGACAAGTATAGCACAGGTTCTGGTTGTTTCTATCAAGAAAAGAAGGCTAAAATTACCAGAGCAACCTTGGAAATCACTGTTCAATTACACTCCTCTCAAGTCCATCAATTCCAAGCTTCCTTACACTCATCAATTCAGGTAACAAAAATGATCAAATCTATGCAAAGTTTAGTACTACTATTGTTTTTATTAGTAGTTAATTTGATTCAATCTCTTGCATGTTCATTGGATCCACACAGAGTAACTGTCATTCCTCATGAAGTATGTTCTTGAATATTCAGTAGCGCACATGTTAGTACACCATGCATATTGCATGTTCATTAGGTATAACTAATCTTCATAGTGTCTGCTATATGACCCCATTAATTTAATTAGTAATTTATGGATTTGGTTTACATACCTGTCAAACTAGCTAAATTATACCTACACTGTAGCCTGATTTATTATTTATATTAGTGCAGTTAAGCTTTTCCTAGATATGACAATCAACTTTAAAACTGTGATCTTTGCCTGAAAATTAAACATGACAACTATTATACCTGCTTGTCAGCATGTAAATTAAGATGGAATTAAAAAAAGCATGAATTGTCAGCATTTTATTATACCTGTTTTCTTTAGTTAGTTTCGTGTTTCATTTTATATGACTTACCAGAATCAATTGTCACTCAAACCACAACTTTTTTTATATACAGAATTACTTTAATCTCTTCTCTTTTTTGGAAGTGAAATAGTATAAATTATTTAACCTGTAGTTCCCTGAAATGGCCTCGGATCATTTTGTTATGATTGAAATAATGAGGTGTCATCCAGAAGCTACCAAAGCAAACTTTGAAACACCATGAGTAAGAAGACAAATGAGAAATATATCAAAAGAGACAAACATTTAATGTGGTTCGGTCTATTGAACCTATGTCCACAATTCACTACATAAATATGAGAGTACAAAATATCGAAAGAAATAACCTCACAGAATTCACTCGGAATACAAAGAGGTGCACACAAGTATTAATGTAACACCTGTGTCTCACAAAATCTCCACCTACATAACTTTTAAAGCTCTAAAACTACATTGTGAATGCTACCAAATTATAAGGAATGAACCTTTTCTAGCAAAACATAGAGACTTTATGTATACCTTTTTCCTTTGTCATCTCCATTTTAGCTGACTTAGTGTGAAAAACATGGTGTAGTGTTGGTGCCAATTTTCAACTATCCACTATTCACATAAAGTAGTGGCTCTCACTATCATTTAAACCAATATGTGTATCACATGGTAGGCCATTGCATTCACAGGTGTCAGATTAGAAAAGAGATAAAGGACCTTAGTATAAAAGATATTTCATGATATTGGGTGCATGCACTAGGTAGTTGGTCAATGTCTTAATGCTAAAGCACTTGTCATATGTTATATAGAAAAGCCATATTAGCTGACCTAATTTAATCATTAAGATTAAGTCATTTTTTCTCTGTCTATTACTCTCTGTGTTTCAATTTGTTTGTTTTACATTCTTGTTTAGTTCGTTTAAAAGAAAATCTCTTTACACATGACATGTTTAAGATCATAGGATTAAAAAATATTCTGATATATTCAACACCTAACTGTTTAAATAAATTATGATACAAGGTTTCTTGACAAGGCTGCAATAGTAAAACCAGAAGATCAAATCAAGTCAGATGGATCAGCAGTCAATCCATGGAACCTATGCAGTGTGCAGCAAGTGCAAGAAGCCAAGTGTGTTATAAGAGTAATTCCTATTTGGGCTGCAGCAATTATATATCATGTTGCAATAGTTGAGCAGCAACAGTTTGTTGTCTACCAAGCCCTTCAATCAAACAGATATCTTGGGACCAGCAACTTCCAAATTCCAGCAGCAACTTACACTATTTTCTCCATGTTAAGTCTCACTCTCTGGATACCCATATATGACCGTATAGTTGTGCCATTACTCCGAAGAATCACTGGAAAAGAAGGTGGCATAACAATCCTTCAAAGAATGGGATTTGGCATATTCCTCACTGTTCTATCATCCCTCGTATCTGCATTCATCGAGAAACGAAGGAGAAACCTAGTTTTCACAAATCCAGCAATAGGGCTACATTCAGAAAGAGGATTGGTTTCTTCCATGTCAGCTTTATGGTTGGTTCCTCAGTTATCCTTAGCAGGACTTGCAGAGGCATTTTGCGCAATTGGACAAGTGGAGTTCTACTACAAACAGTTCCCGGAAAATATGAGAAGCATAGCAGGGTCTTTCCTCTTCTTGGGAATGGCTGCTTCAAGTTACTTGAACAGTTTATTGATCTATATTGTGCACAACACAACAGGAAAGGCGAAAACAGGCAATTGGCTACCGGAAGACCTTAACAAGGGGAAATTGGATTGCTTCTATTTCTTGATTACAGCGCTGGGAATCATGAATGTTGTCTATTTCATAATATGTGCTAGGTGGTACAAGTACAAGGGAAGTGATGACACCAGCTCCGTAGAATTGGAAATGGAAAGGAAAAACATCGAGAAACACTTTGTTTGACATCCATATTAAGGATTAAACCAAATGATCGAACAGTATCTTATACCAATTTTTAGCAGCCATTTCACATTTGGGTTGAAAGAAGTTGTAATAGGAAAGTTAAAACGAAATAGCCTGAAATTCGCGCTCCCTCCTACTGAAATTTAAATGGGAAGATGAAGTGTATTGACTATCAAAGTCATGTTAGTAGTATTAGCAGCAGCTTTTAGCCATAACTCATTTGGAATTCTCCAACTGATAGATTATTTATGAAATAATTTCTCAATGAACGACTCACTTTTTGTTTCACCTTTTCTAATGATAAAAGTTAGTTTACTGTAAGCACTTATTATTCTTTACAAGTTATATTTAAGCATGTCTATACACATTTCAAAGTATTCGAGATCAAGATTGAAAACAAACTAAATATTAAACCGGTCAAGATCAAAATTATTTTCGGTTATCAACTTATAACTTTTATTTCAGAAAGTTGATCAATTTTAGTTTCTGCCACAAAATTCATTCAAATAATGATGGTTATCTCGTCAATCAACTTTGATTTGTAAGAGAAAAGTCAATTAGCTATTGTTATTTCACTTATAAAGTCAATCAACTATGTTTATTTCACCTACAAAGTCACTCAACTATATATTGTCATTTCATCTACAAAATCACTCAACCAATTATCTCAATGATATTTCCAATTTATATTGTTGACGTGGAAATTTTTTAAGGAAAAAAAAACAATAAGCGATTCATTCTGGTAAAATAAATGGAGAATCATTTTGATGATCAATTAAAACAAATAGCTTTTTATTTTTAATACTCTGGCTTAAAAAAATTCCACTAGCAGTATCAGCCAAAAATATCCCTTGAATTGGTTGAGTAACTTTTACAAAAATAAAATTGAGTTATTTTTTAAGATAATAACATTTGTTATTGATTGACTTTTATTTTAGAAAAAATAAAATTGAATGACTTTTTGAAATAAAAATCCTTAGAAACTCTAGAGAATGTGCCATTATACATTAATTGTACTTTGGAATTTAATACTGTACAATTTGTTAGTACTATATATTTTTTCAATCACGAAACTTATTACTTGTGTCAAAGATTATTTCTTCTTCACTTCTTCACTAGAATATATAACTTCCTCACCATCTCACAAAACTCCCTGCAATAAGAAGAAATTAAATGGTAAGTTACCTCGTTTTCAATTCTAAGATTATAAATTCGAGTCATTAAAAGAGCAAAGAGACTAACGGCCACGGGTGATCCCCCACAAGCATCATGTCACCCTCATCATCCATGTACACAAGTTGCCATTTGATTCGAGGGCTAAGTTCTCCCTTGATATCAAATATCTCTTCAATTACACAGATAAGTTCATCATAGCCACTTAATACAGTCAAGTCAACCGATCGTCCAACGGCAACCCCTTGCATATGCACCTAATCATTGTATGGTAAGTAAGCTCATATCTTAAGGTACCGCGTTAATAAATTGTATATCTTTATATTTTTTTTTATAAATAAATATTTGTAAGTACGTGCTATTATTTCTAGCTAACTATTTTTAATATAATCACTTCACATGTATGGACAATCTTTTTATGTCGAGCATGAATTATTTTTGTAAAATTTTAAATAATGGATCATTTTCTACAAAATATTAACTTATGAGTCAAGTTTTTCATTTGAAATTACAATTTGAAGTTCTACTTTTTTGAAAAAAATTGAGATTTGAAATGAAATTGAAGATGAAAATTTCATAAACAAAAGCTAATTTCAAATCAAAACTTGAAGTTGAGGTCTCAAATCCTATGCCATAAACAAGTATTCCCTTTGACTCAATTTATGAGGCGTTTCAAGATTTAAACAATGTCAATTTTCCAACAAAAAAAAAATCATCATATACAAATGAGAAGAATTGCAACTATTCGTCTAAGTTTTAAATGTTCAAAATATTAAGTTGATCTAATTCAATCTGGCTTTACACTTTAGTCAAACAAACTAAACACATTTTGTGCACCTTAAAGAGGGAGTATAACTAAAATAAAACCATTTTGTGTACCTTAATGCGACTTCTTGAAGAAGTGAAGTCGTTGGGTAATTGGACTCGTTCCTTTGCTTTTGAAACATTAATCTGGTCCTTGTCAATTTGTTTATAACTAATCCTGGAACATGCACTTGATACAGATACAGATACAGACACACTCAAATCATCATTACTACAACTTACAGCAGCAGCCACAGCCGTCCACTGGTGCGGCTGCTGCTGTTGGTCGTCTGAACTCGTCGAAGGCGACGAGGCAATGTTGGGATCTGACAACAAGCTTTGTGAAACATCAGAAGTCGGGTAGATTATTGCATCAGTATTTGAATGAAAAGAATCCCCTTCTTCCATTATTTTATCCATACATAACTCTTCCTTTCAGTTTTTCCCTTAAATAAATTGTTGGAGAAGATTTCGCTGAAAATTACATCTCTCAACTCTCGAATTAAAAATGACAAATGAATTGACCAGCCTTTTTTTTTTTCTTTCTAAATGGTAGGATGGATGAACGCCAGTTGGCTATCCACAACCAATTACTAAACATATTGTAATGATAGTATAGAAGTATGAAAAAGTGTGGTACTTTCTTCCAATGGCAAAATATTGAAATAAACTAATTCTGGAATTTTTAAAAAAAAAAGAAGCTAAAGAAACTACGTTTTATTTCCCACAACCACTCACCCACGGTGTAATAAATCGCACAAAGCAAGCCTTATACGATAGGTTCTACTCAAAACGCATTGATAGTTAGAAGTGTGTGGAAGAGCTTATTGTCGTACTAGTAGTATTATATGAAGTGAAGAAATTGAAGGGGGGAAAAGTACAACATAATGTAAGATGAGAAACGACAAAATATAATGAGAAAAAATTAAAGGTCTTACGAATATAGGAAAGGGAGTGCTTGCGTAACTTCGAGTTCACCATTCTGGGTCACTACAACATGTACAGGAGCTATGGGCATACGAAGGCTCCGGGAAACAGCAAAATAACAACAAAAATATTACTCCCCTAATCTAACTACCTATGAAGATGTTGTTTCAAGGGTAAACTCGGTACTAGCTTTTTGATGTCTTCGCTCCCATCACGACACCAACAGTTTGATTACACCTTCAGGCGGTCCCTTTAAACGGTGTATGACTGCTGAATTGTCTCAATGTCGAGACCCTTCAACTTCACCACTGATTCAACATGACCTTTCAGTGTATGCAACTCACGTAGCCTGCAATTGAAAAATTCAGCTTTGAGGTTTTAGAATACCATTCAGCATAGCTAAGATTAAGCAATAACTGCAGATGCAATTATCTAAAATGGTCACATGTGTAGAAGGGAGTAGAGCGTAATGCCAGCAAATGCAAGTCCCAGTTCACATTCAGCTATGATTTATCGCTCAAGGGAAATGAGAATTAAAATGATCCATTATGCTCCTGATGACAAAAAAAGACCATTTCAAATGACACACTGACCTAGCAATTTCAGCTCTCCTCTTCGCTTCCTCAGCCAACTGGTTAAGCTCATTGAAATTGGTAGTTTCGCTAAATATTTTGGGGTCTGGAACTTGGAGCCCATGAAGGGTTCTCTGTGCATGTGCCCATTGAAGCTCGCGCAGTTCTTTTCCAAAATCCTTCTTTCGGGTGAAAGCAATCTGCAGAGAAAAGACAATAAAGAAACCATCAAATACCAATAAGATAATAATAGGTATAGGAGTGGGAATGATTCTTAAGTATCTCTTTGTTCTTCCCAATTCATACCCTTTGCTCAAGAACAAGATCCCAGGCCTTCCCACTGAGAGCATAACGGATGAGGAACTTGATCAAATCTAGTGGGATATAGGTAACAATATTGTAAAGCCAGATAACTCCAGCCCAACCCCAGCCAATTCCTTCAATTGCAGCAAAGCTCCAATTTGCATAAACAGCAATCAAGGTGGCAACCTGTGCATATTTAATTCCCAAATATTAGATGATCCATGAAGTTAGGGGAACTTTGAGAGAATGATAAAACACCAGATGGCTCACCAGTTGAGCAATGAAAAAAGCAAACACTAGCAACAACCCAGGACGCTCCACAAACGACCAACTTCGAGATCTTGTAACAAATATCAGGGCCTGACTGATGGTGCTTACTTGAAGGTATATCGCAGATGCGAGCTTCCTAAAATCATCGGTTGCTGTTTTCTCAAGTGTGGATACCCCAAATACTCGCTAGAAATTCATCGAATTAAGTTAGATATTAAACTAAGAGTTGCCAAACATTAATGTCCTACTTCAACATCTAAATACTCCGAACAACAAATACAAGATTTTGTTTATCATAAGGGAAAAGAACGCAAGCACAGGTGAGACCAAAGATTTATGTTATTGTTTGTAAGATGAAAAAGGCCAGTAAATGTATAGTTGTACGCCTGCAGATTGCTTTTAATATATCCTTCATACACTTCGTTAAATTAGACTGGAGATATATTGTCTATTTCAATATACTAAAAACATCATCAGCATCTGTTTTATATACATGTGTCCATTCTTAAACTAAAAGGGCAACTAAATTTGGAGCAGTCTAATGTATTGGATACAGGTGGGCTCACCGGGAAGAAATTGGTTTTGTATGCCGCCCAAAAGAAAATGACCGTCATCATTGCCAAGTAGCCACCAAGAACAACTCCAGTAGTAAAAATCTCAGCCAGTTTCCAGCTATCAGGCAGAGGAGATGGTTTGACCCTATCCTTCGATATCGTCATAATGGTACCTGATATTGTCAGTGTTTGGTGGTTAGATGTCAGCAACACTGAGTAAGGACTTGAGCAGAAATGAAAAATGATACTTGCATGAGTATTAAACCAGAGAGGTGCTGCACACATTGAAAGACTCAACCACAACAAAATTAGGCTAATAATATTTCAGTTTTGAACTTATCCTACACTTTTAATATTATGCTCCATTAGAGGTCGATATGGTGGACTTTAAATGCTCAAGTATCAGATATATTTCTGTTGGTGAAAAGACTAACCATCATTAAGAATTGCAATGATAAGCACCATGAAAGGCGGAAAGTCAAACTTCCAGATCAGAGCCAGAAGCATAAAACCAAGCTGTGACATTGAATAAAAGAAACAGGTGAAAAAAGTACAAGATGCATTTGATCCTGAAACATAAGATAGACAAGATAAAAGAATGAAGCAGTTGCAAATAACTTACCACAATACGGATTGTGATGGAAACAGCATATATCTGCCAATGCAAAATATACACAATCGGATGAGTTATCCATATCATAGCTCAGCGACAGGTTAAGAACAGTAAACTCATTTAAGAATTCAAGGACTTGTCCTTGAAGTAATTTTTTTTTATCTTACACTACTGAAACAACCCCAAAAAGAAAAAAGAATACCGTGTAATTTTTCATCCTTTGAAAGATTGCTCGACTGGTCAAAACAGCACTAATGATGACACTAAGACCAGGTTCAGTAAGGACAATATCAGAAGCACTGCGAGCCGCATCAGTGGCATCGTCAACAGCAATCCCAATATCAGCTTTCTTTAGAGCAGGAGCATCATTGACTCCATCACCAGTCATACCACAGATATGTTTCCTAGCTTGCAAGCGCTTTACTATCTCATATTTGTGCTCTATATAAATTACCACAAGAAGGTATCAGCAAAGGCCAATTGTTTTTTATAACCAAAGTTCTATACGTAGAGCACAACTACATAAGCAAAAGAGTCATTTAAAAAATAAATACCAGGGAAAACACCAGCAAAACCATCAGCCTTCTCTATAAGTTCATCAATTGGCAAAGCAGCGATTGATTCATCCTTCGTCTGTCCCAACAGAGCAGATGAAGGATACATATTTGTACCCATTCCCAGGCGGCGCCCAGTTTCTTTGCCAATTGCCAATTGATCTCCTGGAAAAGTACAAACACTAAACCATTGAGCACCAAATAAGTACGCTAAACTTTTAAGTGATACACTAAGATTCACAACCTCTTCCAAATATTTAAATCTCAGAATTTCTACAATGGAAAGCAATATAAGAAAATACAGGTGGATGTCCAAATTAAAATGAAATGGCAAGATACAGGTAGATCATGACAACTTCAAGCAGCCACAGACAGAGTAGTATCCATAGATCCAACTTTGCCAATCATGTTCAACCAAGGATTCGCAGAAGAGTTCATTACCATCTTTCAGAATTCGCATCTCACCCAATACACTATTTTCTCTAACACTCTCTCTAGACCCAGGGGAAGGGCAGTAAGAATCATGGCCGTCAAATGAGTTGCCAACACAATATGCATACAATTTTCTGAAAACAGCTCAACACATTGAATGGAACTGTCTAATAGTATGAGAAACCACATGATACCTGTGATCATTTTGACATTTACTCCAAGGTTTAAAGCCCTCCTTATAGTCTCAGCACTGTCGTGCCTAGGTGGATCAAACAAAGGGAGGAGAGCAATAAACTGCCATGGCCCCCCAGCGCTCTCCTTTCTTCCCTCTGGAACTTCCTGCATGGAAAATTAGAAGGCATGCATAATCAAACAGATAAAACCTTTTTTTTGCAAAAAACATAGGTTGTGGGCGCAAAGAGAATAGATCACTAGTCTCCTCTACTGCAGGCATTCCATTATAACCCAAAGCTGTGGATTTGGTCCATTCAACTTATATATATCTGGCAATAATAAAAGAAAATAAAAATACCTGATATGCCACACCAAGCGACCGCAAGCCCCGCTCAGCAAACTTATCAATCACTGTATGAACTCTACGCTCTATGTCTGACTTGTTGTGTGCAAGATTAAGAATCTGAATAAATATTGCAGCAGTGGATTAGAAAATGTAAACAAAGGTAAAAACAGCAAAGGAGGGCAGCATTGTGTGATAACTAAAGTACCTGCTCTGGTGCACCTTTGCTGACCCTATGCATTTTTCCCTCACCATCAAGATAAGTAAGTGCTGTTCGTTTATCAGTTGGATTGAAAGGAAGGAAGTGTATTTCACGAATGCCAGCACGTGCCTATATTAATGGCAACGCTTAGAGAAATCTCCCAGCTGGAATGCACACATTAATCATAAGGTCAGACAGCAGTAAAGTTACCTCCTTTGGATCAGCCAACATCCCAACAATAGCAGTATCAATCGCATCCTGGTTCTCAATTCGAGAGGCTCGAGCTGCCATTAGAACTACAGTGTCTGCATCAATTCCTTTGGCAAATACCTGAACAATTAACAAGAACAAACAAAAAAAGAGAATCACAGTTCTACTAGTGGAACAAGTATACGATACGAGCAATCACGCATTGAATTGAATTCTTTTATTCTCACCTCAATAAGGGCTTTATCAACAGTCAGCTTGTTCAATGTTAGGGTTCCCGTCTTGTCGCTGCACAAAACATCCATGCCAGCCATCTCCTCTATAGCTGTCATTCTTTTCGTAATGGCCCCCTGTATAGTTAAAAAATGATCAAATAAACATTCATAGCAGAATGGCCTCAGAACAGTAGCTCAAAAATTCAAGAGCTGGTGAATATTAACAAACCTGTTGAGCAAGACGATGAGAACCAATTGCCATCGTGACCGAGAGAACAGTTGGCATAGCAATTGGAATCCCACCAATGAGAAGCACCAGAAGATTGTCTATCCCAGGACGGTATTTGCGATGTTGGATAGGGTACATCACAACAATCTCTATTATCATCCCTACTGCAATTGAACAGATGCAGAAGTTCCCTATAGCAGTCAAAACCTGACGATAGCCATACATAAATTTGTAATGTAAGATTTCATAAAAGTCAGATACATTAATCCAGATCATTGCATCAAAAAGCAGAGTAAAGAGTTTACTTGCCTTCTGAAAGTGTCCCACTTGGTTTGTACTGTCAACAAGGTGAGCTGCCTTCCCAAAAAAGGTATGAACCCCTGTAGCAATCACAACAGCTTCTATCTCTCCCTGCTTACACGTGGAGCCAGAGTAAACACCATCTCCAGGACCTTTTGTTACAGGAAGAGATTCACCGGTCAAAGCAGACTGTAAGTTGAGAGACAAGTATAGTGGCATTGTCAGAAAAATGGTAGATTGAATGCAGATACTCCATGTAATCATAAAATGTAATCACCTGATCAATTTTGAGTGGATCACCCTCTAGAAGACGAGCATCAGCTGGAATGATATCTCCCAGTTTAATACTGATTATGTCCCCAGGCACAAGAACAGCAGCATCTTCCTCGTCCCATTTTCCATCTCGAAGAACCTACATAAAGACAAGTGCAAACATTCAAACAATTCAGTACAAAACACTAACAAGATATAATCATGGATTTCTGTTTGTTAGACAACAAGGTCTATTTGCAGTCAAATGGCAACAGGAGAAGATAAGGTCTAGTACCTTGGCTTTTGGAGCAAGTCGAGCCATCAGTGCAGCTGCTGCATTGCCAGCATTGTTCTCCTCGATAAAACTAATTGTTGAGTTGATTATGAGCAATGTGATGATACCCACAAAATCCTGCCAGTCCGGTGGCTTTCCCTAGAAGAGTCCACATATCCTTGCACTATGTTTACAGAAACCAGCTAAAATTTAAATAGAATTATAATTAAGAATGTGAGTTCTTACTCCTCCATTTGCAAGCGCAATTGCCATGATAGCAGCAGCCTCCATAACCCATGAGAGAGGGTTCCACATAAATCCCAAAAATTTCAAGAATTTGCTCTCCTGTAATACACCAGCAAAGAATTACTCGTACCTTCAACATCAGGCACAGTTCAGCTTTGATAGAGTCACCCCTTTTGTGCCCTGTAGGACGAGTTCAAGGCATGGAACCAGGAAACAGCCTCTATGCTGCCCCACCCTCC
The DNA here is from genome assembly GCA_035578085.1 of Solanum pinnatisectum. Taxonomy (NCBI): domain Eukaryota; kingdom Viridiplantae; phylum Streptophyta; class Magnoliopsida; order Solanales; family Solanaceae; genus Solanum; species Solanum pinnatisectum. The sequence continues at coordinate 47,030,204 of CM069078.1, read as the reverse complement.
CACTACCACACACTAGGTAGGAACACTTATTTTTCTTCTCTTTTTTTTTTCAAAAATTGGGGATAGGGTAAGCAGAAATAGGGAAGGGGTTACAAGGTGCAGAATCAAACAATCAAGAAAGTCCAAGTAGCCAGGGTAAGCCTTTATTATAGTCCATAAATCAAAACCTTTTATTTCTATTTAAGGAACTAAAGCTATCAATGAACAAATTGGCATAAACACACTTCTATTTTCAGCCTTAATGAAACTAACTCAAACTGAACGACAAACTTAACAAAAAGCAAAAAAAAAGGAAAAAAACCCCATTAGCTGCCAGTGAAACAAGGAAGAGAAATTCAGGAGAAATAACTCAAGAAACGGAAAGGGTGGTAGCAGATTTACAGTAAAATTTAGCAAAAGATAAAGCAAAAACACCTTCTTCTCCTCGAGCTTATTGTACCCAAAAATGGACAACCTTTCTTGAGCAGCAGTAGTAGTAAGTCCCTCTCTGGTACATCTCAGATTCTCAAAAACCTCCACAATCGGTATATTTTCCTGCAAAAATAACCCACACCCAACCATGAAAAAACTGTCAAGAAACAAAAATAGCACGAAAAATCCATTCTTGAAAAGCCTTACCAAATCAACAGTCTCCTTCAAGACAGCATCCAGAACTTCAGGCTTCTCCGCCATCTTCTATAAACTTGTTTTCCCCCTTTTGACAACAGTGTCTCAGATCAAAAACACCATAAATATAACTCAGTGAAGCAACAAAATTAGGTGAAGCAGAAGAAGAAAAGAGGAGAACCCACAACAAACTAGATTTCGTTTATCGAGAAAACAAGTAGGATTTTATAAACAGACAAAAGGGTCACCAAAACTAGTAGTGGAGAGCAGTAAACAGTTACAAGAGAAAAAATACTTTGATTTCTCCCACGTCCCACTGCAAATTTTCGTGTCATATTTTTTACAATAAAAAAAAATGTAACATGTAAAATTTGATTAATTAGGACCAAAAGAATAATTATTTACGCTTTAATTATGATTTCGAGAAGTGTCAAACTGTAAAACTAATGATTAAAAATAAAATTTGACTAAAAAAGATTCGAATCAAAGATTTAAGTGCATGTGAATATTTAAATTTCTTAAAGTTTTAAATAATATTTTATTATTAGTAGAGTTGTGCTAATTATGTCAAAATATTTCAAAATTAAATGAACTTGTTTTCTTCTTTTGCAATTTTTTCATCTTTACTTTCTAATAAAAAAAAAACAAGCTACATCTTAAATCTTACGGAGCCGGCACGCTTGTTCATGAGGCTCGAGCCGATTATTTTCTACTCTATCCGTATATTTTTTTCAAAATTCTGAAATAAATATGGTGGTCCAAATTTGATTTTTTTTTTGTTGATTGTGTAAGATTTTTGTTCATTAATGAAAAAAAGTGTGCTAATTGCAATTAGCACACCTACCCATTGGAAGAAAATAAAAGGTAAATTCAAATCTAAATTGTCTTTCTTATTTAATATTGAAATTGCCGCTAGTATGAAATATTGATACAAATTTTATGCTTTTATAGTAGGTGAACAACGACTTTAGTGTTGATCAACGTTTTAAATTCTCAATCTTGAATATATTTTTCGATAATGAATGTTTTGATTGTATATTTCTTCTACTTATTTTTGTTCTCAAAAATTTCAGTAGCTAAGTGTTATTTATTTACAAGACAAGATATTTATTATTATCATAAAAATAAATATTGTAATACATTTAAAGAAAAAAAAACTCCTTTGTTTATCATATTATTTTATTTTTTTATTTAAAAGAAGCAAATGATATGGTGGTCCTCTGATTACTGGCAAGTGGAAAGAACAGAGATTAGATGTGTCAGAAACCAGAATTAAAAGGAAATCAATTGTTTGATTTGACATGTTATAGTTGCCTGATGACCCAACAATCAAAGAAATCAATTAAGCAACATTTTGTTTACCTTCAGATCAGTGGTAGGTGGAGTGGAGATATATATAGGGAAATTGTGTATTAGCGTATAACAAACTATTAATTTTAATTGTAATTCGTAGTAAATACATTGACATTCTCATCTCTCTCCCCTCAATCTCGCTCGCCACCCTCAACTATCTCCTCACCTCTCTCACTTTTATAAAAAGGGGAAAGGCATAAATTGCCCATAAACTTGTCACGAAAAGTTAATTACATGTTTAAACTATTATGACGATCTATTACAGACCTTTACTATTTAAAAATAAATTTAGTACCACCCTGAGACGTGTAACACCACTCTCACAGCATGTAGTGTATTACACTCGCTGCCACGTCAGCACCACGTAGGCCTCGGAATATTTCGGTTCAAATAGAAAAAACCGACCGAATTGAAATTTTTTTAATTTCTATTTCGATTTTTCGATCGGTTTCAATTTTCAGTTCTAAAATTTCAGTTATTCGGTTCGATTTTCGATTTTTAACAAAATTAATTCGGTTTAACCGAAAAACTAAATTTTAATACATTAACACTATTAAAATTTCGGCCGATTTTTTCGGTTTTTCGGTTTTTCGGTTTGGCTACAGCCCAACCTATCCAATGTCAATAGTCCATTAAAATTTGGCCCAATTTGGCATTTGGGAGTGACCTACTATAGCTCCTACACGTATGTCTTTTACCTTTCACTCCCTTTGTACTCTATACATTCACATTATCCTTGTAATATAATATTGTTTCTTATATATTATTTATTTTATTACACGCTTTTGTTCCACGGTAATTGTACCTTTTGAGGGTAATTTATCTTATTAGCTTTTGTTTCTATTAGAGAAAATAATATTATTTAATTTCTTATTTAGTACTTAGTATTTTTAATTCATTTATTATATAACCAATACAAGTATTTATTAGTTATGCATCATATTTGATGTCATTTTTATATATAGTAAATTATTAAATGAATAATACAATATATTATTTCTATCATGCTTATTATATATAGTTAGGGCTGGGCATAATATGGTTAAAATCGAAAAAACCGACCGAATCGATTTTTTAAAAAATTTTGATTTCGGTTTTTCGGTTATTTCGTTTGGTTTCGGTTTCGATTTTCAATATTTCAGTTTTTCGGTATAAAGAAGGGTGTCCACTGTCATGCACTTGTTGATTTATGGGTCTTGACTCTTGAATATGGTATCCTCTGGGAGCTCATTGCATTTGTTTAACTGCCAAGAAACAACTTGAATGGTTGAAAGTTGAGACTTGGTGAAACAAATTAAGGCTAAGAAAGTCAAATTTTGATCAATTTATAATCAAGCCAGCAGAAAATAATCCAGATGCTACAGCCCACAGGCCGCGTTAATTAAATTTGGTTAAATCGAAAATCAAATCGAAATAAACCGAACCAAAATTGTAATAACCGAACCAAACCGAATTTATTTCAGTTTGGTTTGGTTTCATATTTTGCCAAATCGAAAACCGAAAAAACCGAACCGAAATTTACAAACCGAAGACCGAACACCCAGCCCTAGCGCCACGTCAACACCACATCAAATTTTATAATTTCTTATATTCTTTTTGTTTTCTTTTTTTATTAATCAACTTTCTTTTTGTTAACTCTATTTTACACTAATTAATCTTTAATTAATTATTAAAATTCTGTAATAGTTATATCTTTTTTATCACTAAATCCCACCCACTTTATCTCTAATCTCATCGGAGATATCATTCATTTGAATTTATACAAGAATTTTCTTTGTCTTCTCCGGCGAAGAACAACCAACCCATCATCGCCATATGTCCTCCTCCACAACGCCATTTGTTCTTCTTTTTCGACGAACCATCAACCACCACAAAACGGCCACTCAAAATTCAAATCAATCACCAGTAAACACCAAACCAAACCCCCTTACCTTATCCCTTTGCGATTTTATTCTTTTGATTTGTTTTACAGGTGTGTCGACAAGCTCAAAGCTTCAGCCATGGCTCCGATGAAGTTTCAAAGAGCTCCACACTTTCAGATCTGAATAACCAACAAATAATCTGAACAACCAACAACACCACTACTACACTCACGTCATTGTGAATCTCTGAGGTTGTGATGAAAAATAAAAAGTTGTGATGAAAATTAAAGAATGAAGAAGAAGAGGGTAATGGGTGGGGATGGAAGATTTTGATCTTTTAATTCTTTTTCTAAAGGGTAACAGGAGGGGAAGGAAGATTTTGATTTTTTAAATTCTTTTTTTAACTTTAATTTTTTCTGACGCGCCAGTTTTTTATTTTTTTTATTTTTTTGCCATGTCAGTTTTAGGGAGTAAATAAATTCACTTTTAAGTAGTAAAGGTGTGTAATAGGTCGTCATGATAGTTTAAGAGTGTAACTGACTTTTTGGGACAAGTTCAAAGGGGAATCTATGTCTTTTCCCTTATAAAACATAAATGTATAAATTGTATTTGTGTTTGTATAAAACGAGAAAGATTGTGTATACAAATACAAATATATGTATCTCTGTCCTATACACTTATAATCATATTAATACAAATCTTTCGCTGCCCAGTTCTCTTTTGTCTCTCTATCTCTCTCGTTTTATACATATACAATGTACAATTTGTGTTTGTATAAAAGCAAGAGAGAGACTTGATATACAAATGTTTTAACTCGATTCAATTGACATTAACTCGATTCAATTGTATACAAATTTAAATTTTATGCAGATATACAAACACAATCATTGATACATATACATAGTAGTAGTTACAACTTACATATATACAATTATCTAACCGATATACATATACAATTCACCTCTCTCCACTCTCTACCCTCTCTCGCTCGCCTCTCTCCTCTCTCTCCCAATCTCGCTCGCCTGTCTCCTCTCTCTCCCAATCTCACTCGCTACTCTAGCCTAACACAAAGAACATATACATATACAAACACAATTTTCATAGACACAGACGCCCGATTTATACAAATAGCTGCGATTTATATAAATCAGATGCTTCATAACAAAATAATAAAACTTTATGCCTCGGATTCATTTTGCTTGATTCATGTATCAAAAATAAATATTTTATTTTATTTATTTTATCAAATTAAGAAAATTCTATTAAAGGATTTTTTCATTATATTTTAAAATTTTAATAACTATATAAAATAGTAATGATCAAATTTAAGGTTTTAAAATCACTAATAATATTAACTTAACATAATATACTTCTAATAAAAAATTATGCATGTGTCAGGTCAACGAGAGACAGATAATATGAAACGAACTGAGTATCTAAAATATATGTATACAATATACACAACAATTTTCACTCTTTATTCCTTTAGGGGTCGTTTGGTTGGAAATAAGTTATCCTATGATAAGTTATTATGGGGTTAGCTATCCTGGGATAACTTATCCCACCATGTATATGGGATAACTTATTCCATCACTATGGATATAAATGATGTCATAAGTTATCCCAAACATGGCAACCAAATAACATAATTTTTTTTATCCATCACTATTATTTTTAATCCCTCACACCAAACGAGCCCTTAATTTATTTTTTGATGAGCTAGAAAAGTTGGCTTTGATAATTTGATTACAAAGGGGCATGAAAAAGTCATGATATTATTGCTAACTTTACTTTTCTCAAATCCTGGTTTCATTATCTATATATATTACTCCCTCCGTTTGAAAAAGATGACATTCTTTTCTTTTTAGTTTGTTTGAAAAAGAATGACCTCTTTCATTTTTTGGTAACATTTTACTTTTAGCTTTTCACGTGGCATGTTTAAGGCCACAAGATTAAAGGGCAATTTTGTACATTTGACATAACTTTAATTTAGGACCACAAGATTCAAAAGTCTTCTTTATTTTCTTAAAATCCATGCTAAGTTAAACTAGACCACTCTTTTTGAAACGGAGGGAGTATTTAATTTATTGATCACTCTTTTTTTCTTTTCTTTTTTCCTTTTAATTTCCTACTATGATCTATGAGTACATTACCTACCAGTGACTATTATTCTGTCTTCTTTAATTTTTCCTTAATCATGTCTTACCTACTATTTATGGCTGTACGTATTACCTAACTTGTAATCTTGAGCCACGTTTCCTTAATTTATTTGGTTTTCACCATCTCAGAATGAAATTGGACTCAAGGTGACGCTTCCAACAAGATTTTTCTTCATACCTAGGGTTCGAGCTAGAGATCTCTGATTAATGATCGATCAGCATCACAATAGCGCTCAAGCTGGACCATGGTCTTGCGAGTGGTTTCTCAAGCTTTTACCAATAGCACAATGACACTCCTATGCTTCTTATGTGTGCACCGTTAATTATAATTTAATTTATGTCAGTTTCTCAAGATCAATATACATATATATATGCGATTCTCTTATTTTTTTAAAATTGCTAGTTAAATTTTGACTAAGTTGAATAGTTATTTTGAATATGTATACATTTTAAATATCCTTATATAATAATTAAATTTTTTTTTATTAAAGAACTTTCCAGTAGTGGTAGTTTTTTTAGTATAGTATGTTAGTCCCCAGCCTCAAAGAGAGAATTCACAATCTTCTTTGTTGTGTGTTCTTTGGATCTCTTCTCCTTGGGGATCCTGGAGAAAAAAAAACTTTGAATATGATTGAATATATTTCAGATAGAGAGAGAGGAGTTAGATTTATTATATTTTGATTGACCAAAACTTATTAAAACCTAAAAAACATATAAAAAATATAAATTTAATATAATTTAAATTATTAATCAGGTTGGTTTAATCTTGGTAGCAGGAATATGATGATGATGATAGCATAGATGATGATTTGATATTTTGTATTTGTTCTTCATGAAATCTGAAGAAATGAAAAATTGAAAAAAACGAATTTTCAAAAGAAAATTTTGGTTTTCCATGTGAATAGTATTCATAACAAATGTTTGAATAGGATGCTTGATTTTGCAAATCAAACGTCATCGATTCAATCTTTTCTTTCACAAAAAAAAAAAAAAAAAAAAAAATTTATTAAATTGCGGATTGCCATTTTTGGTCATCGATGAGTGAAGATTTTATTTTACAAGTCTTTTTTTGAACTTTTGAAATTTCATGGGGGGTTAATGATGTGATGTGGAAAAGGTGGTGATATTACACAAAATAAAAAATGATGATTTGTTATATATACATATGATTTTTTTTTTAAGTTAACGAATGTACGTGGCTCCTCATCTATAGGGGTGGGGCCGCCTCTGATTCATACGGGTACGTTTCCTTACTTTATTTGCCATGCTTCATGTAAGCCATGTAACTATATGAAAATATGTTGAGTTCTTTTTGAAGGCTACGTATGTAAGAATTACTCCTTATATCAACATAGTATTTTACTATGTAATTAATGTCGTGACTCGACAGTACTGGATTAATTAACATAAATCATATATGATTTACTTATTAGTTATTATCAAAATGTCTCGATCTGATGAGTATTTGATGATAACTAACATCCAAATAAGAGAACCATCAAATTTGTTTGATTCCGGCAATTAAAAAACGTAATAAGGACATAAAATTGTGTTATTATCATCATTTCTTCTAATCAAGATGTTATGATCTTTGCTCTCTTAATTAAATTAAAAGATAAAAGTGTGTATATATATATATATACACACACACTCAATTTAAGATTGACAACACAACAAATTAAATCCTACTTTTCTCTATTAATCGTTATAATTTTTATTTTCTTTTATCATAGTCCATCAGTAATCATTGTTGAATAACTTTATGAAAATGCTTTATAATAAGACACCGCGTACGAGAAAAAGTTTGTTTTGACCACTTGCTGTTAGCCACTAATTAAGATGTAAGAACACATAATTTGATTGTTTCTATATGCCTAATTATAATTTGATCCAGGACAGCAAGGGAAATTTTCACTAGATAATGAGTTTATTAGATTGAGAAAATCAATTTTATACTGTGTTGGTTAGAGCCAATCTGCAATATTATGTTACCTATATTAATTATCATCATGTAGATTAATGCATGTTATGTGTATATCCTTAATTTAGCTATGCATAACTAAAAAAAGTTTATAGAAAAAAAGCGACTTAATTAGTTTCTCAACTTTTTTCAAAGTCTTTCCGGAGTAGAATGATTGTTTAGTATTGGAATATATCGTCATCAAAGCATTATCACAGAAAGCAAAAGCTTCCAATAATTTCAAAACAAAATTTATTCAATTATAGTATTCAATTTACACCATATATTCCATTTAATTTCAATCCTAACATAATTAATTTTAGTTTGTACGCAATCTATAACCTTGTAACCGGTTATTTGGTAGATTGTATCGGCACAATTAATAATCTTAGCGTAAATAATACATTGGAGAGGGCAAGAGTGTTTACTCGAATTTCCTTGGCAAAAATTTGCTATATATATATATATATATAGAGAGAGAGAGAGAGAGAGAATCAAGATTAGATGTTGACTCAATAATATAAAAAATTCAAAATTCACCTTAAGATTCCAAGTTCAAATTTTAGACACTATATTTTTATTTTTCGACCGTCTTATATTTTGAATTTGCCGATGAATATATGATTCTAGAAAATAGAGCACCGTATATATAACAATAAGTTTCCAAAAATGGAATGCAAAGATGGGCATATATACATATAACCATTTGGCTGACTTATGGATTCAAGCAAAGGCCATATATAGAATATAGGAGTAAAATACAAAGTCCAAATATGAAAAGCACATCACATGATATTTGTCCCCTTCCGCACACAAGGTACTTTCCGTACCAATCCGTAACACCTCATACTTTATAATTTATTTATTATTATAATACCATTTTTTTTCTATATATGTACTACAAAATCACTGTTTATGGGACCTTCCACAACATTTAATAGAAATATGTATTCTGTATACAGCTCACTAAAATAACTAACCAGCTGTTTCACTGGCAGAAAAATATGGAATTAGTTATGAAATTTATCTACAATTTCTAGTTAATCTGCCACAAATTCGTCCCTAATATTCCAGCTCACTAAATCTATCGCTAATTTCTAATATATTGTCGCTAATTCCTTGTTTTCTTATATTGATCTGAGAAAAAAATGTTCAACTAATCATCCTTCGCTTTTTTTTTTTAATAAAATTTTCTATGTGAGGATTAATTAGGTATGTATATATTTTATTTTGTGGACCATCAACCAGAGGAAGTGACTAAATTTTGTCACCTTAATTATACAGTACTGGATTATTTTTTTCTCTAGCTATGATCTCTCTTTTTTTTTTCTTTTTTTTTTTTGTGTGTAATTTCTGGTTGGCAAGTAGCTAATTAGCATTACCAGCTTGTGCTCAGATTGAGATTTTCATTTTCTGTTGGCATTTTCACTTTATTTTATTTGAAAAGCCAGAGTTTTTAATAATTAATTAAAATGATACGAATTTACAGAAGTGACTACGTACGTTGCGGTGGATATATAAAGGAGTTAAAAAGATTTTAAACAATGTTCAGTTCTTTCAAACTTTAAATAAATGTTCGTTGAATTGAGCCATAAATGCAATTATAATAGACTTTGACAAATTAAAGTAAATTTTGTACGTGTTGAGATGGAGGAGGAGGAGGCATTGAATCTTAATTAGATCAAAAGCACTGGAAACGTGTCATTATTAGGATAGCTAAAACCCAAATTAAAAAAAGATGTTAGGCAAAGTTGTAAAGGATAATAAAGTGAAGGAGCAGCAAAGCCGCTTAATTTGGCAATTGACACGATGCTTACAAGTCACAAATACCTACTAGGAAACGATATAATCAAATTTCTAAGTATAATTTAAAGATATGATAAATAGAGCTGAAACTTTTTTACTACTATTCGATTTCCAATTCAGTGTCTTCCGTAGATGGTCCTTACCGATCTTATCCCAAAAATGTAATCTCTAATACTACTTTTGTTTAGGTTACTCTGACCGATTATTCCTGCCACGTGTCACTGCATTATTCGTCCATCTACCGAAAACTATTTTTACCACATATAGTCATTTAATTTATCAAGCTAAGCAACAAGAAGATGTACATTCATGGAACTCAAACGAGTTGAAACTTGCAAGCATCCTAAATTGCTACTAACACTCTATTTATTTATATAAGTCCACGGAATCTGCGCAATTAGTCTTAATTATGTGCATGATTGATCATTTAACTAACTCTTAGCACACTTGTATCTGCACTAGTTTCCTATAAACTGTTTGGCTGTATTCTAAACGTAGCACATATATATCTCACACGACTTGATCTGCAAATCCTTATTCAGCAAAGTTTACGAGACACGTCCTAGTCTCTTTTTTAAAAAATAAAATTATCAAATGACAACACTTAAAAATCCACTTGCTGATAAATTTTATAGGTATTTGCTATGTAAAGGCGACTTTGTTATGTGTGGAGTATTTGAACTCGAAACCTCTGATTAAGAATGAAGGAGTATTTACAACTCAACCACAAATCGAGATTTTTGGATAAAAATAAGGTAAATAATTTTATTTTACTAATGTGGAAAGAATGCCTATATAAAAGCTATGCATCAAAAAGTATTAAACCTAGAGAATAGTATGTATAGTTATAGTTTTGACCAACCATTTCGCCTGACATTAATTATCACCAAAATCCAATGGATTGGTTGGTTTGCAAGAAATCACCAAATACTGATGGCTTACCTAATCCAAAGATAAGAAGAGCACCCCTTCTCCAAAGTTACAAGGTTGTTTTGTCGAATTCTTTGATATGGTTATCTCCTAGTATATTCTACTTGTTTATCTGTGTCTATTTGGTGTACGATCAGAGGCTAGGGTGGGGGTTCTGGAACCTATGACTTGCACGGACTTGTATTTATATTGAGAAATTCATTAAATTTATAAGAAAATATTTGTTGGAAATTCATTAACAAAGTAGGTGTTAGGACCAATGGCAGAAATTAAAGATGCTAAAGCTAAGTTGCCTCTCCTAATTTGGGTTTGAATCCCATGGGCACTTTATACGAACTGTTTTTCTTAATTTGAGATTGTTGGAAACCCATAAACTTTAAATGTTGAATTCGCCTCTGCTATCAATTCACCAGAAGGATAGTCCTCCCAATTTTAAGTTTTTTTTTTTCTGAAAGTTTCAACCTTGTTAACTATGATAACAGTCGCGATTGCTCTCTCGCAACCCCTACTTTAATTAAAGAACCATACAAAATACCTAGTTTAGGCATACGATTAGGAAGAACTATGATTTAGGTCTCTAATTGAAAAATGCATAAATCCATTCCCTAGCAGATCAAGGAAAAAGTGGTGCAAAACACAAACTCAAAGGATATTTTTCGTTCATTTCGAGGAAATACATCTGCAGTAACAGTCATAAATACAAAGCTTCACTTAAAACAATTGTAAGTTTGCAACACCATATACAAAAGTGAGACAAATATGTAGTAAAACTTCTATAAACAAACCTACAAAAGCCTTAAAACAAAGAAATTAATCTACATGTCATCCACTCAAGTTCTTCATTTCCCCCTATATCCAAAAAAAATCCCAGCAGTACAACCCAATCATACCTACATATTACTCCCAGTCGCATTCTCAAAGATCTGGTCTTCTGAATATCGATATTTTTCAAGAATTGGAATATCGATGATCAGATTTTGCTATGGAACCCATTAAAACAACCAAAGGAAATCATTAGAATAGTAAAATAAAGCCTTTTATTAACTTAAACAATGACTGTTTGGCCACTGAGTACATCCTGAAGCTGGAGAGACCCATCCTTCATTAGATTAACACTTAAGCTTTTGAATCTTTCTCTTGAGTATTGTCGAGATGCCTTTCTCCAATCAGTTCCTGCCTTCATCATTCCTACAAACTCCTCGTAACTGATTTGCCCATCCTGAGAAAATGAAATAATGATGAAAAACTGGCATGACATATCAGAGCGAGGAGATAGCGCAAGCGGAAATACGAGCGGACAAATTTACAAATGCAGCATTTACTTTTCATGCTACATTCCAAAAAATAATTCCGTCTCTTTTTTCTTTTTTTTTGGTTTCAGTGTAAATCTTGCAGTATTTGATAAGATCCAACAAGCTTTCTTTAGCAATGAATAAAGTTGAGAAGTATTCTATTTCGTTTCTCTAAATATAATGGAAGAGCAATGAAACGAGGCAGGGTCCCTAAACAGAGAGAAAAAGATGAGTCTAACCTTGTCGGTATCAACTTCGCGCATGATCTCATTCACTACATCAGTGTCGCATGCTCCTGACTCATCTGCTAAAGCTTCTCGTAGCTCATCTAGCTCAATATAACCACTTCCATCCTTGTCAAAGAACATGAATGCTCTACGAAAATGCTCATCATTTTCCATTCTCTGCAAGTGGATTATAACTGCTACAAACTCCCCATAGTCCAGGACTCCGTTTCCATCGACGTCAGCCTAATAAAAAATTAGGTTCAGCAGTCATCAGGCAAAAATATTAAATTAATCTTTTCTGAGTGGGGGAAATTACTGTATCTGCAATAGAATTTATTTAAAAGTCCATTTCCCAAATGGAAAAAAGCTTGGGAATTCGCATATAAAAGCTGCACCAGATTTACAGCAGAATACTAGGGAATATTTGATTGTGGGACTTGAGATACTGCAGAAAGAGAATTAGTAAAGGCCTATAAGATCAATTATTTGGCAGATCAGACATAACCACGACAAAAATGGCAGGCCTAAAACCACAAGTTCCAAAAGGCTTTATTTCTTTCTTAAGCTTTATGCCGAATCAAATACTGCCACATCGATTAGAACAGAGAGAGTATATCACAAAGGCTGATAACATTTTATCCAACAAACGTGAGATGCATAACACCAGAAGTCCAATCCCTGTATTCATTATCCACTTATTACAATGCAAACCAAGTATCACATACATTTTTAATAAAATAATCTAATTGAAACTTTTAAAGAAGCCTACACAAAGAAGGTAGGAAAGCATTCTGAAATCTATCATGTGTCACAGATCACCTTGCAATATCAATCAATTATGTCTCAATCCTAAATCTGCTCTATCCTAGCCCAAGCCATTCTAATATTATTACTTTGCTTGCAAATATCTTGCCTTGGGGAAAATAAAGGATCTTCTAAACCAATTGGATCTTTAAATCTCAAGGTTATCCTTTGCTTCCTCTACAAACATCAGACCAATTGTAAGTGTAACAACTAAATCTTACTCCGAACTAATAGGTATCACCTATATAGATCTTTTGTTTCCATTCTATTGGTCTAGCTTCTTTACCTTCATCCATCCAATTATATGCAATAGTCTACCTATCTCACACCATATCAGCGTGACGACGTGATTTCAATAACATCTTCAGCCACACCATCTATGGTTTGGAACCCTTACTTATACTTCCTCAGTTATGTAATGGAATCTCTTGCCTATTTAATAGCCTTCATGCAATGAATGCATGCCTACATATAATGAAACAAAAAGGCAAAAAGATAATCCCTGAAATAAATGCAAAAAATGCAGAGTCTTCAGAACCAATATTTTGTGGAAAATAACCATCTAACAGATGTGAAAAAATAGATGATGCTTCTACCAACCAAAAAAGCTAATCCTCGAGCAATGGTAAAGTAAGTGATGCAGGATGAAAAGACATATGGAACAATCAATTTCCCCTCCTTCCAAAGTTCCAGTACTTGAAAGAATAAGGAGAAACCAAGCAATAGAGAAGAGGAATAATGAGATCACAAGAATAAGGTGGCAGTGATTGCTTTAACATCACTTGGAAGAGTAACTTCTGCCAAACTCACAGTTTGAATGAAGAGGGGCAGAGAGAGTGTGTGTTTGTTCCACAGAACAGTTTATTCTTTGCCCTCATCCAGAATACACAGGGAAAAGACACTATATGATATTACAGAACTTGGGGTAGTTACCATGAAACACATCAGAATACATTTATTTAGAGAGGACAGCAGAATAAGGAGACAAGGCAAGAAAAACCAGAAGCAGTGAAGAAGATGTTTGTTAGATAAGAAAAACATGCTTTAACTCCTACAATGTATTGATGAGATAAACTCTAGCAGTAAATTTGTAGTAGTTAAGGACCCCAATACCATGTCTACTATCAGATTTTAGAATCAGATAAAACCCAGCATAGAAGAGAGATCAAACATACACACATATGATGTATACTTATATTAAAAAAAACTGGGAGGATGAACGTAGAGACTGGTTGAGTGAGATGGTTACAGGTAAAGAAATTCAAATGGAACTACAACTTACAGCAGTAAGTACAAAAACTAGGAAGCATACAGGAAACTGAGTAAATAGAAGCAAAATATTGTTGAAAATATGTCTCAGGATATTGCAGAAATAAAACAGTTAGCTATTTTTAGGATTTTTAAATTATGTTATTAGAGTCCTATTTGACTTATATTTAGGAGTTAGTTCTTTTTATTTGTTATTTGAATTAAACTGATAAGTTAGTATCTTATTTTTCTATTTTTAGTTAGGAATTATATCTATAAATGCAAGTCTCGGGATTATTAATAAAATAATTCCCTTTGATAATATTGCAGTATTTTTTCTCTCAAAGTCTTTCTCTGTTATTTTCTTAATTTTTTTATTAAAAAAACCAACAATTGGTATCTAGAGTCTTCTTCTTGAGGGACATGTGAGTAGAAAAATGGATTCTAAAAATAGTTTATCACGAATGGCTCCACCTATTTTTGATGGTGAGAATTATCAACTATGGGCTGTGAGAATGGAAACTTACTTGGAGGCTCTTGATCTTTGGGAAGCTGTGGAAGAGGATTATGAAATCAATCCGCTGCCAAATAATTCCACCGTGGCCCAGATCAAGAGTCACAAGGAAAAGAAAACCATTAAGTCGAAGGCAAAAGCAACTTTGTTTGCTGCTGTTTCGACAACTGTTTTCACGAAAATCATGACTCTCACATCACCAAAAGATATTTGGAATTATCTGAAGAAAGAATATGCTGGAGATGAAAGAATACGAGGAATGAAGGTATTGAATTTAATGAGGGAATTCGAATTGCAGAGAATGAAAGAGTCAGAAACAGTTAAGGAATATTCTGACAGATTGTTTGGTATTGTCAACAAGGTAAGATTACTAGGCACTGAATTTAAAGATACAAGAATTGTTGAAAAAGTTCTTGTTACAGTGCCTGAAAGATATGAAGCATGTATAACTACCTTGGAAAACACATAAGATCTGTCCAAAATTATCTTGGTAGAATTGTTAAATTCTTTGCAGGCTCAGGAACAAAGGAGACTTATGAGGCAAGATGGCATGGTTGAAGGAGCATTAGTAGCCAGCCACAAAACTCAAAGTAAGGGTAAATTTTTGAAAAATTCCCCACCTTGTCAGCACTGTGAAAAAATGGACATCCTCCATATAAATGTTGGAAAAGACCAGATGCACAGTGCAAGAACTGCAAGCAACTTGGTCATGAAGCTGTGATTTGCAAAAGCAAATTTCAAAAGGATGAAACAGTTGCCCAAGTCACTACTGAAGAAGAAGAAGAAGAAGACCACTTATTTGTGGCAACTTGTTTTTCAACCAAAAAATCTGATTTTTGGATGATTGATAGTGGTTGTACAAACCACATGACATATGAAAGAAATCTTTTTAAAGAGTTCATTCCTATGGAAAATAAGAAAGTCAGAATTGGGAATGGTGATTGTATTCCTGCAAAAGGAAAAGGGTCTGTTTCAATTAAAACAAATTCAGGTACAAAAATAATTTCAGATGTTCTTTATGTGCCTGATATTGATAAAAGTTTGTTTAGTGTTGGTCAGTTAATAGAAAAAGGATTTAAATTATTATTTGGAGACAAATATTGTCGAATCTTTGATTCTACTAAGCAAGAGATTTTACAAGTTGAAATGAGAGGTAAGAGCTTCTCATTTAATCCAACAGAAGATGCACACAAGCCTTGCAAGACAAAGGATGAATTAGCAGATTTGTTCACAAGGTCAATTTCAGATGAGACTACAATCTACAATTCCTGATCCAAGAAGGAGTGTTGAAAATATGTCTCAGGATATTATAGAAATAAAACAGTTAGCTGTTTTTAGGATTTTTAAATTATGTTATTAGAGTCCTATTTGACTTATATTTAGGAGTTAGTTCTTTTTATTTGTTATTTGAATTAAACTGATAAGTTAGTATCTTATTTTTCTATTTTTAGTTAGGAATTATATCTATAAATGCAAGTCTCTGGATTATTAATAAAATAATTCCCTTTGATAATATTGCAGTATTTTTTCTCTCAAAGTATTTCTCTGTTATTTTCTTAATTTCTTTATTAAAAAAACCAACAAATATGTTCTCGTATTTTGGCATAAAAAACTTGTACATATCATAAAACCAACAGAAGAAAGAACAAAATTCTGTTTCAGCATGTTTAAATAGACAGGAATGTTTACCACATCCATCAGCAACTTCATCTCTGCTTCTGCCAACTGGGAACCAACTTTTCTAAGTCCAGCCTTTAATTCATCATATGTTATTTTCCCATCACCATCAGAATCCATCAATGCAAACATCTCTCTAATTACTTCAATCTCTTCAAGTTTCAAGTGTTCGGCAATGACCTAAGTAATTGGACAGGTGCAAATATGTCAAACTAAAGCACATCCATTTGATGATGGAAATAACTACAGAAGCAGTAAAACACTAGGAATGTTAGGACATGAGCCAACACACAACACATCATATACAGTTGCATAGAAACTCTCTCTATCTCTCTAATTTAATAAAATAAAGCTAAAAATGTTTCCATTGGCATTCTCTTGCATATCTCCATCCCCAAACTTTAGATTTGTTAGTGCTTAAACAAATTAGAGGCTTACCCGCAATGCTTTCTTTTTGAATCTGTTCATGATAGAAAATTGCTTCAGTCTTGTCCTAACAATATCTCCCAGTGGAACATTTGAAGCCTTTTTAGCATTTTGAATCCAGGGGTGATCTGCAATAAAGTAAACAGAGTCAAAGACATCAAACTTATGCGTGTTTTGAACAGTTTTACTATATAAATGTTTCTTTGTTAGTGACATTCTTAAAAGTAAAATAAGATATTTGTTAGCGAGAATTAGCATATGATCCACATTCAATTCATCCAATTATACAGTAGTTCTTGTCTTCATTATTGGTCCTAGTAATAATTATTAAGGCATAGGCCACTCTGGATATCCCGCATTCAGACTTCTGAGTTTTCAAGCATGGTCCTGAATTTTTAGAGATGTCTGAGTCTTCGACCATGGGCATACAGGTTAATATCTCTAAAAATATTCAGGGGAACGAAGGGCGGGGAAGGGTTTTCATAACTACCACATAACTGGGCCTCACCCAATTTAGGAAAAGACAAAAAATGCAAAGTGAAATATACAACTGGATATTTAAATAATTAACATTAACTTCAAGATATATCATAAGTGAGACACAAAGATAGTTGCAAGACTAAGACATGCAACAGTTCCTACCAAAACAAATTTGATTCATAGAGATGCCATATAGCTCAATCACGGCCCAGAACCCAGCATACTCAAGGAGATAAGAGAATAAAATAAAATGCAATGACAATCCAGAAAAAAATACTCCTTTTTTCCACAAATCAGTATGCCTGAACAGTGGGTCATTGAAACTAAAGCCGTGATTCCTGGAGGAAAGCCTCACTTTTCCAGAGTACTGGGCAGAAAACGCTAAAGAGCATCTAGAGAGATACCCGCGATAAATCAGTTTGCATAGAATAGTGCATCAAATCATAAACAGTTTCCAAATGCGTTTGAATGACTATGAATCAAACCCTGCATTTTTCGTCAACTTGAAAAAACAACGGTGGTCTATCTCAAATCATTTCTTTGCTCAACTTATAGTTTTCCATGTACCAGGGGAGCCGTTTACTTGGAAGCTCACAAACTCTGAGTTGGAAAAGACTTACCAAGGACCTGTTGGGCTGTCAACCGCTTCTTGGGGTCTGGTTCCAGCATCTGTCTGACAAGACTTTTTGCCTTTTCAGAGACTTGAGGCCATGGTTCCCTCTTAAAATCTATCACTCCCCTCAAAATTGAAAGAGCAACTCCTTGTTCAGTTTCTGCAAAAGACAATCAGATTAAAAAAAGACTTAAATCCGGAACCACAAGCAATTGCAAACATCAGAAGTCAACAGGAAACTGGAAAAATAATATATGTATACCAGCCCAAAATGGAGGAACCCCACATAACAAAATATAAAGAATGACACCAGCACTCCAAATATCAACTTCTGGTCCATAATTCCGCTTCAACACCTCTGGTGCCATGTAGTATGGACTTCCCACAATCTCAGAGAATCTTTCACCTGATTAATTACAAAAAATTACTAAGAATCAAACACTTCTCTGCCGCTTAAAACATACAGAACAAAGGACTGTTTTATGAGACAGAGGAAAAGGGTGTCTTTCTAATTCACTTGTGGGGTAAACAAATTGGAAGAATTTAGAACTCGTACCAGGCTTGAAAAAGACAGATAAGCCAAAATCGATGGCCTTAAGAGCAGAATGCTCTTTCTTATTAGCAAATAGAAAATTCTCAGGTTTCAAGTCTCTATGCATGACCCCATTAGCATGACACATCCTTACAACTTCTGCTACAGTTCTGGCAACCCCAGCTGCAGCTCTTTCACTGTAATGCCCTCTAGCTACAATTCTATCAAATAACTCCCCACCTTCACATAGCTCCATGACAAGATGAACTGCTTCATTATCTTCGTAAGTAGCTCTCAACTTCACAATATTTGGGTGATCAGGAAGGCTTGACATAATAGCAACTTCTCTTCTCACATCTTCGATATCCACAGCTGTTCGGAGCTTCTTCTTTGAAATAGATTTGCACGCAAGGGCATCTCGGGTCTCCCGGTCGGTGCAAAGATAAGTCACTCCAAATTCGCCCCGACCCAGTTCTCGTCCTAAGATGTATTTGTCAGATATGCGGGTTTTAGGGATGATGTCTTTGAGTACTCGGATCGGTGCGGGTGACCCGGAATAAGGATTGGGTCTACGTTCTCGGGGCTTCTTTGGTTTTGTTTGAGGATCGGTTTTTGAAGCTTCTTCTGGTCTTATGCAAGCGTTACAGTTACCCATGGCAAAGTAAAATGGGTTGCTCCGCCGCTAAAAGTGGTTGCCGGAGATGGTTGTTGCGGTGGTGGAGGTAGAGGACATGGCACGGCAAAGACTTTCGCTATTTTCTGGATTTCGTGAGAGAGAGAAAAGAAAACGCGGGGTCAGTTGGGAAGTAGTAGTTTTTTGAATAAAGTCCATTTATTGCCAAATATTCTTTTACTCCTATTTTAAAATTGACCAACTTTATTTTATGAAAAAGAAAGAAAATATTGGAGAAATATCATGCATCCTCTAAAAAGAACCTATTCCAATATTGGTAATGAAAAAGATTGGAAGATATTGAGAATTGAAATCGCACCTATGATAGATATATTATTTTTATTGAGAATAATTGTTAATTATTTTTTTTGTTTTAAAATAATTAATATTTTTAATTTGGATACACTCCTTAAGAAACTATTCGTTCATGAAAAAATAAGGAGTATTTTAACTATATCTTATCGTTAATAAATACCTTAAAAAACATGCAACTCTCTTGTAATTTCTTGATTACATAAAAAAAAGTTATTTGAAAAAAAGAGAAATTAGAAGAACATAATTAATATCTTCTTAGTTGTCTAAAACATCACTTATTCTGAAACGGGAAAAAACTTAGTGTTCATAGAAAAAGCTAAGTGAACATTAAGGGGTTGTTTGGTAGATCGCATTAAAATAAATAGTTCATATATTATGTATGATATTATTTAATACTATGTTTGGTAGGAATTTGAGCCTATGTATAGAGTGTATTACTAATACCTTCCATTTGGAGGGATCAGTAATGCATAGGATATAATACCATGGGATAACTCATATAAAGACAAAAATATTCCTCAAATCATTTTAATTATTTTGTTAATTTTCTTGATTTTATGGTTTATATTTGTACTAGTAAATTTATTTAAATAAAGTAGCTTACAAATTATTTAGAGAAAGTTGTTTGTTACTAAATAAATCCAATACAAATTAATACAATATTTGAAATGTGAGTTGTTTAACATTAACTAATTAAAAGGGCAAATATATCACCACATGACGTTTGTGATCTTAATTGAATGTATAATTTGTATGTGTGTGTGTGGGGTTTTCTATTATTTGTATTTTGAACAATTTATAAAATTGCATACATATTAAAATTACAACTTGCAATTTTTATTTGTAAATGTAGATAATTTATTCAATTTTACTATTGTTTGCCGTCTTTTCAATTTTAAAAGTTGATAGCTTATTTATTTTTTAATTGAAAATTGACATTTCGTAAGTAATCAATACTAAGATGACAATTATTTATCCTCAAATAATTTAAGTGAAAAAGAGGCAAATATGACAACAAAATTGTTCTTCTCATAGCTAGTTAGAAGGCCATAAAAAAATAATATTGTCCGGCAATTATTTACCTTAACTCAATTACATAATAATTTAAGGTATAATTGGAAAGAAATTTTTTATAAAGTTTAAATACAAACATAAGATGAGGTGGGAAACAATGAACCAAACACTTGGTAAAAATAAACTCTGCATTATTAATCCCTACACTATTAATCACTGCATTATTAATCCTATCATTAGTAATCTTGCATTATTCATCTTTGTACGACCCCTAAATTCAAAATTGTAACATTTTGATGTGAATTGTGGTATTTTAAAACTCTCTCTTCTTCTATTCAATAATAGTTGTGCATTATTTATTTGGTACACACCTTAAGAAACAATAAATAATAAGAATAATATTACTATATTATCTTTTGAATATATTAAATTTAATGTTTTAGAGGAATTTTTTTTATTTAATAGAAAAGTAAGTTTGGAAGGTATTGTCCAACTGAAAATGAAATAAATGAACTTTACTTGCTCAACTATAGAGTTGGTCAACCAGAAAATAGCAAATTCCTTTCTGGTACTTAGTCATAATTTCTTATATTTATGTTCTCACAATTAAAACAAAGCCTTCTAGAAGTTCATATCCACTAAGATAAAGTAAACTTGGAAATTAATTATTCAACACAAATTTACACATTTAAGGGTAATTTCTTATCTTATTCTAGAACGTCTATAAGAAGATAAAAGAAAAAATTGTTTTGTACTACTGTTTTTTTCTTCATAGGACAAGCAAAGTGAAAATGAATATGATGAACTATAATTAACAATCCAGTCAATTATAATTTGTTTTTCCTCTTTTAGACTTTTTTTGGTTAAGTTTACCAAGTCTATTTGGTCTCTCTTTCTCTCACCATCAACACCTACCACTGGCTTTCATGATTACTTCAAGGACCATTAATATATTTTCTACGAGATTAATTAATTAGGCCAACTTGAAAATATTATAAAGTTTTGGTCTCAAATAAATAATATTGAAGTCAAGCTAGATATAGCTTGACCTTATACAACTACGAAAATACAGAATGATTTCAACCAGAAATATAAGGGGAGAGAGTCAAATATACCGACAGTCGATCAGATGTGTCAGAACTTAAAATTTTATAGGTTTAATATTTTAGATTATTTTTCACTGAACTCGTTATTTATTTAAAATTATGAGTTTATGTCTACTATTTGTTGCAATTTTTATGAACTTTTATATATAAATTTATATTTCGTGTTGAAACTATTTCAATGACCCCGATACTAATACCCTATACGTAGGTGTCACCTTTTGATCAGTTTAATATTTGCATGGACCTAAGTCCATGATGATTTGGGTGTACTAATTAAGTCATAGGTGGATTTGGTGGTACATAGAACTAAAAATGGAATTCAAGGGTTGAGATTAATTTGTGATACCAGTAGATGAAGTTGTTGAACAATTTCATTGTTTGATAGCATGGCACACATGTAGTCCTAAAACACTGCCACAAAATAGATTTATTTGGGCGCTATGCTACCAAACTTTCGTATTGGATTGGGATGAAAAAAACTAAACTTGGATCCATGGGTCTACTTTCCGGAATGTTTACATATCTTATTTTTGCTTTAGGAAGATAGAGAGGTTATTTCTGAATGATCCTTGGCTTAGCCTGTGGTTGTTAATATCAATGCAAATTAACTCTTTACTAAGCTGATGACCTTTGATCACTCTAGAGAGATTGCTACTTAAATCTTCTTCTTTTTTTTTCCTTTCACCTAGATAACCTATAGTTAATGTCAAACCACTTGTACCAATAGTGAAAAAAGAAAGTCGACGTATGTTACTCTTGAATATATGTAACACATAACTTCATTGACAAATAGCAGTAACATATTTGATATGTGAATATTATTTGGAATTAAACAACTTGATTTGATCCTAATTGTATGTATATGCCAGTCAGGTGAAAAATTGACAAAAGTAGTGTTCCAAATCTTCTTTTTAAATTGGGGGGCCGGGAAGGCGAAATGGGGAGAGGATTAGAATGTGGGGAATCAAACCATCAACAATAAAGTGGTAGATCAGGTAGCCAACTAACTGAGCTACTAAGATTCTGATACCTACAGTATTGTTTGTTTTGATAAAATTTATATAGTACAATTTTTTAAAGGTCTCTTTCTACATATGTTTGTGGTTTCACGCACATTATTTTGGAGATTAATGGTATCACCCCCATGTCAATTATGGCCACAGAAAGTCGATTGACTAAAATATTATAAAAATACTCTTGACATAATTACTAATTATACCAGGTACCAATCAATAAAATCATACCCATCGACATAATTACTAATTAGGCAGCAGGTTAAAGGTCACTGTATTTTGATAGCATGACTGTTTGATTAAATGTCCTTCTTGCTTTAACAAGTCAAAATATGGAAACTAATTTAAAGTACTAATAAAGACTCCAAAGGTTCTTCAAAATAATTCTGTGCGCTCGCGTACAATTGCAAGAAAACACTTCACCACTACATTTTTATTAGTCTAAAGTAAAGTTTCCATTAATTATTTTCTAATTTAAGGATCTTTTTTTTTTTTTTTTTTTTTTTTTTAGAATGTAAAAAAGAAAAATATTTAGGTCTTGTCATGAGTGATGATATTTCGAAGTAATATATGTGGTTTAAAGTTGAGTATAATATGTGAAATGCTTTTGTGCTAATTAATGGAACGGTTGATGATTTGAGATTGACATGTTGAATTACTTACTGTTGCCGTGGCTACTTCGACAATAACATATAACAAAAGTTTCTTAATCTAATGCTTCCTTACATTGATGTTATGACGAACAACTTGGGTCCCATTAGAATCCATGGCCATTTCCTACATTAAGTCATCCGAATGATAACATCTTCAAACAAGTGTATTTTTTTTAAAATAATATAAATATGGTGTACGGATCAGTTTGTGCATATATCGACTAATTCACAAAATATTTAATTTATTATATTTTACAAGCATAGGTATCGAGTAATCTTGTCCATCAATATCAACAACAACAATAATGTCCAGGGAGGGTTGAATGTACGCAAATTTTACGATTATCTTGATTAAGTAGAGAAATTGTTTTCAAAAGACTATCTGCTCAAGTAAAGAAGAAGAAGACCGTGAAGTAAAGATAGTAAGTAACAAAGAAACGGTGCAAAGTCTACCAGAAGGGAGAAAAGACAATGACAGAATAGTGCGATAATCAATAAACAACATATTAAGACAAATTATAGAAAATAAGAAAAAAAATATATTATATATCAAAAACAAGAAAACAACTAGTGCAAAACAAATACCAACCACCTAAGCAAGACAATCTTACACAAGTATTTTTCCTAGATAGAAAGAAATTAAACCACTTGGTATTTTGGCAACAATTTAAATTTTATAATTTGCAACTCATTTTATTGACGGCGCTAAATCAACAATTAATATGATAGTAAAAAGGTTTTGCTCCGATTTCATTTTTTTTTTATAATATGGTCGGAAAGGAATTAAAAAAGATTTTGAAACAAAGAATCCATGTTGGATGAATTTTGTGAGCTTATAAATTCGAATAATATTGAGTTGAAATTGAGGAAATATTCTTCATGATAAGAAAGGGACATATTGCCGTAATATTAAATTAAAGTGTATGGAAGTAGGTGGGCTAGGATAAAAAATGCGTGGTCAATTAGGAGAGGCTGAGACAAAGTCAACAAAGCAGTTTGTTTCCTCCAAATAATTAAAAGAATAGATTATTAATATGACATTATTTGTGATTTCTCAAATCTAAATAGATTATATATATGAATCATATTCATTATGCTTATTTGGATAGTTCATGTATAAATACTTAATATCTATCCATTACATGAATTATGGCAGATCTAACTGCCAGAGTTTTAGGAACCAGACAACAAATTGTAGATACTTCAAAATTTATCCTTTTAACCTTTGTTAATTGACAATTTTTTTTGTTGTGCATTATTGGTACAAATATATAAAGACAGGTACGTAAGTAATCCATGCAGTTGAGGGGATGGTTGGGGATAAATCCCATTAATTGTAAGCACACATATTTGGGTGTTGTATTAAATTAAGAGGAGGAAACAATGATGGAAAGACATGAGCTTTTTGATTAAGGGGGTGTCTTTATAACCTGGCAATAGGCCTTATAAGTAGTTGTAGGCCAAACCAAACAGGAAAACATTTAAAAAGACCCATGCATGTTCCCAACATTATTATGTTGTTTGGTGCATGGTGTAATGTGACGAGCAAAAAAAAGGCATAAAGTGTTAAGCTTCCCACAGCTCATCTCATCACGCTATAAGCAGGAAAGGAAGAGAAAAAAAAGGAGGAGGCTGTACATAACTTTTTATCTCAAATATGTTCCTTTCCTTTTCTAGAATTTTAATATTCTTATCCCCTTTCTTCTTTACGATTAGTTTCTAGAGCTGATTTAATAGATGGTCGCTCAACATTCAACTAATGAAAATGATTGAACTATTTTTTATAATCGAAAAGTCACTTTGTCGTTTTGCTCACAAGTATTATAGAAAGCTAGTCATTAGGAAAAAATGGAAAGAACTTTTATATATACGATACTTAGGACAATTAATTGACCTCGCAATTTTAGGCAAAGTTGAACAAGTGTTTGGTTAAAGAAATTGTTTAATGACTTGTTGTGACTTAGATAAAATTGAATGATTTGTAAATTATTAGTTTTGTAAATTAGCAAACTAACTAAAAAAGTTATTTCTCAATTATGTTTTTTGGAAATTTCCTCTTCAAAAAAGTACCAACGGTTAGGAACCCATCAAAGTGGCCCAAGCCTCTTAAATGATCAAATTCAGTCCAAATACAATTGGTAGGATATGAGCCAACAGCCCATTCAAAACTTCATCACAGAAATTAAAGCAGCCCATCAAGTTCTATTTTGTGAACAGTACAAAAATCCTATATTCGTGGGAGCTAATAATTACATCTTATTATTATTATTATTTTCAAATTATAAAAATTTCTTAAATTTTGAGTCTCCCGGATACAGAAGTCAACCTTCTGATACATACATCTTGATACATTATCTTTTAGTATGTTATTTTTTAAAAAAAAGAAAAATAACGAAAAATCAATTAATAATCCCATAAATCACACAATCACGTTTTAATCACTACTACTACTCAATCCTTCATAACGTGTAACAGATTCCAAAATTCAAAATTGTTCAAGCAGATCAGCCAACATCCTTTGAACTCTGTCTTGAAGATGTGCTACGAAAAAGAAAAAAGAAAAAGAAGCATCCATTACTGTTTGGCTTTTTTCTCGTGGGGAAAAAGAAAATAAAAGGCAAATGTTCCTTATATGTGATTAGTAATAATTAACTGTTGCATTTATAAATGTTACTCTTCAGTTTCATTTTACTTGGGTCTTATTAACTTGACAGTATTTTCTTAAATATATTGTTTATTAGGAGCTTGTTTTTCTAAATTATCTTAATTAATTATGTTACAAAAAATTAAGTTTGGCTAGTACTCTATTACTTAATAGCACTAAAAGAGCATTAAGCTATGTCAATATTTTATTAAACTCTTGAAGGGACCACTGGAAGGGTCCATAGATTTTTAGAATTTGGTATTAGTCATACCTAATGTTTGATTTTAACTAATTTTGAGGTTAGTTCCTAGAGGATTAGCTAATGGACGTGAGCTTTGAATGCTGAATGAACTAATTATTTATGTTTTTGTTTAATCCTTCGATTCAATAAAAGGGTACATATCAATTTTCCTATCCCTTGGTTCTTAACAAATCAAAGTGGATTATATAAATACCCATTGCTTCATTGTTATTCAGCTCATATTATAATACTTCAATGATAATAATTTTAGAAGTTCTATGATAAGTATATACAATCTGCTATTTCAATTATTTTCTTCGTCTCAAGTTATTTATTGTATGTCGTTTCACACATTTTTTTAGAAAATATTAATAAGAAACAATTTTGACATCTTACATATCTTTATTTATGTCTTAAAATATAGTCTCTTATCATTAAACTTTTATTGTATTTATGTGTAATCCCTTCATAATTAAAGTGCTTACAGTATTCAGAAATAATTACTTAAGACAAAATAAATCTAAATGAAAATTATTTTTTTCGTGAATTTCTAAAATAATAAATAATTTGAGGTGGAAGGAGTAGTAGATATCACCTATATAATTTTCTTGATTCTTCTATTGTAGCCTATGTTTAACTAAGTATGCATTGATTTTACGAATTAATTTATAAATCTTACGTGAAATTTTTTCTCTCATATAATATAGGTGTACCCATATTCTTTTAACATCTTTATTTATCATAATAATTTTATATTTATGGATGGATAAATCTCAAAGCCAACACAATATATGACCAGAGCATTTTAAGTGTAGTGGCGTACGCAGAATTTATCGTAAGCGGTGAGAATATATATATATATATATATATATACACAAAAAATTTCTTTTTACAAAGCACCAAAAAATTACTACTAAACAAAGAAGGTCAAATAAAAAATGAGATTTGAACCCGAAGAAAAAAATGAGGCTGTGGAGGTTTGAAACCAAATCCTTCACTGTGGTTCTTCAGCACAAAACCATCTATCCTACGCGTATTCTTTTGTTTAAGGAATGTCACTTATAATATATAACCGTTATATCTGTTTTTGTTTCTTAATTATATATACCTATTTAGTAAATTTTTCCGACGAATTAGTGTCACGTGACACCCCTTCCACCTTCCTAAATCCGCCCCTGTTCAACTCAAGTGAGTTAGTGACCGTTTCTTAAGCAGGGCCAGAAGAGCAAAACGAAAAAGAAAAAGATGTTATTGTTAATAAAATAATTTACAGCGTTTGACCTTTGGAAAAAAAAAGAAGAGAAGACTTTCTTGAAGGCCAAGACATGTTTCGTAAGCAGTGTCATATGGATTCACTTATTTATGGTAACAAAGTCAGTAAAAACCTGACTACTTACTGCACAATTTTCCTTTTTTTTTTTTAATAATAAATAAACATGATTCTTAACTAGCTTTAGCAAATAATTATCATTTTTAATTTTGAATGTGCATAAATAGATATTTAAAATTGTATAAAATTGAATAAATAAAAATATTTATCCTACTTGACAATTTTGTGTCTTACATGTCGTCATATGTGTATTATGACACGTAAAACATATGTATCTATTATTCAATTTTTTATAAGTGTAACTACCTACTTGTGCTCAGTAAAAATTGAAAGGCTTAAATATCAAAAACATAGTTATGTATTTTGCTTTTTTATATGTATATTTTAGATAAGCAATCCCTTAAGTGATTAATTTCGTTCAGTTCATTAATCCTAATATGACCAATAATTTTTACTTCTAAAATTTGAATCGCCAACTAAACTAAAGTACGAGAGTAAGAAAGAAATGGTTTGTCAATTCACAATAATAAAAAAGACAACGTACTAATTTATTTATTTTTTGCAAAACTTATGTCTAGAAAAGGCTTAAATCTAATTACCAAGAGAACTTCCTAGAATAATGTACTCACCAAAGTGAAATAATCATAAATATAGGAGATTAATCCGAGTAAAACGAAAAGATTAAAAGAAAAATAAAACTGAAAATAAAATGTGATATTTTTAAAGAACACGTGGATGAAGTGAATATCAGAGAAAATAGCCAAAAATATCATAAAAACAAAATGAAAAGAGGAAAATAAATATAGTCCTTAACAGTCATTGTACTCGTTTCGCCAAATTGCTTGGAAACTCAATATAAAGCTGACGCCAAAAAAGCCGTCCGCTTTTTAACCCTTTCCTCTGTGAAGTGAGTATTATTATTTTTCCTCTTTTACTTTTTGTTTTCCTTTTCATTCTTTGGTGGCTCTGAAGCCGCGTCTACCTATTCCCAGGTATTCTATTCTCTCTTTCCTTTGAATCTTTTTTTCTTCTGTTATCTGTTTTTAGTTTTTAGCTCTGAATCACTAGTCAATGATTGTGTTTCTTGAGTTGTTCTGTAATGTGACTTGCTGTTTGATCTTAGTGTTTGCTGTTGTTAGCTCTGTTTTTTCTTGAATTTCTGTTGAGAGAATGGTGTTGATGAATTAGAATGTGGGGTTGTTTTATTTTTGCTGAATCTGATAAAGATTGGACCTTTTTGTCCATTTTTGTTGTTCTTTGCTTTTTCTGTAAATGGAAGGAACCAATTTTATTGCAAAATTTCGTCTTGGTGAAAAGGGTTATTTACCATCGATTTAGTTTTTACTAGTACAAAATGTATCGAATGTTTGTTATATGTAAACATGTAGTTATTCAGACTTCTGTCATATGTTTTTGACTTCTTAACTTTCTTTTTTCATATTTTCCCCCAATTTTTATTTTCTGGAATTGAGAAAAAAAAATCCTTGTAATTTCTTCTAGTATGTGTTATTAAACATCCAGGACTTTTGAACATTAGACTCTAGTCACTAGGTTTTACAGTGCTAATTAGGGCCTTGGTGTGTTCTTGTTAAACAAACATGAATCTGTATGTGTTAGTGCATATTAGTCTTTGTCTATGGTTTTCTGAAATAGCTTTTGATTGATATATTTAGGTTTCTGAAAATGCTTTAATTGATAAATTTGTTAAGGGGTTGTCGAAGTTTTTTAAATTTCTTTGAGTTCAATCCTCTTGTCCTTCCGTAGAAAACAAGATGTGCTCGAGGTTGTTAACATACTACAAGCCTATGACAGTGTAAGTTTAGCTCATCATTGACTCATAGTGCTGTGATTGAGCATTCTTTTTTTCTAGTACCTATCCTGTAATTATTATAAGTAGGTCATAATTTTGGAGCTTCCCAACTCTATTTTTAGTCCTAGATATTATGAGTTGCTGTATTTCAACCTCTCTATATTTTGTCTTCCCCTTGGAAGTCCCCACTGCAATCATGCTGGTCATGCTCAACAATAAGAAGGCATTCCCTTGGTTAGTGAGTGGAATATGTGATGATTAATGTTGTGATACCTTTGATGGGTGATGAATACTGATATTGTCTAGTCATGTGTATGAGTCAATGATTGCTGTTCTGGACATGCTTATTTTAGATTTTATGATGACATAGTCTACTAAGCCAAGTGTCCAAATGATAATTTATCATGTGCCATTAACTAAAGTAGGCAACCAAGAAATAGTCATAGGAGTTGAATGATATTTCCAAAAAAAGTCGTCAATTTATGAATTTCATGTAGAAACATAAGTTAATATGCAGCATTGGTTGAATGCATACTTTTGCCTTGTATTGTACTTTGCTATGCCATGATGGACACTTGACTGGCTAAGCAAATAATTTGGTGATTCCTAATTCATTTATGACTTGCTCTGCTGCATTGAAGATCCTGGAGCATCTTTTGGCATTTTCATTATATTTCAATCATGTTTAAGGTCTAAAGAACTTTTTTTCCCTGGCTTTTACAATTTAACTTGCAGACTATGCTTCGGGCAAAGCAGCTTGGCACACTCTCCCAGTCAGCTAGGTCTTTTTTTCTAGGTGGATCACGATGTAGTGCAGGAGATGGAAGTTCCTGCACTTGTTCAGAAGATGACACTTGTATTTCAAAAAGGCCGCAGACTAGAAATGACGTTCGACATCCACAAATATCATCCAACCTAGTGTCAAAATCCTCTGTAGGGGTTGGCGCCTTATTATCTGGAGATGCTGTAAAGGTTGTGAGCTCGAAAAAAAATGAGACTTTAGACTCTCCAGTTTCTAGGCCGCAGGCCATACCAGTATCTACCTTGTCTGGGCGGGTAGACTCTGTTAAATATGGTAACATTGGTGCCGAGATAACTGTACAGTCCTCACCTCCCATCTCAGACCAGTTTGTCCGGGCAGGTATTGCAGCAGTCAGTTTTTTATCTGATGTGGTAAACTATAAGATACCTATGTTAGATGGAAGCGAAGTGCTTAGCTCATCCAACAACTGTGTGGTGGATCGTGCAAAGCCTGTATCCAATGTGAGACCATCAAATATAAAGACATCCAGAAATGACAAACTTCAAGGAAAAGCTTCTACTGATACACCTGTAACGTCAACCCTTGCACATAATTCGAATTACACAAAAAACAAAGGTGATAAATGTAATTTAGTCAGAGGCAGGAATCCTGTTTCTAACAATGGTGTTGGGGAAGTGGAGACCCATGGTGTTATCCCAGATTCTTGTGACCGGAGGAGGACAATGCCTCCAAAGCCCAGAACATATCCAAATCGTAACATGACAAATGTGCGTGGCTCTGAAGGAAAGCTTAAGCATGAGATTCCTGAAGGTTTCAGCAGGCCACAACGAGCAACAAAGTTGCAAAATGCAGGAGTAATGGTCAGGCAGTTCTCTAATAGTAGTCATGTTGTTGGAACAGTTTCTCGCATTATACAACAGTTAAATTGGAGTCCTGAGACAGAAAATGCTCTTCGTGAACTCAACTATTTATTGGATCCATACCAAGCAAACCAAGTTCTTAAGCAGATCCATGATCATGCAGTTGCTCTTGGCTTTTTCTACTGGTTGAAGCAGCAACCAGGATTTAAACATGATGGACACACCTATACCACCATGGTTGGCATCCTGGGACGTGCTAGGCAGTTTGGGGCAATTAACAAGTTGCTTGAGCAGATGGTCAAAGATGGGTGCCAACCAAATGTAGTGACATATAACCGTCTCATTCACAGTTATGGCAGAGCAAACTACTTGCGTGAAGCATTACATGTCTTTAGTCAAATGCAGGAAGCTAGAGTTGAACCTGACCGTGTAACCTATTGTACTCTAATTGACATCCATGCAAAAGCTGGTTACCTTGATGTTGCCATGGACTTGTATGAAAGGATGCAAGATGCTGGGCTCTCTCCAGACACTTTCACTTACAGTGTCATTATTAATTGCCTTGGAAAAGCAGGCCACTTAGCTGCTGCGCACAAACTGTTCTGTGAGATGGTTAATCAGGGCTGTGTACCAAACTTGGTAACCTACAACATTATGATTGCATTGCATGCAAAAGCAAGGAACTATTCTAGTGCATTACAATTATATCGAGACATGCAGAATGCTGGATTTGAGCCAGACAAGGTGACATACAGCATTGTGATGGAGGTGCTTGGCCATTGTGGCTATCTGGAGGAAGCTGAGGCAGTTTTTACAGAGATGAAAAGGAAGAATTGGGTACCTGATGAACCTGTATATGGTCTTCTAGTGGACTTATGGGGAAAGGCTGGGAATGTAGAAAAGGCTTGGAACTGGTATCATGCGATGATTAATGCAGGTTTATGCCCCAATGTGCCTACGTGCAATTCTCTGCTCAGTGCTTTCCTTAGAGTTCACCGGTTGCCTGATGCGTACAACTTGCTTCAAAGCATGCTTGAATTGGGTCTAAACCCTTCTCTGCAAACTTATACCTTGCTCCTCAGTTGCTGCACAGAAGCTCAAACATCATTTGACATGTCATTTTGTTGTGAGCTGATGGCAGTCACACGTCACCCAGCACACACATTCCTTCTGACCATGCCAGCAGCAGGACCCGATGGGCAAAATGTGAGGGATCATGTGGGCACCTTTTTGGATCTGATGCATAGTGAGGACAGAGAGAGTAAAAGGGGTCTTGTTGATTCAGTTGTTGATTTTCTGCACAAATCAGGACTCAAGGAGGAAGCTGGATCTGTCTGGGAGGTGGCAGCGGACAAGAATGTCTACCCTGATGCAGTTAGAGAGAAAAGCTCCTCATATTGGCTTATAAACCTCCATGTAATGTCAGATGGAACTGCGATCATCGCACTGTCAAGAACACTTGCCTGGTTCCGCCGACAGATGCTTATCTCGGGAATTCGTCCAAGCCGCATTGATATTGTGACAGGATGGGGCCGTAGGAGTCGTGTGACTGGATCCTCTATGGTGAGGCAAGCAGTACAGGAGTTGCTTAACATGTTCGGCTTCCCATTTCTTGCTCAGAATGGGAATTCAGGGTGCTTTGTGGGCTGTGGGGAGCCTCTCAGTAGATGGTTGGTCCAGCCTTATGTCGAGAGGATGCATTTGCTATAGTGTTTGGTATCTAGAATTTCTAGCATAAATCACAATTTTGTCATGGAAGAGGAACTGGCTTCCTCAGGAATTAGAATGTACTTAGTTATGTGCAGCTCATATGGATTTCAGTTAGTTGTCCTAATTATGTTTTTTCTAACTTATCTCATCATATTCCAATTTCCGGATTCTATTTGTTTGAGTCTGACCTGAAATTAGGAGTAATATCGTGTCTCTCCTACGTAGCATGGCCATTTTCCCATTTCTGTTTCATAGTTGATCACATTATTGACTGTTGGACGTGGTACTTCTGATCAACCAAACGAAGGAAGTAGTCCCTGCTTTCTGTGTTACCATTAACAGGTGCTCCACTTCAGCTTTGTTATTTTCCTTCAATTGTATTCTGTTCTGCTTTACTTGTCCCAACTCTCAAGGCTGCATGATTTTTTAGAAGAAATCTGTTTGTGTTGTATTGTGTAAGACCACTTATTTGATGCAGCTTGTGTCATCCGAAGCCTATATATATAGATGCAGAACTCACTACTAGGCCATTGTGATCGACTTCCATTGCTTACTCCATTCATTGTCTTCTAGTCTGATTGAAGCTTAGTTAAGAGTAGTTTTTACTAGGCTTACTCCAGTTCATGACTCCCTTGGTGCTCACTGCTTTTTTTATGGCAAATTCAGAATCTATAGTGAGTTCAGAATGATCATTAGTTTGATTATTATAATTTATATGTATACGTTTAAAATGTAACTTTAGTGAGTTGAAAATACCAGTATGAGATCAATAAAAGTGAAATTGAGGAATTATAGGAAAGACAACCAAATCAGCTTTGATGAATGTTATGGACAAGGCATAATTCCTAGAATATTCTGCATGTCATTTTATTACTACCAATTTCGTTGTCAGATGAATTTTGTTTTTTTTTTTCTTTTTCTAATTGGACAAAAGGTCGACCAAAGTCGAAAAAACAACTACTAGCAAAATTTCCTACTTTTGTGTCATTGCTGAATGATGCAAACATATATTTTAATCGATATAATAAATCCATAAGAAACTAAAAACAAAATTGTATTTTAATAGAAAAAACTAGTCCCTACTTTATCAGACTTTTGTCAATCAATCACAAGTAGTTCGATCGGTTATTTTTTAAAACTTATATCGCTCTAATTTTGGGGTATTTTATAATATATATATCAAAATTAGATTTTTTAAAATCATCCCAATCATATCGGTTTCTCTTTGGTATCGCTACGGTTTGGTTAATTTTTGGTTTTTTTACTTTTAAAATATCAAAATATACTACTATTAAAATATTTCTTTCACAAATATGTTCTTGAAGTAGCACTTTAATTCTTCACCAAGAAGACGAGAATGTAAAACCTTGTTGTCGTATTGTTTGATCTTAAATATTTAATGGAAGTGTTTGCATAGGTATTGTTGTATTGTTTGATAGAGTATTTATTATCTTACTTTTTATTTTTAAACCTAATTAAGTAAAGACAAGCAAAGAGCAAAAACTCAAAGTTATCTAGTCATTAGCTAGAGGCCTATGACCTAGGTTATATTTATATTTGAAAAATCTTATAAAATATATTATATTAAATTTAACATATTGTTAATATATAAAATATATTTACTATTATTCGGTTCGATTCGGATTTTTTTCGATTTTTTTAAGACCATCCCAATTGTTCGGGATGGTTATACACAAGTCCACGGTTTTATTAAAAAAATAACATAAATCGGTTTGGTCGATTTTTCATTTTCTTTTTACACCCCTAATCACAAAAAAATCAATTTTTTTTTCTTGAATTTTTATGTTTGTTATCTCACACATTAAAACCTAACTAATTTAAATTTGTACATTACCTAACTCATTTCTTAAGGCAATGCTCTTAACATGATTTTTGGTATAGTTGCTCATAAAATTAATAATTTATAGTAATCATAGCCTGTAAAATTTATACATCTACATTAAGCCAACATATGTTCACGTTAAAATTCATGAAGCTAAATCTCTTTCGTTGTTTTTTTTCTTCAAAATAACTTCTTTCCTCAACTTCGGTAGAATCCTCTTCATTTTTTTATTTTAAAATTTGTATGATGTATATCCATCACATATACACTTTTATATGTATTTTTTATTTTTTATTATTTATATGTAAACAAGGAGATGAACACAATATCTATCAGTTATATCAAAAGTAGTATAAATTGTATAGTACTAAATATAAGCAGTGTATAATTATGTTTAAACAATATATTTAACATTATTTCTAGAGAATTTGAGACCAAAAAAAAAAAAAAAGAAGGATTATATCAAAACCTTAAGAATCTCATTAATTTTAAAGCTTCCTACGAAATTTCAGATCAACATATTTTGTTTGCTCAGAAAGTTCATGTTCAAATTCACCTTTTATTTATATGTAGTAAAGTACGTTATAATTGAAGAGGTTAATAAAGAATGAATATATATTATGTAGATAAATAAAGGAAATAAGGCGTAGAGTATTTAAATAATTAATTAGATGACCAAATAGATATCTCTTTAATTACTTTTCTCATAATTATTTTCATTGGTCAAAGAGTTGTGATCGCCATAATCCATGCTGGCAAGTACTAATAAATAACAAAATCTCCATTTTCTCCTCATGCCAAGAAAGACTGAAAAGTTGCTGATTAGTCAGGACACAACTTTCCAGTTCTCGCCCCTCACGCTGCTAAAATCCCCTCTTCTTCCCCCTTTTTGTTCGTTAGTAGTATAGAGAAACAGAGATACGCTCTGACTTCTACTTCATCGCCGGTAGATAGCTAATTCTCATTCCGATTCCGACGTTTTGTGCTTCACCAGTAAGTTTCTGTTATCGCTTTCTGTTTTGTATACATATACATTTACATATATATATATATATCTGTTCAATTTGAGATAGAATTTCTGTATAGATAGATAGATATTTATGCCTTGTTATACT
Source organism: Solanum pinnatisectum (assembly GCA_035578085.1). Taxonomy (NCBI): domain Eukaryota; kingdom Viridiplantae; phylum Streptophyta; class Magnoliopsida; order Solanales; family Solanaceae; genus Solanum; species Solanum pinnatisectum. The sequence continues at coordinate 46,994,625 of CM069078.1, read as the reverse complement.
TGTTTAGGCGCATGAGATACATTTATGCATACGATTGAATTGTTTTAGAATACATTGATGGTGCACAAGAAGCGGACAGTCGCTCCTCGTCCCAAACAGTCGGCTGCCACCGAAGATGCGGCGATGCCGTTGCTTGAATCGGAACAAAACCTAGTTTCAGTGTGTACATCAGTTCAGAAGAAACTTTCGAGAAAAAATGACACTTCCGCTGTTGTTGAAGGTGAAACGAATGCCTTATCAGCTTCAATAAAGCTTGGATGTGAGCGTGTCCTATCATCCCTGCGCAGGGGGAACCATACCAAAGCCCTAAGATTGATAAAGGAATTGGCAAGCAAGCATGAAAACTCGCCTCATGCACCTCTTATTCATCGTGTCCAGGGCTCTGTTTGTGCTAAAATGGCCTCCATGATTGATGATCCCAATGCTAAACATAGACATTTGAAGAATGCCATTGAGAGTGCTAGGAAAGCTGTATCACTGTCTCCAAATTCGATTGAGTTTGCACATTTCTATGCTACTTTGTTGTATGAGGCTGCAAATGAGGGGAAGGAATATGAAGAAGTTGTGCAGGAGTGTGAAAAGGCATTGGCAATTGAGAACCCCATAGATCCTGCAAAACAGAACTTACAGGAGGAAAGTCAACAGAAGGATGAGACTCCTAATGCTCGGATTGACCATGTACGGATTGAACTCCAAAGTTTAATTCAGAAGTCGAACTTTGCATCCATTTCTGCTTGGGTGAATCAAATAGGCAATGGTGAGGAAAAAATCAGGTTGATCCCGATTAGGAGGGTGCCAGAGGACCCAAAGGAGATGAGGTTGGTTCAAGCAAGAAGGCCAATTGAGATTATAAAGGTGACTAAGATGCCTGAAGAGAGGAGGAAGGAGATTGAGGTCCGAGTGGCTGCTGCGAGGCTGTTGCAAAAGAAGTCTGAAACAGTCCAAACGCACAAAGATGGAGATAAAGCTCTGGATGTGACAACAGGATCAGCGCAGAGAATTAGTGAGAGGAGGAAAAGCAGAAATGCAAGGAAAAACTCGTCTTCCACAGAGAGAAGGGATAGGGTGCAGTCATATTGGAACTCCTTGACTTTGGATAAGAAGAAAGAGTTGCTTAGAATTAAAATTTCAGATCTTAAGGCTCATTTAAGTGCGTCAAAAGATGGATTGGCTATTGATGTGCTATCTGAGGCTCTATCAGTATATGAAACCAATAAAGATTGGAAGTTTTGGACATGTTATCGCTGCAACGAAAAATTTACTGACTCTGTATCACACAACTATCATGTTGTGCATGAGCACATTGGAACTTTGCATCCTAAATTGCAGTCAGTATTGCCTCAGAATGTGGAGAACGAGTGGGCTGAGATGCTTCTGAACTGTTCCTGGGAACCCTTAGATGGTTGTGCGGCTGCAAAGATGCTTGATAAACAACCAAGATCTCAAGAACAGGGTTTTCTTGATGAAAAGCACCAAAGAGATAACACAGAAGAGTCTAAGTATGGCTTTTCTGAGGTTTTCTGCAATGAAGACAAATTGGATTCATCACCTAGAAATAAGAAATTTGGGGATATACCTAACGGTGATACAGTTGAAAGCAGAGTGCATGATAAGATCTCAGACGTTGAGTTGATGGATTGTGATAGGAATTATGGTACTAAGAATGGTTTCCTTCCTGACAAGTGGCCACTATCTGATGATCCCGACCGAGCAAATCTTCTTGAAAGAATTTCTGCTATATTCCAGACGCTTATTGAAAGTAAATATCTTGCTTCAAGTCACCTCAGCAAGGTTATTGATTTTGCAGTGGAAGAGCTTCAGGGTCTTGCTTTTGGTTCTCAGCTTCTTAGCTACAATGTTGATCAAACTCCCTTATGTATATGCTTTCTAGGTGCCGAGGAACTAAAAAATGTGCTAAAGTTTCTGCAAGATCTTTCGTATTCTTGTGGCTTAGGTAGGTATTCCGAGAAAACTAGTTCTCGAGATGGAGCAAGCAATGGTAGTCAAGGATTTGACGATCTGGAGAAATTAATTGTCAGTGAAGATGGTTCATGTTTATTGTTTGAAGAACGTTTCCTGCCATGCAATCTTGCTCGAAGCTCATGTCCAGATATAATTTCTATTGACAGAACTGCATATGTTTTGTCTAGTAATCATTACCAGAATGGTGCTGAACTTGATCCAGAGGCATTTTTGTTCTGGATATTCACCGATCCATCAAGTGTAGAACAATTGGCATCCTGGACATGTGCAAGAGAAGAGAAAGCACAACAAGATATAGAAATTTTTCGTTTTCTTGAGCTTGAGAAGGAGTTTTATGACCTGCAATGTTTATGTGAGAGAAAAATTGAACATTTAAATTATGAGGAAGCACTGCTGGCAATTGAAGTAATTTGTTTAAAAGAGGGTAGGAGAAGAGATCATGGAACTGAAATTGTCGGACGAAGTTATGATTCTCTTTTGCGGAAGCGGCGAGAAGATCTCATAGAAAGTGACAATGATGTTACAGTTATCGGCTATAGGCTTGAGTTGAATGCTATATCAAATGTTCTGAAGGAAGCAGAGTCTCTCAATGTCAATCAGTTTGGTTTTGAGGAAACTTATAGTGGTGGAACATCTCAACTATGTGACATCGAATCTAGTAAAGAGGATGACTGGAGACTGAAGGACTACCTTCATCAAGTGGACTCTTGTGTGGAAGTTGCACTACAGAGACAGAAGGAACGTGTCTCCATTGAGGTTGGTGCATCAGCTATGGTTTAATGCTGTATTATTATTATTTCTGTTTTTGGTTTAATGGTTTCCTTCTCTACAATTTCTTGAATTCAGCTGAGTAAAGTAGATGCTCGAATCATGCGAGTGGTTGCTGGGATGCAGCAGCTGAGAGTAGAGATTGAACATGCATGTGCCCAGGATTACCGGAGGATTTTAGTGACTCTGTTGAAATCATATATCCGGGTGCCTACTTAGCATCTACTTTTGCGATAGTTCAATTATTGCTTCTGGGATCTTTTACTGCTATTTCTCTCTTCCTTCATACTTACCATTTACCTCTGTTGTACTATTCTTTTATGATGATGATTGTCTTTTCTTTCTGTAGGCTCATCTGGAGGATCTGGCTGAGAAGGATGCTACCAAGAAGTCTGATGCTGCCAGTGAAGCACTATTGGCTGAACTTGCTCATGATTCCAAGAATAGTTCTGGTGGAGGCAATGGTTGTTCTAAGCATGCACATGAGAAAATTAAAGATAAGAAAAAAAGCAAAGAGTATCGGAAAGCCAAGGGTTCAAAGGTTAGACTTTTTCTGATGCAAATGTTAGTGTGTTTGAGTTGGGAAGTAATCAGTTCACTCTTATTTGCAGCCGACTAGTGGTAACGAACTGCATTTGCTTCGCCATCGGACTATGGAAGATGTGTATGTCTTTTCCCAAAGAAATGCTTTCTCCATAAACTTGAACCTCCATGTTATGTAGAAGTCATGATTATCTTTAATATCAGCAAAATAACTTTGTTGTTGCAGCTCATTTGCAGTTACTCATGATGGAGAGAATCAAGGTGATAAAACTGCTGGAAATGGTGATTCCTTGAATGAACAGGAGTATAGACGTACTATTGAACTCGAAGCTGAGGAAAGAAAGCTTGAAGAAACTTTGGAATATCAAAGACAAATGGAGAATGACGCTAAACTGAAGCATCTGGCCGAGCAAACTAAGAGAACTGCAAAAACATGTTTAGGGAGTATTGATGCAGTTATGAAGTCTGATGCTTGCTCAAAGTGCAGTGATGAGCAATTGAAGAGTAGTAAGAAGGTCAATACTCTTCTGCTTGGATTCTCCTATTTCTGTGAGAGTTTTCCCATTCTATTCTGTACAAGGGAAGTCAATAAATGTTGATGGTGTTACTTTTGAATGATATGCTTCTCTAAATTTTAGACTGAACTAGTCATCAATTGTACACATATCTCATGCAAATTTTGGAATGCTTAATGCAGATGAACAAATTTCCGGACAGTTCACAAAGTCTTTCAAAAATCAGTGCTGAAGGAATGACACACAGAACTGGTATGGCCTTTGTTTCAATGTCAGGAAGATTTTTTGCTAGCTAAATAAATCCCTTGGCGATACAGTGCCAGTGACTATCTCACCTGATTATGTACTCTACCATTGCTCTTATTCATGACTGTCAAATGAAGTAAGTGTGGATGAGAGTACTCTGGTATCTACTCGACGCTCTGGAAGGAGAGGATGCCAGAACGATTCTAAGCTTATTGATGGGAATTTTCCATCTGCTTCTGATGAAAAGGAAAATACTGAAGTTGGTGAACCGAGAGCTCTGCATTCTTCACATGGTGAGTTGCAATTGTTTGCTTAACTATTCTGTAGTGCCTTGATTTTCTGGCCCTGAAGAAATACCAGCATTTTCTAATTTATATTCTTTTTGGCCTTATTTTATTATGTATACTGTATTTTTTTGTGAATTTTTCGTGTGAATATTTGTCTCACCTGCTATCTTGGGCAGAAGCTGGTGGATTCCTAATGAGCAATATATCCATGTCTAGTAGTAGTGTTTTCTCTATGAGACAACCAGATCCAAGCCCTGAGGAAGGAGGAACCAAATGATAAAAGTTGAAATACACGTTATATTTCAGGAGCATGCTTATTTTCAATTTAGTTGGAGTATATTGGCTAGTTATTAACAGTTGTATGGATGTCTAAAGCTGGCACTTGCTAGTTGATCTGAAGAGCTCAAAGCTTAGTGTTTCTTTCGTTTTGATAACCGTATATTTGTATTTGCATCTTTGAGACAAAGAAATTACCATCAAGTTAGTCCTCGATGAACCTTGTCTCTTTCCATTTTGTCAGAGGTTTAGAGGAGCAATTCGTTTTTCTTTCACTGATATCACAGTGAAGCTTTGGTATTGCGTAGTTATATCTTCAAGCTGGCATGTTTATATATCTAAACAGTGGGACAAAGTTTGATCCAATTGTATCTGCTATTGGCAAAAGAAAATTGTGGAGTTACGAGTCAATTTGGAGCCAATTAAAGATTAGCTCCTATTCCCTTTTACTTTCTCCACCTTTACCCAAGAAATGAAAAGCCAAGCTGCTGGGCAACGATAGCTGCTTTTCCTTATCCTTGTAGTTTTGTTATTTATGTTACCTTGTGAATTCTGTATATAAACAATCAAATACGATGCCTTCTCTGAGTTGATCTACCTTTGATATCAATACTAGGAAATAATGTTTCAGTAGATAGTGGAACAAAGACATTGAGACAGCTACATGTGGAGGATGATGATGAAGAGAGGTTCCAAGCTGACGTTCATAAGGCTGTTCGGCAAAGCCTTGGTATGCACATTTATCTTTATTTTCCTGTCACTGACTCTCCTAAAGTGCTTATTAGTTTAGGCGGTTCTGTATATTGTTTACCACTTGTAAAAGTAATCAGAACAAATGCCTGATGTACCTTCTATTTTTCATTATCTACTGTCAATGTAAAATCTTCTAGAAATATTAATATAAAGTGTAAAATTTTCTTAAAATGTAATGATTTGCGATGAAGAAAATGACATGCTATGGGCAGAGAATTGTTTGTTTATATTTCCTTCAGTTGGCATGAAAATTTTAACAACCTCAATGACTGCCTCTCTTGCTAGCCGAGATCTCATTCAAACTTATTGAAGCTGTTTCACTGTAGTTGGAGTCTGCACAAGTATAGAGTAGTAATTTAATTGTTCCTCCACTTGTTATAGTGTTCTGCCCTCATTCTCATTCTTTTCTATACCTTTTTCATAATGCTAGACATGTGCCATGCACATAAGAAGTTGCCTTTGCTGCCTAGTCCAGGGAACGAACAAAAGATGTTTCCCAAGGCTGGGACTTTGGGCAATGCAAATAGTTTTGAAGATGTAAATAAAATGGATGCATATGGCACTGGGCTAAAGAATGAAGTTGGGGAATATAATTGCTTTCTTAATGTCATCATACAGGTTTGTGTTCACTGGGATTTATCCTTTTTTTCAATCATAGGAGTGAGTTCACTTGTATATTCTTACTGTATTTTCACGTGGAGCATGCTCTGAGAAATATCTTCTTGTGTTTCTTTAGTCGTTGTGGCATGTAAGAAGATTTCGAGATGAATTCCTGAGAACATCATCTGAACATGTTCATGTTGGTGATCCATGTGTGATATGTGCTTTGTATGACATATTTACTGCTTTGAGCACTGCTTCAACTGAAACATGCAGAAAAACGGTTGATCCTACTTCTTTGAGAATTTCCCTCAGCAACCTGTATCCTGATAGTAATTTTTTCCAGGAGGTAAATCCGAAACTGTATCAACTGCCCCCATATTTTTGTAGGAGTCCACCTACTTAAAATAACTGGCTTAAATTATAATTAACGTGGTATTGATTTACAGGGTCAGATGAATGATGCATCTGAAGTGCTGGGTGTTATATTTGATTCTCTACATCGGTCGTTTACATCAGCTTCAGGTATTTCTGATACTAAATCTGCAGATAGTAGCTGCATGGGCACGTGGGATTGTTCAAATGGTGCTTGTATTGTACATTCTCTTTTCGGGATGGACACATTTGAACAAATGGTTTGCTACAATTGTGGATTGGAGTCCAGACATCTGAAGTATACATCTTTCTTTCACAATATTAATGCCAGTGCCCTCCGTACAATCAAGGTATGTTCTTCAAAACAATTCAGTGATGACACTTTAATCTCTGTTCAGCATAGTAATCTTATGAGGTCCATCTATAAAGTATCTCCTGTTTAAGTTTCATGTCCTTTCCATTCAGGTTGTGTGTCCAGAAAGCTCCTTTGATTCGCTTCTGAATCTTGTTGAGATGAACCATCAGTTGCCTTGTAATTCTGAGGTTGGTGGATGTGGGAAGCTTAACTACATCCATCATATTCTCTCTACTCCACCGCATGTGTTTACAACAGGTATCAATGGTCTTTTAATTTTCCTTTCTTTTTTCTGCCGTGGGTGATTTATATCTCAAGAAAATCATCACGTGGTCCTCAGTTTCCCTTTCTATTTCTTTTCCTGCAGTTTTAGGCTGGCAAAATACTTGTGAGAGTGTAGGTGACATAACAGCAACATTATCAGCTCTTTCTACTGAGGTGGACATTGGTGTACTTTATCATGGTCTAGCTCCTAAAAACAAACATTGCTTAATTTCAATGGTAAACCTTTTCCGACTCTTTTTCATTGTTTTCTGGAAAAACAAACGTTTGATTTTACATGCTGATAGTATCCAGTATCAATTCATCACATCACTAGTATTTTCATATTCTTGGTCTCATCATTTGATTACACAATTTTTTGTGATTTTCTTGGTCCATGACAAGTTATTTTTCTATTTCTGCTAACATTTACCCAGTAAAATTTTAATTTGGAACCCATTGCATCTAATATTCAATCATTTACGTCCTCTATCACTAGAAGTTCTTTATATTTTCTACCAACGTACAAATATCTAACAAGATTAGAGATGATAAATAAGACTTGAGCAAATAGTAGGCGTTGCCAGCATGACACTATAAGACTTTTGATATAGTTGCTAGCGGGAAACCATCTTAAGTTTGATACTGTCATTGGTGGTTTAAATTTTCTTCCTCTTCTTTTTTTATGATGGGGTCTGAATGTATGCTCCTACAAAGGTAGGGTGAAGGTTAGTGTACATTCTACCTTCCCCAGACCCCATTTTGTGGGATTACAACTGGGTATGTTGTTATTGATGTCTGGGCTAGCTGGCATGCCCCTCGACTATTTTATTGGGTACCTACTGTCTTCCGCCAACACAGATATCGGGTAACTTTTCCTACCAAGATTTAGGTAGATGGAAAGAAATCACCTGGATTTTTTTTGTCTGTATTAGATTTTGAACCTTGTTCTCCAAGGTTCGCACCCAATTCATTGACCACCAAAACCACACCCTTGGTTTGGGTGTTGGTGAAGGTTTAAGTTTGATCTTGGATTTATCAAAAAAGTGGCTTAATTTATTGCTTGATATTTATTCAGGTTTGCTATTATGGGCAGCATTATCACTGTTTTGCCTACAATTGTGATCATGGGCAGTGGGTTATGTATGACGACAAAACTGTGAAGGTAAAAGTTTTTTTTCATTCTTCAGTTTGTCTTGTTATTATTTTAAGTTTTTTTTTGTAAATTACGGATATTTTATATTTCAGGTAATTGGTGGCTGGGATGATGTTCTTGTTATGTGTGAAAGAGGGCATTTGCAACCACAAGTCCTTTTCTTTGAAGCTGTAAAGTAGTTTGACTCGGAAAAGATGGTAACTCTTGTTTATATCTGAAGCTTCAAATGAAGTTTAGCTTATAAAACATGCTTGTCTTATACTGCACCAAATATGTGATCAGCATGTATTTTCATTCATGCAGCAAACACATTGATCTGACCTGCATGTTCTGCATTGATGGAGCAATTCATACTCTGGAAAATATAGGTGTACAAACCCTAGTTGTGGTATACAAACAAGTTGTCTTGATGAAGAGAGAAAAGGAGTCACAGTTGTGTGCAGACAGTTTTCATAGATCTGTCTCATGATTGGAGGACGTCATATTATAGAAAAACAAGTATAGTTCTGATGCCTTGATATACCTGGATATACTGTTGGCAGAAACAAGTTTTTGCATCTGCCAATTCTCTAAAAAATTTGGATCCTTACAATGAGGTGGCATGGTTGAGTATAGTGAAACTTTTGGCTTTCCAATGGAAGCAATGTACTTTGTACATGATATTGCTTCTGTACAATGGAAATGCGAGGATATTTGCATCTTGTTTCCATTTTCAGTGTAAAGAAGTTGTATGAATTGTCGTAGTTGTGGTACGGTCTATAGTAAGTCAAATACCTCCCTTTGTGGGAAGTAAATTGAGTTCTGTAGAATTGATGGGGATTTTGTGCATGAGACGATTACAATGAAATGAAAGAAAAATTGCTATGGGTTTGTCAAGGAGGAAAACATCTTGTTGAATGCTGATTAAGTACTTGGCGTCCTAGGTTCCCCCCAACACACACACACACACTTTCTGTAGCTTCTGCACTTGCCCCATTGGGTTTGTGGCGTACAGTTATCATCCTCTCTTGCTTATTTCCTCACAATTGAGATTTGTTTCCTCAACTGTCTCCAACTCCACCTTCTATCAGTGAAGGTGTTAAGTGTGTTGAAAGGGGGTTCAATTGAATCTCCTTTGTCGCAAATTACACCGTACAAATAGGATAAACAAAATTAATTTTGTATCTATGTGAATTGTTGAATTGCCTTCTTGATAGCTAAATGTATTCACTCAGTATGCAGGTTTGCGTTTTTTTTTTTTTACAGGTTTCCTATTTCTCTAATTGACATGCATAACTCCTTGTATTATACTGTATGCTCAAAATTGATGAAATAGTAGATCCGTTTGTTCGTTGTGTATTATCTTAAATTTTTTGGAAGATGATTTTTTTAATTAATTTTGAAGACACAAGTTTATTGCAATAACATCTTTTCTTGACGTATTTAAGTAAATATTCCACTCCTTCCATTAGTTAATTTTACTATTTCTAGTTACTTGCGTTTATGGCCTCCATCGTTGGTCTTTCTTTTCTTTTGCTATGATTATGGAAGTCTTTTTTTATTCTTTTCCCCATATTTAAAAAGATTGATCAATTAATATTCCTCATATTTTGAAGGATTAAGTTTTAAGACAAAAGAGAAATACCTCCAAAAAGTTCTATCAGATAGAAGATTTATAATTTCCAATGCTAAAAAATGCATATAAACGTTCTTTGTCAAAATCTGAATTTGGAAAGTCCTCTATAGGAGAAAAATGTATATACATATATTACAACATTTTTGACTCTTATTGAAGTTCTCATTGTACGCTTTGAGTGTATATTTTTGGAATACGAAATACTTTATATTTTTGCGTACAAATGTAATTTTACATGCACATATATATATAATAAAAAAAGATTGTCAATAATGTTAAATCTCAAAAGAGTGATTTGGAGGACAATGTATTTAACAAAATAATAGTGCTATTATTTGAGAGCACTTGTGTAGTTTGTACTTTGTGGATAGCTAGAATTATAAGTGTTTTTGACAGTTATAGAGGAGGATTCAAAATTTTAATTTTGTGCTTCCCAACAGAGGTAGTTATCAGGCAATTCAATTGACTATTTGTGCTTAACAAATCAATTTATCAATTTTCAATTTATTTTTAATCATACTAATTGCTGATCGAATTAATAAGATATTATGAGCAAAAATTATTTTTGAGCTAATTGTTTCTGCTTTAACTTTTTGGGGGTATTTTTCAATGGCAACTACATGACTTTACTTAATCGCAATAATAGTTCAATGGCAGATTGATACACTTTGCTTTAAACCCTAAAATTTTGAAGCTTCAAAATTTTTAATGATAAATTTATTATTTTATTTACTTGGGCAATATTTAAGTTTGTATAAGTAAAAGGGTACAAATTCTATATCTATATAGTAATAGAAAGAGAAAGAATAAAAGAATCACACATTTTAACAACAAAAATATTTCAGAATTTTGAGTTACATTACTTAAATCTTCACAAGTAAATAAAGTTTTTTTTTACATCAATATCTAAGATAATGTGTTATAATCATATTATTATAACATGTTATCATCTTGAAGGAAGTCTTTCAATATAAGTGATAATATGTGAAGTTAAGTACACTACAAACTATTATGAAAAAAAAAAGAGTTCAAATATTCAATGTATATTATTTTTTAAAATAACTTTAGTATTTTAATTTTTTTTTTGAAAATATATATCAAAACTTTAATTTTATCTCAAGAAACTTCAAGTTCACGACTAGTATTTTATAAATGACAATAATAATGTACAATAACAAAATATTTCATCCATAACTTCTAATAAATCTATTTTAGATATATTTTTTTTCTTATTTATCCCAACAAAAAGTAATTAACTATTTTCCATCAAAATGTGTCATACAAATATTACTGTCAATGTTACGTTAGACCTAACGGTCTTGTGCCAATTATAGAGAAGCATATGATTCAAGGTATATTTGTTATTTTTGAATTGTTTATTTAAATGATTATACATGCCAATAAATATTGATATACTGGATCAATCAATTTTCATATATTATACAATTATTTTATATGTTATTGTTTTTATATTTATTAGAGTAGCTAAATTCCTCTATCTATTCTGGATTCAATTCTTACAACAAATTATCTGCATAATATCCTCTCCAATTTCAGTTATGTATAATTAATTTTTATGACATTATATTTATTCATCTTTAAATTTAAGGTTCTTATTTTATTTAAATTAAATAACCTCTTACCCTTTGTTAAACTTATTAAGTTATTATTAATATTTTTTACAAGATTTTAACACAATAAATTAATAAAATTTCAAAATACTTAATTTTTGTTATAAAAAGATAGCATTTTAAAAATTAAAAAACTACTTGGTTACCAACCCATGGTTCTCAACAATGCAATTAACAACTACGAAACACAAAAGTCAAGTACAAGGTTTAGGAACAAAAAGGAAGTTGTTTGGTTTCTGGAGAAAGGATAATTTTAATTTTTTATTTTTATTTTATTCTTAAAAGTTTCTCTTGAACATATGATTTTTATGGAATAAGAAAATCGTTTTTCAATCATAAGGACACTTAAGGTAATTTGTATTTTCTATATTGAATTTATACGAACCTAACAATTAATTTTAGTTTAACTATAATTAAGGGTTATTTAGTTTAAATAAACTTTGACCTTGGATTTAAAAGTGGGCATATTTCATGAAATTAGTTGTGAACTCAATTATAATTTATGTTATTATTTAGACACCCAATATAAATAAGTATTTATCGAACTTGATTATATTATTTACCCTTTTCTTTTTTATGTTCAATTTCAGTTTCAAGGATCGTATTTCAAGACGTTGTAAATGTATTTGGGAACTGACGTATTATATACTTTTTCTACTACATTGAGATCGTGTGTAATTATATAATTTTGTTGTATTTAAATATTAGTAACTAACTCAAATTCGATTTTGTTGATCAAGAGTATGTTTGGTAAAGTTTTTAAAAGGTCAAAAATGTTTTTTTTTATTTCTTTCAAAAAATGCTTATTTGAAAATAACAAAGGATCAAAACTAAGGAAAATATATATGAAAGATACAATTGTTTCCAATCAGAAAAATTCTTTCAACATGCATTATTAGTAAGTGGAGATTTTGATTGTTCCTGTACTATCTCTTGTAACAATAATAACTTAAGAGGAGCTTATGCTTCAAAATTGACAAATGAAAAATGCCTGTAATCAAAAGAAAGTGATTACCTTTCTTTTAATGTATTTTTTTTTGGACTCTCATTTTTGGAATATACATTACACAACCTTTTATAATTAATGTCAAAGCTAAAAAAATATAGTTTTTTTAGCATTATTATTTTCCCAACTTTATGCCTAGAATCTTATGTCCAAAATGTATACTTGTAGTCAATTTAGCCTATACATGAGTAATTTTGTATTTTCTCAATTCGTTTTCTCCGCGGTGATAAAAGCTAGAAAAAATAAGATCAAGAGTATAGTTAAAACCACAAGTGTGTCACATAATGAGGAGAAAAAGTCCTATTTTTTTGGTGAGTGAAAAAGTACTAGGCTCTGCTGTTAGTAAAAAAACAAAACAAAAATCAATCTCCAACATTTCCGTTTTTCACTCTCTTTATTCTCTTACTTTTTACTAAGTCCTTAACCAGCTTTGAGTATAATCCGCTATTAAATAGACAAGTTCCAAAACTTCAAATACTCTGCCATTTGTCTTCTTTCTGTCTTCCCTTCCTTAATACTTGTTCACATTAATTAACACACTCCCTTTCATTCCCATCTATTCCTCAATTCTTCAAAATCTCATTTTTTTTATGTCATTTTTGAAACTTTATCCAAGTGTTTGATGCTTTGCACAGCAAAACATGACTCTCAAGGGTGGCACCAGCCAGGCGTGCGCTGCGTGCAAGTACCAGAGGAGGCGGTGTCACAACTGCCCCTTAGCACCCTATTTCCCTGCTGATCAACCCAAAATGTTTCAGAATGCGCATAGGTTGTTTGGGGTCAGCAACATTTTGAAAATACTAAAACCGCTTGATCCCTCTCAAAAAAAAGTTGCTATGAAATCTATTATTTACCAAGCAAATGCCCGTGACAAGCATCCTGTATATGGATGTGTCGCGGAGATACAAAATTTATTATTTAACATTCAACTCTACGAAGAGGAACTTCAAGCTGTTAATGCACAACTAACATTTTATAGACAGCAACAGCAACAACAAGAAATCTCAACAAGCCTCAGTGATTCTATTTCCCAAATACAATTGGGAACGCCTCCTCCTGTTTCTGCACCTACACCCACTAATGGAAATGGGCTAACACTATTTCATCAAGATGTGCCTAATTCCCAATATAATGTTGCTGCCAATGCTGCGTTGCCTGTTCAATCTTATCCCTCCTACTCAAATAACAACTATGCTGCTTACAACAATACTACCTTTGGGGACCCTAAAGAAAATAATACAGTCGATTCGTTATGGATTCAACAATCATATGGTAATAATGTTTGTAATAACAACATTATGCAATCTCAGTTACCACCTTCCCAAACAATTCTTGTCCCACAAGAAGTCAATCAAGACTATGATGAGATACACCCATTTTTTGATCCTGACAGACAGTCTTATATCTATTCTAAAGACCCATATGAATCGAGGTATACTCATTTTCTTCGAATTGTTTATTTTATAGTTATGACCAAATGATCATACACTTAAGAGATTTTTCATGCAGAGGCTGAAACTCTTTTATCAGAAGTAATATTTAGGCAATAAACTGTGAATATTACCATACCGAGTAAAAGTAGTACAAAATTAGGTAGCTTCTAAACTCTTAATCACCTTCGTAGAAAAGTGTTAAAGAATATCTAGACCTCAAAGGAAATTACTACTTACAATCTATCCCATGGACATACCCGTATCAATCCTTGACAGTTTCTTGCATGGCTATATCCTTGTACTCGTTCTATTCTACCCTGTAACTCCTTCTGTATTTGTGTGATGATGAAATTTGTATTTATATGTTTCTGTCTAAATTGCTTCAAGTTCCTTGCTTGCCCGGCATAGTATATTGTTGCTCCATACATAGAAGCTACTAATTCATTTTTCAATTGTTTCCAATGTCTTCTTTTTATCCACACCAAAATTTGTTAAGTTGCGCCTCTTGGCAATACCACACCAATCTAGCCCTCACTGTAATCCCCCAATGACATTCAGTAAACAAATGTTGGTGCGTTTGAGCACAATCTTCCTCACACAAGCAATATGCTTCATTCTCTACTTGTATATGCATATTCTGTAATCTATCTTTAGTGAGCAGTTTTCCTTGGTATGCCAGTCATAAAATAAATCTCTGTCTAGACTGCATAATAGAGCTCCAAAGCAAGTCTGCCGCTGGACATTTGTGTAACAGACCTAGCATGGCTAGGTAGCTACTGGTCATAGAGTATGTTCCATTTGGTGTCAATGCATATTTTCCCCTTTGGTACCATTGGAGCACCTCTGTCTTCAAACCATTCAGTTTCTTCCAATACCAACTACAATCTTGGGGTGGTGTGTGCTCTCAATGTTATCGATATCCCCCAATGACATTCAGTAAACAAATGTTGGTGTGTTTTAGCACAACTTCCTCACACAAGCAACATGCTTCATTCTCTACTTGTATTTGCATATTCTGTAATCTATCTTTAGTGAGTAGTCTTCCTTGGTATGTTAGTCAGGGCTGACTCAATAAGATTGGGGCCTCAAGCAAAACTTAAGAGAGGGGCTCTAATATTTTATTTTTTTCATCATATATATTTTTATTTAAAATCTACTTCTCTAGCTTTTTTAGATGCGATCATTAGTTACTATTTTATAATTGATTTGTTTTAATGATCCCTTTTCAATTGATAATATAGCTAATCCATTCAAATCTCTCTTGAGACATTGTTGATCTTAAATAAGATTTAATCAATTTTAGTTTCGAAAAACTTCTTTCGGCAGACAACAATTACTAGAACTATTGAGTATTTTCATTAGATCATTATTTTCTACTTGTATTATTTCTCTTTAACACTTCTAATTCAAAAAATAAATTTAAACCATCAATATCAGAATAACTACTATGTGTTAAAAGAATGTTTAAGGTTAAGACAATATATATATATATATATTGGGTTTTAAAAGGTGTGAATGGAAGATGAAAAGTTGTGACTTCTATGAAAAATTGGGACTTTTATGAAGAGTTGTGACTTTTATGAAAAGTTTGGATTTTTAAGAAAGATTGTGACCTTTCGAAGGGTTATGGGTTGTGACCTTTTCGATAAGGCACAATAACCATCTGTTCACACTACCCTTTGTTGTTTATAAATAGAGGAATTTCCTCTCAGTTTAAAACAACCAATTTTCTGTCTAGTCTCTGTCTAGGCAGCATAATAGAGCTCCAAAGCAAGTTTGCCTCTGGACATCTGTGTAATAAGCCTAGCATGGCTTGGTTGCTACTGGTCATAGAGTATGTTTCATTTGGTGTCAAAGCATATTGTCCCATTTGGTACCATTGGAGCATCTCTGTATTCAAAGCATTCAGTTTCTTCCAATACCAATTACAATCTTAGGATGGTGTGTGCTCCCAAATGTTATCGATATCCCCCAATGACATTCAGTAAACAAATGTTGGTGCGTTTCATCACAATCTTCCTCACACAAGCAACATGCTTCATTCTCTACTTGTATATGCATATTTTGTAATCTATCTTTAGTGAACAGTCTTCCTTGGTATGCCAGCCATAAGATAAATCTCTGTCTAGTTATTATTATTGTTGTTGTTTTTGTGTTTCTGAAATGAAATTGTCTCATGCAGTTCAGAGTCATCACTGAAAGACACAAGACAGTCTATGGAGCATGTTGCTGAGAATGAGTTAAAGAATGCTGCAGCATGTTTCACTCTTACGAGCATCAACGGATAGAATACAAAGAAATATAAGAAGAATGATAACAGAGTGGCTTTTTCTTTTGCCATTCAAATATAACTATTGAGAATGTACTGCCAGTTTTAGAATACATTTCACATGACATGTTATATTTGGTTTTTGGAAAGTTGGACACTAGCTTGTTTTTCTAGGCTTGGTACACTAGAAAAGACTAAAAAAAATTCATAAGCGACATGGCAAAAATCTGCCAGGAGAAGAAACTTCATGTCCTTGATCACATCTTGAAGATTAGTAAATGTTCTTCATGTTTGTGTCCTTCGTTTGCCAGTTGCCAGAAAGTCGGCACATTAGTTTGCCTCTCTCCAAATATATATTTAAAGGTGACCTTGTTAGCTTCCAACAAATGTATGTAATCTTCAATAATATTCCTCGGGAGTGATATAGTATGTCCTTCTCATTGATAAGTTGGACGGCTATAGGCAATTTGTTTCCGCTTCTAGTTCTTTCTATCACATTTCGTTTACTGATTGTAACCTTTTTTGATGCAACGAGACGTGATTACTTCACCTTACCTGAGTATCTCAACATCCACTTCTCCTGATCATTTCTAAAAATATCTCCAAGAAGCAGCATCTCCAATTTGCATCTTGACACTAGCTTGTTGCCTTCATATAAGATGATTTGCTTCTTTTGCTACAATCTGTACCAATCCTTCTATATGTAGACCTCATTATATGTCCAACAACCTAAATACAGACAGTTGCAGAGTGGAAAACCACTAATTCTTGTTACGAATATAATGTTAACCTTTTTCTTTTTTGGATCATATTATCTCTTCTGGTTATTTGTTTAACACAATCCTACACATTCAGGCTACACATGTAGAGGGAATTAATCCTTTCCTTATGAAGTCACTTTTTCAAAAATATTATGAAGGGCTGCCTATCTGAGCTTTAAAGAAGTTGCTTAAGGTCTACATCAGTGTGAGTTTGGGTTGTCCTTATATAATGAACATACATAGAAGTTTTAAATGGGCAAGGAAAATTTGAAGACATTTGTCCTAGAAGGATTAAAACAGATGTAACAGACAGTGTACTACTATTTATATACTGCAGGCTGTAGCATTTGCTAACCTATGATCGGAATATCGAGCAAAAGTTCTGTAGAAGAATGAGAAAAATAAAGGATTATGTGATCTTTGGTGTTCCAATGACAATAGTTTTCAAGAGAGGCAGAAACTAAATGGAAGCAGTGTTATATTTGACCCAACCATCTATTCATCAAGAAATTGGAAAATGTAGAACGAATCATGTCACAAGTATATTTTGGGAAAATGAACAAGGAACAAATATATTTCTTGTATTATTTCCTTCGACAGACTTAGTCAAAATTGTTCTTATCAGAAGTTAGCACCATCGTCTTGGAGTAAATGCGGAATTTAAAATAGTCCTCACTGGAAAATACTTTAACATGAATCAGAATCCCAGAATCTTTTGATTTTAACACAAGAGGAATTGTTAATATATGTGGTACACACATAAGTTTGTGAAGGAAAAAAAAGTGTTCTCTACATTGTGGGAACATAGAATCAGCTGTTAATACTCCTCGTGGATTTTGATCATACAAGTCTTGTGTTGTACGAGCCACAATAGGAGCACTTGTGATAGAGCCAGTGGAAGGAAGCGGTTCCTCTCTTTTCACAATCATTGCATAGTATAGCCTGTTAGGACCGTTTTAATGTCAATAAATTGGTCTAACCCAACCAGAACATATTCATTCATAAGAATCAGTAAATAGAAAAGCGAACCTGAGCCTGGCCAGCATACTCCTCCGGAATTTTCTGTTCAGACAACAATGCATCTAACATCTCAAAGTACACCTGAAAATTAAGCACCAAGTAAGCTACACATACAGTACAATTTAAGATTGTCACAGTTTTAGGAAAAGGGGTATAAGACACTTTTATGCTATATAGTTTTCTGACCTGCATATCTCCAAGTGACTTGCTACATATTGGACATGTATAATGACTACAAGTGTATTCCTGAAAGGAGTAGTAAGAAAAAAAGAGAGAGGAATAAGCAAAGCAGCCTACAAGTTCACTTTAAGTTTAGTTGATAAAGAAACAAAGTAAGTATGAGCTTAATACCTGAAAACATTTGGAGTGCATCAGATGGCCACAAGGAAGTGCTTTGACAGGATTGGTCGAAGTGAAAATGTACTCGTGGCAGATTGGACAGTTTTCCTCCAGACACTTCTCTCTGCATACGTGAACAGAAAGAGACTTTGACATGCAAGCATTGCAATTCATGCAATGGAAGTAACCAACCCCTAATCCTTTTCCCAACCGACACAGATTGCAGAAAGGGCAGTGGTAGATTTGCCTGTTCAAAATCTCGTGTCAGAACAAGAAATTGTAGTACAGCATATATAACTATTTATTTAAGATATAAGATAAGGACAGATGATAATGCAACTTTATCAAGTAGTACTTATCTGTTGTTCTACATATACATGCCTGTTGATTTTGATCTCTAAATAATTCTTCATACTATAAAGCTAAGTAGCTAACTAAACCTGTCACTTTAGCCCATTGATTACCCATTTATGCATAATTTTAAGGCAGTATATGGTACCCACCCAGACCAATGAGAAAATGTGAACCTGATTTTCTCACCTTTCATCATCAAACAATTTGCAAATTTTGCAATAGTATCTACCCATGGAGAAGCCATCGCAGGTGGGAGTTGAGCAACTAGGACCGATAGGTTGTATTTTCAAGCACTTCATACACATCATCTGAGTGATAGTTTTTCTGCAAGCATGTCATAACCAGAATTGGGATATCTCAAAAACAAAAAACTAAAAGAAAGTTCTGAATTTACAACTTAGTTCATGGAACTCACCTGTCCAGAGTATGATCAGTAGTTTCATCATGACACCGTATGCATGGAAAAAGCTTCTTGCAGCATGGAGAAAGAAGCTTGCAGTTCCTCTTGTAATGACTGCAGCCAAAAATGGATTCCTGTTCATCACGATAAGAGGGACACTGACCGGGGAATTTCTCCATATCATTTGCAGCAGCAACCTCGGAATTAGATAGCTTTTGAGTCAAAATCCATTGACTGGCAGAAAGCAATTAGTTCTAGTCAGATCCCATAAAATTGTGCAAGTTTGATTTTAGAAATTCTGGATAACAACACACATCATTGTTTTTGCATGTAAGTATCCATTCGCTTAGTGCCCGTTTGATTGGCTGGTAGGAGGGATTGATCATTGTATAAAGTGTAGCATTAGTCTATACATTGTTTTGTTGGATGGTAGGAGTAACTAATCAGTAAATAAAATTCAAAATTGTTATATTACAAGATGGAAAGAAGTTTTGCTGAAGTAGTAGAAAAAAACACAAACCGAAAAATAGACAATCTGGAAATCAGGTGTTGGATTATTTCAGTTGTTTCACCAAAATACGCAATGAAAACCAAGATCTAATGATTGTTTAGGTATTATGCAGAAGTAGATCTTACTTATGTAGTTGATCTGAGACAATAATCAATATCCCTGCCTGCTATTTAAGGAGCAAAACAAAGGATGGAAGTTGAAATATACTTGCCTCATCAGCAAGCTCTGCATGAGGTGTGATTTCATTTCAGAATCCAAAGATGAGTCACAGGATATTTTCCTAATTACAGAAACCAGTTCCTCTTGAGTTAATAGATGATGCTCCTGTAGCCTTGATTTGTCACATGATTTTATATCCTCGCAAGTTGTCTCTTTCTGAGCAATACTATCAACTGTCTCAGTGCATTTGTTCTTGTCAATCACAGTAGAGTATCGTGCCGTATCTTCAGATAGATCAATATTTTGTTTTCCCTTGGCATTGTGTGCTTTATCTTCAGTAAAAGATCCATGCTGATAAAAATCACGATTAACAAACTCTGATCCTTTCTCATTCCAGATTCCTTGTTTAACACCATTTCTTGATAAATATGTAGAGACAGCTTCTAGAGGATCAATAGACAATAAAGGAGCAATCTTTGGTTCCATTTCTGCATTTACACTCTCTTCTCTCTTTACAGGTTCCCACCATTCTCCTAGCCACTCAAAAAACTTTGTATGTTTTGTAACTTTGCGCCATAACATTATCATGCCGCGCTGTTCATCTGGTGTTAGAGATGCCATCAACCACGGAATCATTTCTTGTAGAATCTCTGTTTTTGTTCTTCCAAGCATGTTTCCGACAATCTTTTCTTGTTCCTCAACAGAAAAATGTTCTCTGAATAGTGGCCAGAGTTCAATTTCTTCATGGTTGATGTGGTCAGTTAATGTTCTTTGCATAGATATGCATGCATTATGGAGCTTTAAGCAAAGCCTTTTGTACTTGAGCTTCTTACCATCAACTATTTCATCACCTTGCAAACTGATGAGTTTATTTAAGATAACAGAAATCTTGTTGAAATTCTCTACCTCCAAATTATGGTCAAGGGTGTAGGAATGGCTAACATTTTGGAGTGTTACCCTTGATTCCAAAGCAGGAAAGGCAACTTCATCCTCAGAATTACTATGAAGCCTCAATAGGAAGTGTAGATGATGGAAGCGTCTGTGAAATTCAGCGAGAACTCCAACATCTTCAGCCAGCTTAACTGACAGGGATACGACATCCTGTATATCGTTTCTCAGGGCTTTGTGAAAGAAATGGACAAAGTCTATTGGTATAAACTCACGAATCGGAACTTTTAAATCATTGCTTGATCTGGAAGAAGTTCCAGGAAAGAAATATAAACTTTGCTGTGAGTCTGAGGAAAATATTTGTGTACTGATCCCATAAGAATAACATGTATCAAGCTTCTCGATGATACCAAGGGGAGAAGAGTGATAAGATACAGTATTGTTTGATGTCACGGCTGAAGCTGATTGCAATAACAGATTATTAGATTTATCAAATGATTGCATATCTGATTGTGAGAAAGAGCTTCCAGAATTATTAAATGACTTCTCCAGCAAGGAGCTTCTGCTACTGAACATTTCTTCCAAATCTTTTCTAAACTTTTCAAGTGAAATCTTGCCAGAATAGCCCGTACGAACCCATTCATACAAGAGAGAAGCAAAGGACCTGTTAACTACGGGAGATCCCAGCATTACATTATTTAGGATCAGTTTGGACTCATCCTCAGATAAATGAGCTGAGAACCAAATAATCATGCACTTTAGCAACCCAAGAGGCAACATCTGCAGGCTTCTGTACAATAACCAGAGCTGTAATTCATGGCTGCAGTTCTCTCGAATGGCCAAAAAAACCTGAAAGAAACCAGGGAACAACGAAGAAGTCAACGTAAAATCTAATTTCCAACTACTACGTAATTTAAGTAGATATTGAAGTTTTTTTGCAAGTCTCTTATAAACATTGAGTTGAGTTGTCCATAAGATTTTGAAAATATACCTTTGTTTCTAGAAACTGAAGCTTTTTGCTGATCCTCCCAACAAATGATTCTACTTCCTGGTAAAGCATTTCTACGAGAACATTTAACTGTATTCCATCTTGCAGCTTGCAGTATAGTAATCTCTGTAGCTCCTCAATTTGACTTCCTTCAATTAATTGTTCATGAGAAGCTGATGCGTCACTCTTGTTAAGTTCATCTATCAACGGGTAGAATATCTGATCCAGTGCAATGCTGTAAATAATGTGACTGTTAGAAAAGAATGCAAATATAATTTTAAATGTAATAAATTAAAAATTTCTAGTGTTCTCCACAAATATATCCACATGCCAAGTCAAAAATACTGGTTCAATTGAACCCGTTGCCAATAAGCTACATCCACCACTAATGTCAATGAATTAAGATCAAGATGATTTTATGTCCAGTACAAGAATTCGGCTAAAATATTTAATGATGAGCAAGCTATAACCTGTAGAAGTTGAGAACATCTGCAAAAAACTTCAACTGAGCTACCAACGACATTAAGGTTGATAAACAAAATGAGTTTCTTAATTGATGTAGTTCCTCCAGAATTTCTTTCAGATCTCTTCTGATAGCAGCATGCCAAAGATGGAAACCATCAATTGGGTTCTTCTTTATCGGTAGCTTCATTTCACTTGAATGAATCACCATGGTTCTCTCCTTTAACATGTGCTTCATATTGGCTATTCCATAATGAGATTTAGCGCCTTTTTTATGTTCTAAGTAGGATTGGGCAGACAGCTCATTATTATCAAGCCATGAGATGAACACCTTCAAAATAAACATCAATTTGTTAGATAAGCCACTTTAACTATTCAATATGTAGTTAGAAAGAATGTTGTAATGTACCTCTTGGATAAGTGTCTCTTCGGGTAAAACGACATGAATGAAATTCAGAAAGTCTGTCTTTTCAACTGAGGAAAAAGAAGTTACTACCCAAGGCAAAAAATCTTCCAGTAACAAGAGGGGAACACTACATAGATACTGCCAGACAAACCTGGCCTGCTCTTTGGATGAAAATCGTTTCATCAACGAAGGGAAGATCTGCAGTGACATATCACATGCCAGAGATTTCAGGAAAAGAGACGAGGAAAAAGAAAAAGAACAGAAATGTTTGTTAAGAACTAAATTCTAATGACAGAGCAAAAAAATGAAAAATTATAATAATTTTTCAATGTGTTGTATGCTAACAGTAGAGTTAAGTATCTTCTATATAGCTAGAAAGATGTCATATCAACTCTGTGCATCTAAGTATTATGAAGGAAATAGTGAAATTTTAGTGAATACCTGCTCCTCTTCTTTCAGCATATGTTGAGAGATGATAGTCTCAATGGTACCTATGTAACATGTAAGTCCATTGAACAATTTGGCAAACTCCTCCGTTTCCTTTTGTAAGCAATCTATGCATTTGAAGATGGAAATGAACAGATCATCTATACTTTTATGCTCCAAAGAATATGTATAGACTACATTCTTCACTTGCGCATCAAGTGCAAGAAAGACGACCTGTCAAGATTAACACTCCGACCTCAGAAGAGCTGGAGGAACATTCAGTGTCTCTGCAATGGGTTCAACTGAATCCATTATCTTTGACAAGGAACGTAAATATATACTTGAAAACCACTAAAATTTCTAAAAGTGTGCATTAAATTGAAACTGTAGTTTACAAAAGCATAACAAGTTCAGCTTAAGAACATTAAAGGTTGAATTCATCAAGTTTAAATCTTGAAATCCACCTAGCTCTGAGAAGACAAGATGTATCTTCTTCGAAACTGAAGATGAACACGATTATGTTGATATTTCATATTGTCTTATACATCATTATTCATTAGTACAAATAAAAAGTGCAGACTAATATGAAGATGCTACTCTGTACAAGTTTGAAATAGAACTAACAGAGTAGGTATCATTAAATAATGAGTCCATTGCACTAAATTACTGTGTTTGCGTTGATAATTTGGGACTTTTTGAACTGCTCCCTTAGTTTCCTAAAGTCAACGTCTTTCTTTGCAGCTCCTCATGATAATGAATTACTATAATTGTCACAATAATTAACAACAAACACCAAAGTTTAATTGCTGGTTGCATATAATGAATCTAAAAAAGAAAAAAACTGTAATTCGCCTTGTTATAAAATCATTCAAGCATAGATACAAATAAATATCAATAATTAACAACCATTTTACCTCATCTTCAGCAGCGCAATGGTACTTATATACAATTTTCAGGAACTCTAAACGTCTGCTAAGATCACGAACTAATTCAACGTCTTGGGAGCCAGTATCCAACGCCTCCACAGCTACACGATGGATGTCGGCAAGCTCAAGTATAATAGCCTTATGAGAAATAACGAAAAATAGAATAGGTGAGTCAACCAGTTTCACACCAGCTAAAGAAGAGGTCAAGTGCACCATGTCCACATCCTTTTCGAGTTCTCCTAGGTCGTCCATTTGCAGCAGCGCCACCGCCACAATCACCACCAATCATCAATGGTAACAGAGACCAAAGGGGAAGCTTCAACATTGAAGGTCAATGGACATATAATGGCAAGATTAGCTTCTTCCTTGTTTCAATTGAGGCCTCTTCAGTGCCTCTTTCAGTTCAAACTTATTCTTTTTTTAATGTTTTTTTTTAATAATGAATTAGTTACTATTTTTATATTGATCTATGTTTTGATTTGTTGTGAAGCTGCCATGCTGGCTGATTGAGACGTCGAACCTAACGGCCATTGGCGCCTTGTCTAGTTCATCAGTTGACATTGATTGATTTTGTCTGGGAGCCACACGTCCAGGACGCCTTACCCAGTCATTGTGTGAGGTAAAGATATGACACATGAATCTAACTCAACCCAAAAAACTAGCTCATGAGAAGAGTATTGTTAGAGATACACATTCATTCTCCAACCAATGTGGAATTTTTATCCACTCTAACATCAAGCCATTTTATTTGGCCACGTAGGGCCAATTCAAACCCTCTTAAACTAAACTCGCCTATCCTTTTAAAAGTTACATTATTTATACATAATTAAAATTATTTTTTATGTTTCTTTTGACTTTTTGTATGCTTACTTCTCTCTATTTGGCGACAAGACATGTTTAATTAAGTAGTTAGTATTATTTGTTTTATTTTATTGAGAAAAACATTTGAAATATATTTTTTGAGCGAAATTGCTATAACAATTTTAAACTTAGGACAGGACTTATTACCCCACACTATTTAATAGTGTATTTTAAAGATATATAGGTGTTCGCGTGGACATCATAAATATTGCATCATTATAAATAGTAACTTTTGTACCTTTCCAAAGTTTGGAATTGTTACAACAATTTCGATCAAAATTCAAATATATTTCAGACTTTTTTCCTATTTTATTTGATATAGTAATTCTTTTCATAGCCCCATAAAAAAAATGTCATATTCCTTTTGACAACTATAATTAATAGGAGTATTAAGCTATTAGCATCCTTGTTTATATTTTAAAAATTATTTGGATGGTAAACAAATTATATTGAAATTATAATAGTGGATCAAATAATACCGAATGATTTAGAAATATTATTTATATTACTAGATAATTCGTGTATTGGACTATAAATAAAAATATGTGAGGCTTAATATAAACGCTGTGTTTAATTTTATATTTTTTAAAAATTATTTTAAATTTTAACCGTGATTTCTTCAGAGGCTTTGGAGAAGCATTTTTATCATTTTTTTTCTGTTAATAAAAGTTAAATCAAACGAGGTATAAACTTTTTTTTTCCTGTTAATATAAACTAGTTACACATGTTATGTTTGAAATTGTTATTCCTTATTATACCAAATGATCTATTAGTGAAGTGATTTATTCAGACCTGTTGGCTGTTTGACATAAGAATTTTTATTACAAAAAGAGATAAAATGAAAAATGCGTAAAACTTTAATATCACTCATTTAAAAGGATTATTTTAGTCTTTTGCATTTATTGACTTACATATAAAAAAATCTTTCATTTTTAATGTTTCATGCTCAATGAAACATATTCACATAAATGAAAAGAAAGAAATATTTCTCAGGTAGAATAGTGTTTTTGGTGCCTCAATTACTGCTAAATTCTATTTGTAATTTTATGATATATGACTCAACTAATTAAACTTCCAATTAATTAGCATGTGCTCTTTACCTTTAGGTTGAAAATAAGTTATATTTCAGTTGTTTGTAAAAGTATATTACCTTTATTGACGAAGTAATTATACAAATTTAACATGCGTTTGGATACTTAAACAATTGTATTGTTAATAACTCTGGGAAATTGTGAATACTCTTACGCAAAAGGGTAAAAGTACACATTTCAAGTAGTTAAAGAGTAAATATACTTGGTCAAATGTCATAAGACTAAAATTAAGATTTACCAACAATAAGGGATCAAAAAAAATACTATTAAGTCTTTTTTAACAGCATACTCCCTATAGATAGAATAATGTTATTAGATAGAATAATATTTTGATTAAAAAAGTTGAATTAATGTTATTAGATAGAATAATATTTTGATAAAACTTTTTACTCCCTATAGATTTGAACAATGTTTAAGTGTTAGTTAAAACAGTAATATAAAGTTAAAAATATGATATAATAGCAAAATTAAATGACAATTACTTTTACTTTATATATTCCTTTTATCTGTTTCCTAATCGTCTCTTGTGCGTTTGTGGCATCTGGTGGAATAAAATTATTACGTGTTACGTAACATGATACATGACACGTGTACATGTCCAGCTCAGCTTAGGCACGTGTCCAACACATTATACCTCGTGTCCATCGGCTTTTGACCATTGATTTCCAGTGACTAAATTAAATTAGCAGAACCAAAGCTTAAGCACTTGTTTAATCTTAAATTAAGGACGGATTTGAGTATTAATTAGTGTGGCCTTTTGGTGTTTCTAATGAGACATTAGCACATTGATTAAGTACCTTCATCGACGTTGACTAAGTACGATCTCACATTGATTAGTTCTTATTTTAATCCAACTTATTGTTTTTATCTGTCAATTATTAATGTTAATAACATGATTAGTTCTCTGATTAGTATAGTATTAATTAGCTCCCACTCCCCACCCTCGTACCAGAAGCTTCTTTCGTATATCCATTGTCCAAAATAAGAACTGTTCATTTCATTAACACCTTGTTTGGATGGTTGTTAGTATTGTTAGTTTAAATATAATTTTGTTTTGATTGTTACTTAAATTTTATTGTATCGTATCGTTTAAATTCATCATTAGGTAACGAAGAAAAGACTTATTTTGTATAACGACCAATGTGGTGTGATCGCATCTTTACCTTAATAATTTCTTCTCATTTTTTCTTTACTTGTATTATTTAATAATTATATTTATTTCATTCATCCTATCTACTCATAGTAGCTCTATCCCGTACTCTACGATTTGTTGTAGGTTTGTCATTGAAATTATGGATATCTGACATGATGTAATGACAGAGAACATACAATTTATCCAAACGTTATATTTATTAAAACAATATAGTACATTAGAATACAATATATTATTAAACAATACTTAACAACTATCTAAATAAAGTGTAAACATAGAAATTTTAAATGAGTGATATATAGGGTTGTATAACATGAAAATATTCAAACTCAGCCTTGTTGAATCTCTTATAAGATAATATCGAAATTGCAATATAAGATTAAATCAGTTTTTTTTTTTTAATGTTAGAAGCAACATGCCAACCAGATGCAATATAAAATAATTTCGAATTTTATATTGATATCATTATTTTTAATCATGAGAACCAAACGACCCTAAGAGTCTGCTTAAATAGTTAAATTTCAACATTAAAAAGGAGACAGATAGAATTTAAAATAAAGGAAAAAAAAAAAGCACATTGAATGGTATGATATATACCGTCTTCATTGTTTGGTAGTGACAACCTTCATTTAAATATTAACAATTTTCAAAGTTTTGTTTAGATTTAAGCTGTCCACACTATTAATTAACAGAACTTGTAACCTTCACAGTCGACAAAGCTTCTTTTTTTTTTTCCTTCACAAAAAAAATGAAAAAAAAATTAGCTTTGTTAACTAATAATATACTCCCTCCGTTCCTATTTATATGTAACCATTTTGGATTTCACGTGCATTAAGAAACTGAGTAAGTTTACTATTCTATCCTCATTTAATTTTTTTGGAACTCAAATTATCAATCAATGAATATGAATTAATTTATTTTAATTAATTAATTTAACCAATGAACATGAATCATTTACTTGACTTTTCTAAGTTGGTCAAGTGTATATTTTCAAGGCTAATAATTCACAAGGGTAAAAAAAGGAACAATATAATAATTTATGCATTGATTTTATAAAATGACAAGTATTATGGATCAGCTATTTATAAAAAGGAACGGAGAGAGTAATGCATTGACCGTACATGTTACAGTGTCAGAACAGTAATGATTTTCCCAGAAATTTCCTAAACTATAGAGACATATATATATATACTAGTAAGGGTTGCCCGGGCATCGCCCGGGCCCAACAAAAACAAAATCACTGGGAAGGTTATTACAATATGTTCTGCTCATAAGTAAAGCGGAGCAGTTTAGTGATTGAGTTGAGTATGCATCTTGGTTGGTCTGCAGGAGGTATTTTGTTTGGGAACAACCATTTTGGAAATGAGAGGATAAAGAGGATTGTAGTAGTATTGTTTTAGAATGAAAAATTAAACTTATTAGATTCACTCATAATCAAATATTGTGGCTGTAGTCTGTCCTTATTTTTGTCGTCAGTAGGCGTAGGCAGTTGAATTAACTATTTGACATAGTTTGAACTGTCGACTCTTCATAAGGCATCTACAAAGTGTAACATTTGTTGTTGTATTGGATAAACTGCAACACTGGTAACCCTGCGAAGATGCAAGTGAAGATGTATTAGGCATAAAATTTTAGCCAGAGGAAGTGTTTTTATAGTTGCTACATGAAATTAAAATGTATATATTGCTTTTGTGGTTCAATCTAAAGACTTACAAATTTAGCAATGATGTGTGAAGACTTTGCCTAGACCCATTCAAGAAGTCGTGCTCTGGAATTAACATGAGTAAGAATGTTGTAGACAAACTGGGTTGAAGTCTTGGCCTGAGCTTAAATGATACTCCCTCCACTCCTTTTAAGGTGTCATGTTGACTTTTTGAGAGTCAATTTAACAAATTTTTCAAGCTAAATTAGATTCTATTTATTCGATTATAGATATTCAAAAACTAAACGAAAAGTACTATAAATTGCAACTTTTTGTATATCAATATGATGAAAAAATACATCTTAAAATGTTAGTCAAATTCATATCGTTTGACTCTTAAAAAGGAACAGAGCGAGTAGTAAGAATTAATCAGGTTGGTAAAGTGAATAAGGAGGTATTTGATCCATAACAGTTTCGAAATCAAATGCAGAAACTCACATCTCAAAATCAAAGCATCTGAAGAACAATAATTACTTAAATTTACTCAGAGGAAGGAAAGACACTGTTAATACTTCATTAAAAAAAGGGAAGACGCTGTCAATAAACTTAGGCTAAGAACCATCTGCAAACAACTTGTGTATTATTTCCCTATACTTATCATGGTCATCTATGGGCACATAGTAAAAGGCAAAAGCTATGATGATCAAGGAGCAGACTAACCATTGAAAGTAGCAGGTTATCAACTTGGCGAATAACACACTGATAAATAACATTTGCCTCTTGAATGGACTTGTTTTGCTTACTATAAAAAGGGATTAGCTTATATATAACACGATTAAAGCGCTCGTATTGTGGATTTTCAACTTAGAATGGTGAATCAGGTGATAGTGCCAGTGAATGAGGGTTAGATCAAAACATCTTGTTCGAACTTATCTTGTTATTTTTTGAAAAAGAGTAGGTTTCTTCCATTATACACTGTGTTTTACTCGAAAAAATAAAATAAAAGAAAAATGACTAAGTTTTCAAAAAAAATTGATTAAACTTATTATAGAAGAGAAATCGAATTTTCGAAAGAACAGAGTCACCACTTAATTTTTAGTAAAAAATCAAGAAAAAACTTAAGGTTTTCAAAAGACTTAAACAGATAAAATCAATTGAAATTAAAAGGGTTCGAGTTCAATGTACATTTCGAGAAGATGTTAGGCTCTCGGAATGTCCGCTAACTTGCGGTTGACCAGCGATTTGACTAAAATGACTTCGACTAATTTTTTAGAAAATATTAACCAAGTAAGAAAACTCATTTTTTATTACTATTATTTATTTATTTATTTATTATTATTATTTTTTCTTTTTCTTTTTTATTATTAATTATTTTTAAGGGAAAATAAACTAAGGGGATCATTCTAAAGGGAATAATTTAAGAAGTGCAAGTCAAACTAAAAGAATATAAGTAAAAACTAAGTGATAAAGTGAAAATATAAATATATTTAAATTAAGCATAAGAAAATAAAAAATGATTTCTCTTGGGGAATTTAATTAAATAATAACCAAACACAAAAAAGTTAGTCAACACAATAAAAAAATAAATATAAGGGAGAGGAAATATCAAATTTGGGCCTCTGGCCCAAATTCTAAGTCTTAATAACATGTCCTAAGTCTAAAATTGCCAAAATGATGGGCTTTGGCCCATTTAAATCCAAAAGTTGCTGGTACTCATTTTATTGGGCCTTTGGGCCCATTTTTCACCACCTGGACCTGCTGGCACAAAAGAGATTGAGTTTAGGCACCTTTTGCATTTTGAAAGCCTGTATACACACGCACATATGGTGTATACAAAACGTATACAGTCCACTAATGGACTTTCTCGAATTTGTAATCAATTCTCGCCCCTGTAATTTCTCCCTTTTCACTTCGAATAAGATGATGCTTGTTGACACCCAATTTTGACCCTCCACAACACAAATTAATCATCAAACATCTTCAATTTCTAATGATTTAAAATAATTAGTTTTATAAAAATTTCAGAAATAAAATAAAATAAACATAGTTTACAAGTTATTTTAAATAGTTTTGTCACTTCTTTAATAATATATATGTTTTATTTAGTTATGTATATAGTTAATGCATTTTATGAGTATTCAAAAATCATCTCGAAAAGATTTATATTTTAAATACTTTGTTAGTAGTAAGGGTTGTAATTAATGAATTTTATGAAATTCAAAATGCTTTCGAGTTATTTTTAGAGTAATTTTATCATTTTTAATAAATCTAATAATTTTAATAATAAATATGTATATTTTCACAATCACATTATTTTATAAATATTTGAAAATCATCACAAAGGTTTTACATTTTCGTTAAATATTTTATTACTTTAAGATATAGTTATAATTTAGGGTTAATTAGTTTGAATTTAAATTAATTATTTTTATAATAGAAATGATTATTATATTTCGTTAAGATTAAGAAGCTCTATAATTAATTAATGTTAATTCATCTAAATTAAACCCAATATTTTAAAAGATTTAACTCCTTTCTTATGTGGGCCATTTTTCCAATGGCCCACATCATCCTTCCATCAGCCTAATTCCCTCAATTCCCATTTTTTCCCCCTATTCCAGCCCATTCCCAACAATACAATTCCCAGCCCATCCTAATACAACATAGGATACAACAGCAGTCTCAAACAACAACTAATTCCAATCCCATAATTTCCCAGCCAACCCAACCCATTCTTGACCCAACCCAACTCCTTTTCTTCTTCACAAAAACAATATACGTACAGCAGTCCCAAATACAGCAAACGCAACAGCACAACACCAACAGACCCCTGCGCGTGTTCTTCTTCTCCCCGCAAATAGCAGCCAAATTGCAAAGCAGCAGAAACCCAACCCTACCCCTGCGTCTTCTTCTCCCTCACGCATCAACGACCAACGGCTCCCACAGCTTTCTCTGCAATAGCCACCTGCCTTGGTCCCTTCACCCCGATTTTAGGGGATTTCCGTGAAATCTTGTGAAAACGGACAGCTTACCTATCCTTGGAAGAAAATTTTGCAAATTAGGGTAAAAACTCAAATTCCTATTCTACCATTTTCCCCTTTTCCCGAACTCTAGAATTCCCCTACATATACCCTGTTCTTTTCGCCAAAAAAAAAAAAGAGAAAAAAAGGGGGAGATACAGAGACAAAAATAGAGGGAAAACACTAGATACAGGTTCATAAGAAAATTTTGATTTCCATAGTTGCTAATTTAAGAATTTCAAATCTTGAGCTCTCGTCTTAAGCTCCTTGTTCTCTGCCATCGAAAGCTTTCATCGGAGCTCTTCTCACGTGGTGGTGAAATAGTTCACCTCAACTCGTTCGCCCCAGTCGCTACTCCAAGAAAGGTAATCTCGCTCCCTCTTACCGTCTATTTCGATATGGTGTGTTGTATGTTCAAGCTTTGGTATATGCTCTGCTGCTAAATATATTTGGTTCCTTGTTTATGATTTTCTTAGTATAATTTCTTAGGAATCTTTGGGCTATAAGCATGAATGATGCTTTGGTAAAATTCCTTCGATATTATATGTTGGTCGTTATATTCACTAGGCCAATTTTGTATCTATATAATTAGTAGAATCTCTGTTTTGCCCTGTTCAAAATGGTTTAAACTTATTTGGTCGCAACTACGAGTGTATCGGTTGTGTCATTTTAGATTAGTCACTGTTCGGTTTAGCCTTCATTAGTGTGGCAAAAAATGTGATCATAGTCTCGGTCTTCTGCTTTGGGGTCCTCCTTATTGTGAAGGATTTTTGTTAATTTTAGTTTGAACTCGCTTAGTAGATGTATCTAGCCTCTGATTTTGATTAGCTTAACTGGTATATGTCTCTTTGGAGTTCAACTCATGGTGGGTTAATTGTAGCTCTACCATTGTAATGTGACGGTTTAACTAAGGTTAGCCTTATATTTCAGATAATAGCCCTCCTATCTTTGTCTAAATCTGAAAATAGCGATTTTTAACTTGTGTTTATCTTAGTCGTTTACTTGAATGTTATCAGTGCTATGGATGTCGTTTTTATACTCATTATATCATTACTTAACATGTTTACTTGAATGATGATGTTGCCTAGTTTAATTATTTAATTTGTAGTTATTTTCTCCCTTTGCTAAATATTAGTCAGTTGGCTACTGCCTCCATTTTTGCCCCCCTTTATTTATTTTGTTCTCCTATAATCTGTTTGGAGCATTTGAAAATTTGCTTGATGCATTTTTTTTTTTTTGTGGTGAAATTATTAACTTCCTCATCAACTGATATCGAATATGAATTTGGTTAGAATAGTAGCATAATTTTGGCCAAATTTCACTTCTTTAGCACGATATTAATCATTGAGCATTTGTTGATATATATTCTTTCCCTTTGGATTTCCATTAATGGCTGGCTGGCATTTGAGTTTGTTGTAATTATGAAAGCTTAGTTATAATTGATATTTTACAAACATTTATTCATTCTCATCTTGAATAGTTAAATGAGGATTCTTTGGCATGAGTTAATCCTCGTTCGTTCCCTTAAAATTCCACTGCTTACTATTTCAAATCAGCTAGACATTTTCATTATTTGGCTTCAAGTGAAAAGTTTCTTATGTTTTTTTATTTATTTGTTTTGGTGCATGCGATATTGGATGAGTTCCATGGGTCCCCATCTTTCTTCCCTTCGCATTTCGAGAGGGCCATAAAGGCCCAAGATCCTTTTATCGAGTCGGCCACATCTTGTTCAAATTGCTGGAAAGTCAAATTACAGGTCCAGGAAAGCCTAAAGTGGGTTGTATACGTGTTGTATACAACAGTATATGCCGATATACAGGTTTGGAGCCGCAAATATATGGCCAAAAACGTAAAAATACAGGGCTGAGGCGAAACACAGGTGTTTGGAAGCAGGATATACATGAAAAACGCTGATATACATGCTGATATACACTGATATACGATCGATATATACAAAAACGGGATTAGGTAAAAACCTAAAAATTTCCAGCGAAATTGGCCCAAAAGGAGGCCCAAATTCAATTTCTCCCTTACTCTTTAATTATTTAATTGTAATTATTTATTGTTGGTTGTTTAACTTTAACTTTAGAATTGTTAATTAACTTAGTTGAATTCCCCAAAAGACGAACTATTTCTCTGTGTTGTTTTGTTTTTAACAAATCTCATTTTATCAACTCTTGTAGTTTCATTTATAGTCTTTAGTCAAATTTTTTTTGTTAGTTTAAAATAGTTTCATATTTTGATTAACCAAAAAAAGTTTCAAATAAAAATCAATTAATCTAGTTTTGTGTTCTAATTACTTGTCTTTAATTCAAATGGTTCAATTAAGGTCCCATTTTCTAAAAAAATAATAATAATAAATAATATAAAAATGTGTCATTTATTTAATTATTTTTTTCGAAATTAATCAAATATTGTAAATTATTATTTTTTATGTTTAATCATTTTCTAAAGAATTAGTCAAAAAAATATTTTAGTCAAGTTGCAAGTCAACTGCATGTTAGCGGACACTTCGAATGCCTAAACCCTTCTCGAAGTGTAAATTGAACCCCGAACCCTCTTTGGTATTTTCAAATGATTTTTTTTCCATTTAAATCTTTGAAAATTATAAGTTTTCTTAATTTCTTTAAAAAATTAAGTGGCGACTCTTTTCTAAGTATTTTTCTCAAATTGTTTTATACTTAGAACATTTTAAAAAGTATTTTTTTCTACAGATAGAAAAATTACGACACAACAATGCTTTTGAAGGAATTCGACTCGATGCGAAGATGGAGTCCAATGGACTCAGGTGGCGTCACTTCCAAAATGCAGTGAACGGAGACGAAAACGAGTAGACGGGCAGAGATTCTTACGCCACACAGATTCGAAACTCGAACAGCCGACCAAAAGCTTCAAGCTAGCTTCGAAAAGAAACTTCTCGCTTCTTCGAGTAAAAAAAAAAAAAAAGAACCATTTAAAATTTTTTAAGTATAAAATTTGTTCAAAGAAATTCCAACATTTTTTTGACTCCAAACTTTCCAACTAGAAAATCTCCAACCCCACCCACAAACAAAGAAGAAGAGGGAACCATTTAAAGGGGAAACATTAGGGTTCAAAATTGAGGAAACAGATGAAAATTTTGGATAAACAGGGGCCTATTCCCAAATTCAAAACTCCAAACTTTCACCATTAAAGGGAGACACCTTTTCTTGAGGTTTTAATTCATTCCGAAAGAGGAAAGGGGGACGGACGGGCTCGGTTAGTTCACTTGTCCTTGAGATGCTACGTGTATTGATCTCACGATGCAAGGACAAAAGTGAAAGCTGTAAGAACGAAGTTGCAGGTGTTGCACTGCTGCAGAGGGAAAAAGAAGAAGACGACAACAATTGCAGCGTACTGCCTGTACGCATAGACGCCGTGAGCACGCCGTGTATTCCCGTTGGAATTGGAGAAGAGTGAGCGTCGTTTCGTGGTGTTGAAATTGTCGTTTGTTGGGAACTGTTGTTCTCGTTGTGAATGCGTCGTTTGTCTTCTGTGAACGTCGCCTCTGGTGTAAAGAATTGGGTCTCTTTGGTGTGAGAGGAATTGGGCCGGGTCGGGGCATTAAGAGTGGGCTGAGAATAATTGATTTGCTGAAGGAATTGGAGTTGGGTATTGGACTTGGAATTAGGGAGAGGAGAATGATGAAATAGGGCTGTTGGGTTTCTAGTCTTTTGGAATTGTTGTATGTATGTTGGTAGGTTCACAATTGGCTGAAAAGTTGATATTGGGCTTGATTGAGTAGTTCACGTAAGGGGTTGAAGGGATTGACTAAAATTGTCATTAATAACCAATTGGATTTCAAATAGAATTTAGTCGGTGGATTTAATCAACACTTAAGCAAGATGAATTTTCATAAATTAATTAAGGAGCCTCTTTATTTTAACGGAATAATTAATTTAATCATAAATATTTTTTAATTAAAATACAAACTAATTCAAAAATGAAAACTATAATTCAAACCAGAACTAAATTAATAAGATATCTATTTTAACAAAGTAGAAATCTTTTGATATGATTTTTTCAAATATTTTATAAAAATATACTTATTGCATATATAATTATATGAAATGTATTCATTATTCAAAATATAATAAAAATTGACTAAAATTACTTAAAGTAACCTTGAAACTATTTTGAATTTTATAAAGATAATTATTCCAAATCGTTTAAAAATCAAGAAGCTCGAAAATTAATTATTATCGGGGACGGTCAAAATTGAGTGTCAACACGCTGACCCGCATGTTCCCTGTGGGGAGTAGTAGTTGCACTCACTGCAAAGCAAGTTGAAGAAATATACAAACATCAAATAGGTTGCATACTTATTCATATAAGTTCAAAACAACATATCTAGTTTTATTGTGTGCTTTAGGCAGTCCTTCAATAGAGTAAAGGTTTAAAAAAGTCCACTATATTTGAATTTAGACTCGTAATAATTCTATTTCATATGGATATGGAATGGGGGCAGAAATGCAGTATCAGATCTAGTTAAAATATTTTTTAGAGTATTTGTTGATCCTTGTTGTTCTCGCTACTACTTCATAACAGAAAGATTTGCATAACAGAAATCTCCACAGTACCTGATACGTTTATAAATTAACATTACTGTCAATTCTATGAAACAGATAAAAATGTTATCTTTGAGATACCATGGCATGAGTGATTTTCAGATTTGCTTCTTCAAAACTATTGAGAAGTTGTAGGCTGAGAATCTTTCAGTGAATTGTGAATTTTTAAGTAGCAGTAGAAATTTGCAGAGGAAAGTTTGATGAAGTTAACAAAATCAAAGTGAATTGTTACCTTAGCTATGGAAAGGCTTTGCGAATAATTTTATTATACACTATATTATATAAATTCCAACAAAATCTAATGTTTGACCTTGAGCTTTGTAGAGAGGAAACTGTGTTCTTTTAAATCGTACAGAAATTTTCACATCTTGTGATGTCAATAATGAAATTATTTCAATAAATACATGTGTATTTTTAAAGTTGCTAAACCAGATCAAATATTAAGAGCTGAATCCTATCTCAAAGTGAGAAAATCGTAGGAAAAATTGAAGGCACAGTAAATGTCCAAGTTAGAATCTTACACATGATGATTGTCGATGTAGGATAAAGCGCAGAAATACAAAAATGTATGAAGTCAAAAAAGCTTAAAAATATAGAGAAGCCCAAAGTCAAGAAGAAGTCAAGTTGAAACGGTGGCTCAAACGAAAAGTCGAAGAGACCCAAAGAAATTATCGTAGGCAAGCGAATTACGAAAGAATTGTGAAATCAAATAGCAGAGGCCTAGTTAGGGAATCAGAATCAAAGCAACGAAAAGACCCGTAAAATTTGTGTAAAGGAAGCTCACGTGAGATAGGAACCAGTTGTAGACTCTAGCAAAGTGAAAAATTGAGAACAAGCGAAGAGGAGAGGAGAACCGAGGTGCGAAGATCAAAGGAGGCGTTAAGGTTGATACAATATTGCAGAATCAAAATCAATTCAAGTGTAAATTACGTTCACCTGGACACAACTATGAAGGAGAAGAGAAGAAGAGGAGAGAGCAGATGGAGATGGCCGATGGTTAACAATAGAGGAGGCATTAGAATTGATGCAGAAAAGGGAAATGACAGAATAGCCCTTCAACTTCAATGTTTTTACAGGGAAGCACACACGTTGACGAAGACGCGTGTGCTATTCCCTCTTCTTATATAGTACTCCCTTTGTCCCATTTTATGTGAAGTAGTTTAATTTGACACGGAGTTTAAGAAAAAAGGAAGACTTTTAAAACTTGTGATCCAAAATGAATGATAGAAATTTGTGTGGCTGTAAATTATTTCATTAAGGGTAAAATAGACATTTTATAGTCAAATTGTTATTTAATATATAAATGTGTCATTTTTTTTTGGGACTGACCAAAAAGGAAAGTAAGTCACATAAATTGGGACAGAGGGAGTAATAAATAAATAAACAACTAAATAATGGCTATATTATAAAGCATGTGTGCCTAATAGTTAAACAAAATACAACACCAACTCAACAAGCATGAATTGGTGCGCACAAGCCCGATATCAAACAGAGTTCGTTTATTAACATGCAAATACTATTTTTTGTCAACTTGTTTAATTTGAGAAATAATATATAAGTGAAATAATAATTAACTTCAACTTATAAACATTCTTATTTTTTAAAAATAAAAAATTGATGTCCAAACATGATTTTAATTTTCAGATATTCTTTGTTAAATTCAAATTTAAATTATACACCACATATTTTTCAAACACTTACTAAGGTAGCCTCAGAGAATCATCTTTGTAACTACAGTAACATATATCGGTTTTTTGTTGTGAACAAAGTTTTCTCGATAATGGATTATGGGCCAGAAGTGTTGAACAATGTTGTTCCAGTTGGGATTATTTGGCCAGGAGAAGAGTGTTGAAGTGTACAAATTCATGTTCGCTTTAGACATTTTTGTCTTAAGTGTGTACTTCTGAAAGTCGAACATCAAACATTTTTGCTTACGTTAGACATTTTTCCAACAATTTATAACAATCTTGAGATATCTCAAATACTACCACAATTAAAAGTGTATGATACATCAAAATCAAAATGAAGTCCGATATAATTAGTCTCCAATTAACAACAATTAGCCATTGGGCCAGGAAGACATGGGCCCAACCAAGATTAATCTGTGGCCCAAACTGCCCTCTTGAGTTTCTTGTTTTTTGTTTTTTTTTTTTAAAAAAAATTTAAAAGTAATTCTTTTTGAAATTTTGGTCCTTCATGGCTCCATCCTTCCATCACCCTAATCATGTGCAACAACCATTACTGATTTTTCAAAATAATAAAAATAATCTAATTATCGTTTATTTGAATAAAATACTAGAAATTTGAACATGAATACATATTGATGATTGATTAAAGACCAATATTGTTGGAAATTCCTTCTTCACCTACTATCGGTCTATCACCCCTTATATTTTTAAAAACGTAGAAATACTAAAAATAAGAGTTGATTGTTTATATGATCACTTAACTTTTAGTTGGAGTTACGTTTAATTAATATTCATAGATTGTATAGAAGAATATTTTCACTATCAAGTTATATTTAATACTTGTTATAGTAAATAATATGTCTTGTTTTTAAAATTATACCCCCTCCGTCCACTTTTATTTGTCATGTTGCGTTTTTCAAAAGTCAATTTGACTTATTTTCAAAGTTAAATTAGATTACATTAATTCAATTTTTTAAACAAAAAATTTAGATATTCAAAAACTATACGAAAAATATTATACGTTGCAATTTTTTAGAGTCAAAGTTTTTATAGTTTGACTCTAAAAATGGAAAGCAAGACAATTAATAGTGGACTGAGGGAGTATCTCTTTTTTTTTTTTGGAAAGAATTACTTGTTATCTATTGATTTGATATTTATCGATGTACAAATTAAACGAATCATATTCGTGTTTCAGAAAGCAAAACCATAAAAATATGACAACGTTTGAAATATAAAATTTATCTACCTACTACATTGGATGTTTACATTAAATCATAAATACATGATATACATTTACACATAAAAATTTAATATTTAATCATATCATTAATTAATATGCATCTTTTATCTTATTAAATCACATAAGTCGACGAAAAAGATTTAGAGCCCACTTGGATTGACTTAAAAAAAATAGCTTTTAAGTCAAAAAGAAAAAATCAAACTGAAATGATTTTTAAGTCAAAAAATAAAAAATAGAGAGAGACCTATTTTTAGTTTTTGACTTATTTTAAGTCATTGTAAACTTATTTTAAGTTATTGTGGACCTTAACAAACACTTCCTAACTTATTTGAACTCATTTTTGATTTATTTTAAGTTATATTTTATATTTGTCAACACTTCCAGAAATAAAAACGGACTTAAAATTTTTTTTAACCAACTTTTAAGTCATTCCAAATACCATGTAACCATAAGTTTCAGTTGTTGACTTATAGTATGTGGCATCTTAATCCAAAACACAGGAGCCTTAGAGTCTGTTTGGATTGGCTTACAAAAAGTAGCTTTTAAGTCAAAAATAAAAAGTCAAATTGAAATAATTTTTAAGTCAAAAAATAAAAAATAGGAGGAGACCTATTTTTGGTTTCTGACTTATTTTTAGTCATTTTTTACCTCGTCAAATATTTAGTAACTTATTTTAAGTTATTTTTGACAAAAAAAAAAGAAAGAAAGAAGTGAAGGTCCTATCAAAAAGTACACTAAACAGTAACTTCAATTGTGTGAAGGTCCTGTCTTTCTGTTTCAAAAACACCAAATTCTCCTGGCAATATAAAATTCATAATTCCCTAATCCACTTGCAAATTGCTCCATCTTCCTTAAAAGAGAGAATTTTGAGTAGTGTTAATTTAAATTAAAGATATATATAATTTTTAAAAACCTTAAATTTGTTATGTTCAAATTGAAAAAAGAAAGAAGAAGTAACACGACAGAGAGAGTACTTGTTATAGGGATCCAAATACAACCAATTGGTTGTCCTGAAGAAAAGACCCCAAAAACAAAAAAACCTTCATCACTCTTTTTGGTTGATAACCAAGTATTGTTTCATAATATATTGTATCGTACTGTATTGAGTTATGTTATTTTAATGAATATTTTAATAAATTATATCATCCTTCATTGTTGCAAAATATCACACATTAAGAATTTAAATCATAGACCTATAAAAAAAAAAGTAGGATGCATGATAGAGCTATTATGGAAATGTAGAATGAACAATAAAATAGAATTATTAAATAATAAACAAAGATAAAATAAGAAAAAAAAAATTAAAATAATGATGTGATCATATCAAATTGATCACTATATAAAATGAAGTTTTTCATTATTATCTAATGATTTAAACAATACAATACCATAAAATTTTAAAATAACAATCAAAATAAACATTATATTTAAAGTATTAATATAATTCCATATTCAAGTATAATAATCCAAACGAGGGGTAAAATATAAAAATAAACTTAGAAAAACGAGAGGATGCGTCATTTAGTTTCTAAGTATTTATTATCATGACAGCTTAGACATACAATAGCAGGCACAGAACATTTGCTATGGAGAGCAGCAAATGGCTAGCAGCGGTGGCTAGCATATGGATCCAGTGCAGCAGCGGCGCGTCATACGCCTTCGGCATCTACTCCCCTGTGCTCAAGTCCACCCAATTTTATGATCAATCCACTCTCGACACCGTCTCTGTTTTCAAAGATATCGGCGCCAACGCCGGAATTCTTTCCGGCCTCCTTTATACCGCTGTCGCCACCAAGCCTAGCTCCGGCCGAGGACGATTCTCATTTCTCCACGGCGGGCCATGGGTCGTACATCTGGCTGGGGCTATCCAGTGCTTTGCCGGTTATTTCTTCATGTGGCTTGCCGTCACCGGAACCATAAACAGGCCGCGTGTGACTGTTATGTCCCTGTTCATGTTCATCGCTGCTCATGCTCAGACTTTCCTTAATACGGCTAATGTAGTTGCGGCCGTTCAAAATTTCCCGGACCATAGTGGCACTATTGTGGGTATCATGAAGGTATGTTGCGAATTACGAGCAAAATCTACTCTCAGATGAGTGATTTTCTATTTCTGGTAGTAAGTTTTTTGCTCCCTCACTCCCAATTTTTGTGGCTCCATTATTTACACCCTATTTTTTTTTCCCTTTATTATAATTAAAACTAATTTAATTTAAATAAAAATGGTTTTTTAATGCCAAACCAAACAATCTCATGTAAAATGAAAAAGAGAAAATATTATTTTTGGGATGGACTAAAAAGGAGGGAGGGGGTACTATTTTGCATTTGTGGCGGATTTTCTTATAAAATTGTGTTCCTATTGTTTAATTGTTAAACTATTTCCTTCTACTATTTTTAATAATTAGGCTATTGGGATAATGATTATTGCCAGCGTACTTGTCACTCTATGAAGTTTTATCCATTAATGTGACGTTTTATAGGATTGATAAGTGGGTGAAGCATTCTGTTGCTTGACGTTTAGGGATTGATTATAATAAAGTTTTTCTTTTTTGGCGGCATATGATGTGATGATAACTGATATATATATAAAAGTTGTATACGTAACTCTTATCTTTCTTTGTTTCTCCTGATAATCAAACGAAGTCATAGAGCTTGTTTGGATTGATTAACATGAAGTGATTTGAAGTAAAAATAATTTTTAAGCACCTTTCAATATGTTATTTTAAGCTCAAATGATAAAAATGAGCGAAAAGCTAAATGCCAATCCAAATAAGCTCTTCATGCTTCCTTCTTTAGCCTGTTAAAGCTTCAATAATTGTGGAGTTGGTAGTGGGACATTTTATATTTATTAATGCTATTAAGGAAAATCTAGTGGGAAGTATCTTATTGATTTGATTAAGATATTAAGTATATGCCTACCACAGCAGTTGCAGCACTGCAAAATATGTCCTACATATAATAATCCTTTAAAAGGGACTAGCTAGCAGTTGGCCTTAAAGGTCTAGTAGGCCTAACAAAGAATAATATGTCTATTATTTGCCAAGAATAATATTCTTCTTCAGAATAACCAGGCATTAAAATATTCTACTTTTGATGTAAGTTCAATAGCTTTTCCCACTAGTTTTTCTGAAGCTTAACAAAAGCCCCCTTCTGAGTTTGAAGGAACGTTATATGCCACCAGAAAATGAACTAGGAGATGCATACTTTTGCAAACTATAGAAAAATAATGGATAAAGATTAACGGGTCTTTGCCTTTCTGCAATATCAGTTTTACGGCTCATTATTATTGATTTGCATTCTGCATTTGCATTAATCCTTTTACTTGTTGATTACCGGTAAGACCTGAAAAGAGAACCTAGTGTTTTCAATTATGAGCAAAGTGCAATTTGTTATGTCTGTGAAGTTGTA
The DNA here is from genome assembly GCA_035578085.1 of Solanum pinnatisectum. Lineage (NCBI taxonomy): Eukaryota > Viridiplantae > Streptophyta > Magnoliopsida > Solanales > Solanaceae > Solanum > Solanum pinnatisectum. The sequence continues at coordinate 46,952,227 of CM069078.1, read as the reverse complement.
CACTATGCTGTCATTGTGATTAATCTATTATATTTATTGGAGTCTGAAGAGCAGCATCATATTTTCTTTTTTGTTTTTGTTAATCTGTTTTTTCACAAAATAAAAACAACTTTAATGTTATGACTGCTCATGCATCTGCTTGTCTGCTAAGCCCTTCCTTCAATCCTTCTTTGGTGAAACTTATCTTGGAAGTACTCATTGTGAATTGGAAGACTAGAAAGATTTTGTGGCTTAGCTTTTGAAATTATGTTAGCTGTAGAATTATAAAAATTGGATCTCTTAAAGAGTTAAATACTTTAGCAATGAGCATTAGGATATGCTTAATATCTTTATCTTATAATGCGTTTCAGTTTTTCCTCATTCCCCAGGTAACAGATTCTCTTTTCCCAATCTACTCTTATCAATGCTGGTCCCAATTTTTCTCTGATGGTCTAGTACCATTATGAGTATTTTCTCCTGTTGAGTAACTGATGCATTGTCTGTTCAATTAAGCAATTTCTTGATGCATTCTCTCCTGGCCAGGGTTTTCTTGGTTTGAGTGGAGCAATTCTAATACAAGTGTATCAGACCATATTCAATAACAACCCAAGCTCGCTGATATTGATGCTTGCATTACTTCCTACTATAGTCACTCTGATGCTCATGTTTTTGGTGACAGTCCATGAGACACCTTCAAGAAATGAGGAGAAATATTTACAGGGCTTCTTATTGGTTTCTTTAGTTATTGCTGCATATCTTCTGTTCTTACAGATTTTGGAGAACGTCTTTGTCTTCCCAGAATGGGCAAAGATCATTACATTATTGGTTCTCTTTGCTCTTCTCTGTTCTCCTATTAGTGTTGTAGTCAAGGCCCAAAGGGTTGATCTAGAGAGACTGCGGCCATCAGTCACATCTTCTACCTCTCTATTGATGGATGAACCTGAATGGGAGAGTTCTGATAAATTGGCTGTTGAGAATATTATGGATTATGATGAAGTGCCAACAGATACAGTCCAACGAAAGGCTAGCTCGATCTTGCAGCCTGATGAACAAAAAAATTTGTGGCAAGCCATGTGCACCATAGACTTTTGGTTTCTATTTGTCGCGATGATATGTGGGATGGGATCAGGACTGGCCACGATAAATAACATCAGCCAGATTGGAGAATCACTTGGTTACACAACATTGGCAAGAAGTACATTAGTTTCACTTTGGAGTATATGGAATTTTCTTGGCCGTCTTGGAGCTGGATATGTATCAGATATATTTCTGCTCAGGAGAGGGTGGCCAAGGCCATTATTCATGGTCTTTACTCTAGCAGTAATGACTGGTGGCCATGTGATTATTGCTTCAGGTTTTCCCGGAAATTTATATGTGGGTTCACTGCTAGTAGGTATTTGCTATGGCTCGCAGTGGTCATTGATGCCTACCATAAGTAAGGAGATATTTGGTGTGGTCCATATGGGTACAATTTTCAACACAATCGCCATAGCTAGTCCAGTGGGCTCTTATGTTCTTTCTGTCAGAGTAATCGGCTATATATATGACAAAGAGGCATCAGGAGAAGGAAATTCATGCTTTGGTACTCACTGCTTCATGTTATCTTATTTCATATTAGCATCAGTAAGTCTTTTTGGAGTTGTAGTTGCCTTGGCATTGTTTTATAGGACGAGAAGGTTCTATTCTCGTGTGCTCATGTTGTGCTGATCTGATCACAAGGTTGCAAGACACTGAAAGGACTGGCATAAATTTTGGCCAAGGTTTCTGTATTTGTGTCAAATCCTTGCAGAGACGGTTGCTATTTTGCATCTGTTTCTTAATTTTTTTTTGGGGAAACTAGGAATTTGGGATGCAGCAAACTGTAGATATTGTGCATAATTGTGACTTCTTGTGGTTCGTGTTTTGGTTTGTTGTCTTATAGTGCCCCCTGCCCCCCTTACAGGAATTGAAAAAACAAAAACGAAGATTATGCATTTACTTCGGGAATTTTTCAGAAAGCCAACTGATCTCACTGTCATTTGTTATTTAATTAGTTATTATTTTGTGTACTAGTCCTGGACACGTGCTTTGCGCGTGAGTCCTATGAAAGGTATGAATTACTATCAAAATCGCATTTTAATCAGTATCACAAGCTATTCAAAAAATATATAATTTAAAATAGATGAACAATCAATGTATTCAAATAACTTCTTTATTGTATGTCAAATGATTAGACATTTGATGAACCTGCAAAATTTAGTTTGGTAGCTAAAATAATGAGTTACATTTTTATGTTATTAGGTCCAAACATATGATATATTAGTATGTGCAAAAATGAATAACAAAAATGATTAATGATTCTAAATGCTTCATGGAAGAAAAATTCTATAATGGAGAAAGAAAGCAAGAACGAAAAGTTGAGGATATTGCAAAGAAAGTCCTCATGCTGATCTGAAAAGAAAACTTTGTTATTGTTAGAGACAACATATCAACATATCAACATAAGATTGTTCATTGTTTAGTACTACACATGTATTAAATTTACTCTCTTTTTTTCCGCTGCTATTTTTTCTTATTCTTGATTACCAATTTTTATCATTTTTTTGGTTATCCTCACTTGCAACTTCTAACTCTCTTATCTTCTCATGTTGAATTGTGCAATTTTCTTAATTCGATTTTCTATTGTGAACTTCCATCTTTGTAAGTTGGTTCTTAAATAGCATTGGGAAATGACCTTTTAAATTCAAATTTTAATTTTGAAATTGATTTCTACATTAAAGTGATGAATGACTTTTCATATCATAACATTTCAAATTCTTCCAAAATATACAAATATATATGTATAATATACAATTATCTAACCGATATACATATACAATTCACCTCTCTCCCACTCTCTGCCCGCTCTCGCTCGCCTCTCTCCTCCCTCTCCCAATCTCACTCGCCTCTCTGCTCCCTTTCCCAATCTCGCTTGTCATATATACAAATGCATATGTATAATATACTATTATCTAACCGATATACATATAACTCTCCCACTCTCCTTCCTCTCTCGCTCGCCTCTCTCCTTCCTCTCCCAGTCTCGCTAGCCTCTCTCTCCCAATCTCGCTCACCTCTCTCCTGTCTCTCCCAATCTCGCTTGCCATATATACAAATACATATGTATAATATACAATAATCTAACCGATATACATATACAATTCACCTCTCTCCCACTCTTTGCCCTCTCTCGCTTGCCTCTCTCCTCTCTCTCCCAATCTTGCTCGCCTCTCTCCTCCTTATGACATGTAGCTACCAATTGTAATTATTAAACTATAGTTATGGAGAGTAATTAGGCTATTTTTGAGTGGCTATATGTGAAAGTTCCTCTATATTTTAATCTTATGATCTTAATGTAGAATGAAAAGTTAAAAATTAAAGAGTTAACAATTTTTTTTAAAAAATAAACACTAAATTAAGACAAACAAATTGGGAAAAAGTAATTATTTTCAAATCATTTTTTATAAGTGAAATAACTTATAATAATTAGCGATAATATAATAGTTAGGGAGTGTGTCAAATCACAACCTGAACAGGTTAGCATTAGTAACCTGGCATACATAAATTAGGGAAGAGGCTCCTCTCCAGTGATGATCTCTCTAGTTTCCCCTAGTGCTATTTCATATAGTTGACACGTGTTCATTTAATTTTTAATGGATTAAATTAATTTTCTTGTCCAAATATCATTAACCATGGTTATTAGTAATTCTCTCTCCTCTCATTCCTTTCTTAATCAGCAAAGAAACACTTCTTCTCCCCCCCCCCCCAAAAAAAAAAAAAAGAAAACTCTCCAAAAAATAGAACAATCAAACAATTGAAAATTAAAATTACATCAATATTTTAATGTTTTTACATTTACATATGAACAACTATGGAGAGTCTCAAAAGAGAAAGACTGGAATGGAGTGATTGACCCCAATTAAAGATTACAGTTATAAATACCACAAGAAAAGAAGACCCAAAAAATAAATGGAGAGTTTCACCAGAAAAAAAAGTATATGAAAAAATATTTTCCTACCCATTTTTCGTGCCCTTTTCAAATCCTTTGGTTGGCTTTTTTAGAAACTCCAAATTGAAAAAATTGATGTTACGAAGAAGACGACAAAGTTTTGTGGATCACCATTGTGACCAAACCAAGCTTCAAAGAAGTAGTCTCATGGGTTGAATTTTTTAAATTTTATAACCCAAGTTCATTCTTTGAATTTTGTTATCTTTTATTACGGTGTGAAAATAATGGAAAGAAAAAGTGATTTATTGTTAACAAAGCAAATTCTTTGCTGATTGAGAAAAAATTTGTTGCAGAATTAAGTGAGAAAGAAAGAGCTCAGAGAGGAGAGAGAAAAAGAAATAGTAATAATCATGATTAATGATATTTGACCATGGTTTAAAGACTGTTTTATTTAAATAAATATGAACAATTAAATTTTAAAATTGACAAATATCATTAAATTAAATATGCAGGACCAACGGGAGAGATTAGTGTAGTGGAGAAGAGCCTCTTCCATAAATTAGTGTATTTTATGTACACGTGGCAGCCAGAGTAAACACTCAACATAGAGAGACGAAATTCCCAAACTGTAAACACTGAACACGAAGACGAAATCCCAAAAATGAAAACAACTCAACATGTAAGACGAAATCAGAAAATCTCAAAGTAGTGGTGAATAACACGTCGAATAATTCCTGGAAGATCACTCGTCAACCAAAAGAAGAAGAAGAAGAAGAAAAAATCAGTAAAAATGGATTTAGACCCAGATTACAATCCCAGTTTTAAGGCCAAGATCAACACCAAATGGGTTGCCACAGTCGCTAGTATATGGATCCAATGTACCAGCGGTTCACTCTACACATTCGCCATTTATTCTTCCATTCTCAAATCTACCCAAGGATACGATCAATCATCCCTCAATGTCGTCTCCGTATTCAAGGATGTCGGCGCTAATGTCGGCATACTTTCCGGCTTACTCTACTCATCAGTCACCGGTCGCCGCCGCCGTTGTGGTGGGCCATGGGTGGTGCTGCTTGCCGGAGCTATTCAGTGCTTTGCTGGGTATTATCTTATGTGGTTGACCGTTATGGGGCTTCTACCTAAACCCCCTTTATGGGTTATGTGTCTTTATATACTTTTAGCTGCTCATGCTATGACTTTTTTCAATACGGCTAACGTTGTCACTGCTGTGCACAATTTCCCTAATTATAGAGGCACCATTGTTGGCATCATGAAGGTTCCTTTCTCAATCCCTCTAATTTGAGCAAGTCTAATTGCGTTACTCTTAAGAAATTATTGACAAATCATAAAATCTAACTTTTTATTTAAGTTGCAAGCTTTATTGTCAGCTTCAATTTTATGCTTATACAAGTTGCAAGCTTTGTAATGGACCTCAGTTTCATGTTTTCTTATCAATCAATTAGAACAACTAATATAAAGTGGTAGATTAATAACCCAATGTGAGTGAGATAGGATATGTGCAATAAGAATTTAGGCCCCGATTGAAATTGGGATGAAATGAGAATAGATTGATTGTGGTGCCTCAATGCAGATTATTTTGATATGGACATTCAATCTTCCAATAGAATGGTTTGATAGATGAAGATGTAACACATAAAGTTGAAATAAACCGACTTAAATTGAGGATTGTAATATGATTGTCACGCATTGGGAAGAAGCAAACGAAATGAAAGGTTCGTCTTATAGAATGTTTGTAAGACTATAAATGTAAACATATTCACAAGATGAAAATCGTAGAAATGCAGGTGTGAAGATAGATTTCGGGCATAATAGATTTGATAAAAATAGAAATGATCACACTTAATGAAGATTGCAAGTAACACACATACATCGGATAGAACTAGAAATGATAACATGCTACAAGAGTGCAGACATGTAGATGATAAAGTGAGAAGGTGGCCTGGGATTATTTGGTCATTTCTTAAGTGGACCTTCATATGTATTGTTTATAGATGCTATGATGACTAGATGTGGTAGTGAGATTGGTGAAATCAATGAGCTAGATCTGAAATTGTATGGAAGTAGCTGTCTCAAAAGACCTATAATCTTTATAAATCAATGTAAATTTAACTAATCACAGAACAAAAGGAATCAAATGATTTATTGAGGTGATATCAACTGAAACTTGGTTTTGTTGGTGCTATTATGCTAACATAAGGTTCTCTGTTTGTTAAGATTCTCTTAATTCATTTTTGTTCTGGTTAGAGACTTTATATCTATGTAGCGACAAGTGCTATTACGATTTACGCTTACATAAGGTTAGAAACTTCCTGTCTATGTAGGGATAGGTATAGATTGATGCATAGTCAATCAAATGATATTGTGGATGGCATCTCTTTGACCTCCAAAATATTAACTAAAGAAGGCGACTGACTAAGTCGTTCACAAAGTTAATTGTATCTTCTCCTCTTCATAATATAGAAGGAATTGGCATTGCTTTGATTTCAGCACCAAGTCCCAAAGTAAAATTGAAAGATCATAGAGATCAGGGAGTAGAGTTGGAATCTCAGAAGGCTTGTGATGCTAATCTTTTTTGTGGTTTATTGATTTCAATTTAGCTACCTTCCCTTGTCCCCTATTTGGACATTTGATTTAATTTCCATAATTCTATGCAGGGTTTTCTCGGGTTGAGTGGAGCAATATTAATTCAAGTATATCAGACAATCTTTAGAAACAGGCCCACTGCATATCTTCTGTTGTTAGCGTTGTTGCCTCCTATTACTACTCTGTTACTTATGTCATTCGTAACAATCTCGCAAACAAATGAAGATGATGAGAATAAGCTTCTTAATGGTTTCTCATTGATTGCTCTGGTACTGGCTTCTTATCTCATGGCTGAAATCATTGTGGGAAACATCTTCTCTTTACAACTGTCCGTTCGCATCATTACTTTTACTATACTCATTTTCTTGCTGCTTTCCCCGATTTCTGTTGCTATCAGTGCCCACAAGGAAAAGTCTTATAGAATAATTAAATACTTACTCGAGCAAAACTCACTGGAGGATGAGCAGCATAGATCTCAGGCATATTTTGTGGACATGGGGCAAAGTCATGGAAACTATGAGGAGTTGCCTGCTGGTGCTGTTCAAGGGAGAGATATGAATGAGAGGAGGACTCCAGAATGGGGGGAAAACATGAATCTTTTTCAGGCAATGTGCACCACTGGTTTTTGGTTTTTGTTTGTCACCACTGCATGTGGAATGGGCACAGGGCTGGCCACAGTTAATAACATTAGCCAGATAGGAGGGTCACTTGGGTACACTATCTTAGAGACGAATACTTTAGTTTCTCTATGGAGTATCTGGAATTTTCTTGGTCGCTTTGGAGCTGGTTATATTTCAGATTATTTCTTGCGCTCACTAGGTTGGTCAAGGCCATTATTTATTGTTGTTACTCTGGCTAGTATGACTGTTGGCCATGCTGTGATAGCATCTGGTCTGCCTGGTGCTTTGTATGCAGGCTCTGTTATAGTTGGCATTTGTTATGGATCACAGTGGTCACTAATGCCCACAATTGCTTCTGAGATATTTGGTGCAGGGCATCTGGGCACAATATTTAACACCATAACCGTAGCAGGCCCTGTAGGATCGTATATACTGTCTGTTTGGGTTGTCGGATACCTCTACGATAAGGAAGCATCAGATGAAGGGAACATGTGTACTGGAACTCACTGCTTCATGTTATCCTTCTTTATCATGGCGGCTTCCACTTTCTTTGGGGCTCTCGTGGCCTTGGCTTTGTTCTTTCGGACAAGAAACTTCTACAACAATTTTGTTCACAGAAGAGGTGCAAATACCATTACTGGTTAGTTCTCATTTGATAAAAATAATTGAGGAGGATAGCAGTTGCACTCCCTTAGCAACAGCTCCTTGTAACATAGTGTACACAGTTCTATACAATTTGGTTGGTAGGTTTACCTGACTTTGTAACCGATGATATATTTATGAATCTGTATTAGAATGAATTTGAAGTTTGCACCACCAAGGACACTATAAGTCTGAGAATCAGATGCGGAAGGAGGAACATTTATCTCAAGTATACTCCATGACGCTTCTCTTGTTAAGGTACACATTTAGGAGATACGCAGGTATGAGTCCTAGAGCACTTGAGATCAGATAGATAGTAGTTGGAATTCAGTTGACAATTTTGAACTATATGTTGTATACTGAACTGGATGCTACTCTTATAAGTTGTAAGACCTGATATTAAGAGTGGAAATTGCATGCAATTACTCTGTACCTTCACTAGACTATTTGGAGAAATTTGTATCACTACTGAATTCCTCGTCTCTCCGAAGAAAGTTCTTTAATTAAACTTGATGAAATAAATGAGGTCACTCAACAGAACTACATGTGGATGACATATCCGCAAAGCATTTTTGTATGCCACTAAATTATCAAAAAAAATTGTACTATGATTGTGACTGCAGCCTCCTTATCTTACCTGCAATTATTGGCTAGCTTGGAGCTGATCGTATCAAACTTATGGCGCTGCTTAATTAGGCCACCTACTCCAACTCCAAATATTTGATCCAAGTGTTTAGGAAGATATTTCCATTCTCAAGTAACAACATACAAGGTAAAGCACAAATCGAAACAAAAATGGCAGCTGTATCGCGGAAGCTGAAAGGCAAAGTGGCCATCGTGACTGATGGTGCCAGTGGAATTGAGGAAGCAACAGCACGCCTTTTTGCCATACACGGCGCACGGTCCGTTGTCATAACCAACATCCAAGAGGAAAAAAGCAGAGCCTGTGGCTGCATCCATCCCTTCGCAGATTTGCAGTTACGTGCAATGCGACGTGAGTGATGAAAATCAAGTGAAAGCCATGGTGGATTGGACGGTCCAGCAATTCGGTCAGCTGGACATCATGTTCAGTAACTCAGGATCCAATGAGTTCATTATGAAACAGAGGGAACAAACGAGGTTTCTCACCGTGTTCGGTATCCAATTGGACAATTTTAGAGCCTGACTAAATCTGAATTCGTATTTAAAAGTCTCTGAGGTAAAACACTCTCTAACAAAGGCGACTCTTTATCGAGGGGACTCAAACTCGAAACATATGGTTAGACCCTTGTAGTAGTGTAGCGCTTCTCTTAGATGGATTTCGAATCTTCATAACGTGTACTCTCTATTTTAAGATTGAATGTGTTTTGACTTTGTAATTAAGATACAGTGTGCTGACTGCTGGCTATGTAAAATTATCCAAATTTCAATGTTTTGATCACATTATAATTTGGCAGATTGCAAAGTTACAATTCGAGAAGTAGTACTGGGCATGTTTGTTGCTAATGAGAGGTGACAAGTATCCCGTGAAATTAAGTGAGGTTTGCAAAAGTTGGCCCGGACATAACAACCATGTTTGGTATTAAAAAAAGAAAGTAGTAGTGGGCATGTTTGGTATCAATGGAGAATTATTGCTCTGTCACGACCAGCTAGGGATACAAATCCATGGTCCATTGATTGTGTTGAAGTACAGATCCAGAAAAGCAAGTGTAAAGTTCTCTAAAAATCATGAAACACTAGTAAACCAAGCAGTTGAAATAAATATGATGAATTTGTAATTATTCAAAAATTCATATATTGGGAAGTTCGACAAGGTATCCCGTTAAGTATTACGGAATATGGAGCACTAAATTTTACTGATAGAGAAGATAATTTTGTTGGTTTTTTAGATAATTTTAAGGAGAAAATGTCTAAATCTAGTATTTGCGTGGTTTGATTCATATATACAGTTGCTGACTACTACAATATTTTGTTTATACTTTTGGGCCTGATGCATTTTTTATGGAGTTGTTATAGCTCGTAAACAATCATCAAATTAAAAGCTTCGAGCGCATGAAGAATTTAGTTTATTTTCTTTTAAAAAGATAACCAAAGTTATTGCGCAGATTATAAGAAATTGCATGAAATTATGTGGAACTTTGACACACAAACATATGATAGAAACGAAATAGTACAAAATTGAACTGGAAATTGCAAGTGCAAAATTGAAATATCTATTATAACAACTACTCCATTAATTACATGCGGCAACATATAGAAGTATTGAAATTCCACTATTACTTGGCTTGCAGTCTACAAACCAATATTAGTTGAAACTAAAAAGTACTAATGAAGATTACATGTATAGCTTTCTTGGTAAATAAAATTCTATACATGAACCTTATACCCAAAAAGTTCATCTTTAATTCTCTGTGCTGCGCCTCTGGGAGTGGGATCCCAACTGTTAACTGCAATGAGGACAACAATAGGAAGCACAGAATTGGCTGGGTGAGACATCATACTCCAACCAAACGAAGAGATTTATCTAATGATGGGTAACATGCTGTGCAAAGGCACACCTATAGAGCTTAGTATTGAACTAAGTGAATAGAAGAAGATTATTGGTGATGAATTGTTTCGAGCAATAGAAAGCTTTATATAGGCTTTGAGGAAAGACTAATTTGTGTTGAAATAGGAATTTAAGGTTTCCAAAATTGTTGATTCGGAAACAAAATAGTAACTTGAGAAGCAAGTAAGTAATAATTAGGCAATTCTGTGGCCTTATCAAGTACGAATGCTAGTAAAAAATTGAATGGAAACTAATGGATTAATTTCAAATAAACTTTCCATTTATAAACCCTAATAATAATAAAGAAAAAAATTAAAGAATATGGAAAGACATTATATTTTGCCAATTGAAAACACAAAGAGTCGTGAATAAAAACCAAATAATAAAAGCTTAACCAACTTGATTGTGTAAATAACTCTTATCAAGAGTCATGAATAAAACTTAACTAACACATCACTTACATGTAGGTTGTGTGATTCAATTTTGAAAATTATGGAGTTAACGATTATAAATATACTGAGTTCATTAAATATTAATTTAATCATTAAATTTTCACAAGAAACTTTTAAACAACGTGACTAACTAATATGTGCATCGCTAAAAGTTCCTTTTTTATTCACCTTAATATGCTCAATTTAAAATACAGAAATTAAAGAATGCAACAAACGAATATTGACAGTATCTTCAGGAATTCTTAATAAAGTCGATATTTATCCAAGGTTAGAAGTCCTTTTTTTAATTCGGCAATAATTAAGAACTATTTATCATTATCAAGGTTAAAGTCAATAAGAAATTATATGAGTTCATTGTATCAGTCTTCCGGATCTAATGAGTTCATTGTGAAACAAACAAAACATTTAAATTTGTCTCATTTGAGTTTGTTTTTCTTTTTTTTTTTCTTCGTGGCTTCTCACCCTTTATCAGTACCCCTTACTCACATTGGACATTGGAGTCTGATTAAATTTAGATTTGCGCCAGAAAGTTCTAGATTAGGGGTATAATACTCCTTAACAAAGGAGGGACTTGGTACCTAGGGGAACTTAAACCCGTAACATCTAGTTAAACCCTTGTAATGTAGCTCTTCTCTTAGATGGATTTCGAATCTTAATGACGTGTATTTTCTATTTTAATTTGAAAGTGTCTTGAGTTTGTAATTAAGATGCAGAGTGCTGGCTGGTTATGTAAAATTATCTAAATTTCAATGTTTTTTATTTCATTATGATTTAGCAGTGTAGACACGTAATTTTTTTTATCAAACCTAAAGTTTTACACCATTTTTATTTCTTAATTATTATTTTTTAGATCTAAATTAAATATTTTATTTTTCATCCAATTTTAGTAAATTTATATTAAAAGAGGACAAGGCACATGCTGACAATTTTAGTTTTGAAAATTTAAAACTCGTAAAATTTGACCAACATTTGAATATCTACTTCCCAGTAATTCAGTGACAAGTTTGGGAATTTTACCCACATATAGTATCACTACATTCTTCGATATCTTATTCCCAATATCACTGCGAGCTTCATACAATTGTACCATTGGTTTCCCTTCCTAGATCATACAAGTCAAAAATATACAGTATATATAATTGTCGAGAGGGCTTTGATTCTTTTTTGTAATCTTTGGTCTATACGTAAAATAGAAAAAATTACATTCAAATTTTTTGGATAATTTTTTGTTGTAGATATTTTTTTATAATTTGTATATATGTTAAATAAAAAAAAAAAGAACGTCAACAGCAGGGTTCGAACCTGCGCGGGCGAAGCCCAACAGATTTCAAGTCTGTCTCCTTAACCACTCGGACATATTGACAATGCTGCTTGTACCTGACAACACTTACTATGTATTTCAACAAAAAAAAATGTGTCTAAATGAATGAATAGCACTCCCGCCGTTCACTTTCACTTGGCCAGTTTAGATTTTACACGAGTAAAAATAGAGTGTGATTAATACATAGAGTGTGATAAGTGATAAACAATGTATACAACGGAAAAAAAAAATAGTGTGATAACATTGTATACAATAATCCTCATGTACTTTAACGTGTCCACTGCTATGGCCCAGTCCTTGCACCAAACGAGTAAATACAAGAACAGTGATACATATTCTCACTTTAATTTTAAACGCTAAGGAGTAAGGTCCTGTCTGTAGAAAAATAGAAAGTGCCAAATCGGTGTAATAGCTATATATTGATGTGCCTTTTCGCCAGAATCTGCCTTAGAGCCCGTTTAGATTGGCTTAAAAAAAATAGTTTTTAAGTCAAAAATAAAAAAATCAAACAGAAATGACTTTTAAGTCAAAAAATAAAAAGGGGGAACTCATCAACTTTTTAAACACCTCGTTATTTCAAAAAATAATATTTAAAATGTTTTTACTATTCTTCTTCCTCATTCTCTCCTCCACCACACACCATCCATTTACCACCGCTGCCATCATCACTATTAATACAATCAAATTAATTTTTTAATTTATTGAGTTTCGAAAATCACCACAACCATCGTCATCTTCTCATTCTTATTCTTTAGATCCAACTAACCTTGAGCCCTAATTAAACTACAAATATCACAAAATTAAAGAAAAAGAGACGCAATCTTAAAAATATGAACCATTGTTGTTATTATACATTTGCTTTTAGCCTTTTAATCAATAAAAAAAAAGAAAGGGGGGGCATGATGAATGGGGAATATGAATAAAAAATCAAAAAAAAAAAAAATAAAATGGGAAGATGGTTGTGTGGTTGTGGGTGTGACTGAAAAGATAATGAAAATGAGGAAATATGATAGAGTAGATTGTGTGTGTGTTTATGATCCAAAAAAAAATAAGGCTCAAAAATAAAAAAAATAATATACAATGACTGAGAAGATAATGGGGAAAATTACTGGGAAGTTGAGGGGGGGTGCATTTTTCTTTAAATTTGTCAAATATTTTATTTAATTTTTTGGGATAAAAAAACCACATGTCATTTATTCATTGGTTACTTTGTCATGTATTTTAATTCTTATTTTTTCTCTTTAATATGATAGATTTTTAATGAGTTGGGCAGCAAATCCACGTGGACGTGCTTGTTTAACACGCAAAATGAGCATCGAAATAAAAAATAGGAGAAGATCTATTTTTGATTTCTGATTTATTTTTAAGTTATTTTTTATATTTGCCAAACACTTCATCACTTATTTTAAAGTCATTTTTGACTTATTTTAAGTTATTTTTTATATTTGCCAAACACTTCCAGAAGTCAAAAACTGACTTAAAAATATGTTTAACCAACTTTTAAGCCAATCCAAACATCCTCTTAGAATAGTGCTGAAATCGAAATAGAGCATGACCAGAAGGAAGCATAATCACTTGAATGTAGAAAATTTTGTGATCACGGTATCCGTCACATCTTTGCTCGTCTGTTTATACAACTTCATCATGTGACAGAACACAGATGCACAGTCCTTGTTCTTGATCTCTGACATCGAAGCCATGTTATCACTCACCATTGATGGAACTTTCCTAAACTGGATCCATCAATTAAGACAAATTGTCAGACATAAATAAAGAAGAAACTTGGTTATTACTTGCATGTAAATCTGCTAGTGATTTGTTGTATGATTGCCACTGACTTTTTAAAAGTTATGTGGGACAACTATCTGCATTAAGTTCGTTTTCTTGGTCGGCCATTTTGTAAATTTGAGGATGGTAATAGGCAGGGCTAAGGAGGCATTTGATGCTTTTAGAAGTAAACGAGATTACTTCAAAACACAGCTGTTATTGTTTATTTAAATTACTAGTTTATAGCAGATAACATGTTGAAAAACTAGAGACATCTTCCTTGTGAAGTGGAGATTCCTATTACATGTGAGCCAAAGTTTTTTTTCGCCTATTTGCTGGATTATAACAAGAAAATGAAATATATCTCCGTGGTGGAGTCAAAATTTTCACTTCAAAATATGAAAAGTAAACACGTGAATAAGTTGAAATGGATGCAGTATCTAACTATATATACACACAAGATATAATTTTCTATCAAACGGATTCAGATGAACCCAACCCCTTACTACCTCCGCCCCTGGTCCCCGGGTCCAGGGTTGGCTGGCTACAATAAGCTATGGGATCTACTTTCTGAATGATTCCAACATATGAACTGACAAATTTGAGGGTACTTCTGCTAATTCAATAATTCCCAAAATTCAACTGATGTTGGCATTTACCTAATTATAATCATTAGGTATGCACAGTTTTTTTTTTTCCTCTTCCAACAAACAGTTTGTTGAATATAAATACACAAGTGCCAAAGTGTTTGTTACCTTCAAAGTGCGTCCAAAAAAATCGAAAGAAAATGGAAAACCCAATTCCGCCATCATTCAATCCAAAATTGAACGGTAAAATTGCCATCGTCACCGGAGGAGCAAGCGGAATCGGTGAAGCGACAGCACATCTCTTTGCTCAACATGGCGCTCAGGTAGTAATTGCTGACATCCAAGAAGAAAAAGGTCGATCGGTTGCGGAATCAATCGGGTCCACTCACTGCACTTTCATTAAATGTGACGTTACAGATGAGCAACAAGTCCAATCCCTGGTACAATCAACAGTGGAAATTCACGGTCGAGTCGATATAATGTTCAGCAACGCCGGAATTGCAAGCCACAACGAGCACGCACAAGATATCCTAGGGTTCAATCTGGATGCTTTGGATATCCTATTCGCGGTCAACGTTCGTGGGTCAGTCGCTTGCGTGAAACACGCGGCGAAGGCTATGGTGGAAGGTGGGGTAAAAGGGAAGATAATATGCACAGCGAGCGCGTCGGCGACGATGGGGGTAACGAGGCAAATTGACTACGCAATGTCGAAACACGCAGTATTGGGATTGGTGAGGTCTGCAAGTAAAGGACTGGGTGCGTATGGTATACGAGTAAACTGTGTTTCTCCAGCAGCAGTGGCAACGCCATTGTTAGAGAAATCGATGAAAATGGGTGTAGAGGAGCTAGAGAAACTGTTTGAATCCTTCAATTGCTTGAAAATTGGAGCTCTTAGAGCTTCTCATGTAGCTGATGCTGTCTTGTTTTTGGCGTCGGATGACTCTCAGTTTATCACCGGCCATAATTTGGTCGTCGATGGAGGTTTTCATCCTCCTATGTGATTGTTATTTGGGCTTAGGTTTGGGCTCTTTTGGGTTTTCTTTCCAGTTAACTTTGGGCTTAGGTTTGGTTCTCGTTCCAGATAATTATGGGCTTTGGTTTCCACTTGTATCTTTGTTGGGTCGTGGACTTGGGTTTGAAAATCTGTTTATATTTCAAAATAATGCCTCGTTTTAAAATTTTAATTATTCAGATCTCAATCATTAAATTAGTTTATTTTTTGTTTGAATCTTCATCATTTATATGTAACCATTTAATGTAGATTTTAATATCGTTAAGATGTTTAGTCCATACATTTAATATTGTTGTTTATCATCCCCATCATTAACAGCTTCGGTTGCGGCCATCCACCTTATCAACTACGACGACTCACTACTCAATACCATTGTCCTCAACCATAACCATCATCATCACCGTTCAATCAAACATTCTAGACAACAGTCAATCATCACATTTACTAGCTACCATTTGCATTTATTACTAATGACAATCAATCGCTACTAACAATCACCATATTAGCCACTACTCCCTCCGTTTCATTTTATGTCATTCCTTTCTATAAATAGTTGGTCTATAATACTTGTCATTTCATAAAATCAATGCATAAATTACCATATTGTTCCTTTTTTACCCTTGTGAGTTATTAGCCTTGAAAATATATATTTGACCAACTTAAAAAAACTAAATAAATGATTCATGTTCATTGGTTAAATTTATTAATCAAAATAAATTAATTCATATTCATTGATTGAAAACTTGAGTTCCAAAAAAATTAAATAAGGGTAGAAGGGTAAAATTACATCATTTCTTAATGCAAGTGCAAAGAAAAAAAATGACATATAAAATGAGACGGAGGAAGCATTACACATCAACAAACATCCATTATTAAATTATGATTCACGACCATTATAAATTACCGGCAACCATCACCTCTACTAGCTACCATTTACATTTATATCTACCTGCAATCAATCACCATCGACAATTACCACATTAGTCACTGTTATACATAGCCAAACATCCATCACCAATTATGATTTACCATCATCATTAGCTATCACTATCATGCACCAGAGCCGCCACCACAAATTACCCTCAAACCCCATCAACCATTAGTGTCAACCATAATACCACTAACTACTACCTATAAAATCACTATTACCTAACATCGTAGTTATTACAACCACCACCTGCCATATAATTTTATAAAATATTTTATTGATATACTAATTTAGTATTTTATTATTTTTTAGATTTACTACTTTTTAAATAAAGATAAATTATAATAAAATTTTAAATATGTAATATTTGTAACATTTTAATATTTAGATTTGTATTTAAATTCAGAATTTAAATTTCAATACATCTCTTAATAGACAGAATTAGACGCTTTGATTTCAATGGAACTAAAGAGGCTCAAAATTCAGCAAGTGAAAGTGGTTTCTCAGCTTTGAAATAACATTACCTGCATGGAGAAAAAAAAAAAAACTTTATACAAGAGCTGCATTATATAATTTATGAGTACAATAAATTCCGAGACGATTATACACTAAATAAATTGTAATGTTGGGCTATTCTATAAACAGTGATACTCGAAGCTGAAGCAGCTATCTGTGCACTTGTCTCGAGAGGCAGAGCTAGGTGGGGTTCATCAGTTCGGATGAACCCATTAACTTTTTCGTAGATCTTATATTTGCATTAGAAAATTAAATAAATATATGTATATTAACATCTGAACCCCCAAAGAAAACTGATTTAGAACCCCCAAACTCCTAACCTTGGCTCCGCCTTTGCAGTTGTCCCCCACAATAATGCAATAATAAATACTTTTTCTTTTTTTTTGTTTTTGTTGGTGTTTTTATATAAGTGTTGTGAAAAGGAAACAACGTAACAAGACAAGTTTTTTGTGACTGTTCTAAGCATTATTAGTTTGTCAAACATTATGAACTTTTATTTATTATTATTATTATTGTAAATGGGAGTTAGGAGAATGGGAAAAATGAAGTGGCAGAGAATTGAAGTCTCACCAATCATTAACAAGATAAAAAGTTAGGTAGCCAAACAATTGAGCTATTAAGCTTTCTCAAATATTATCTTGAAAAATCATTAGATTTAAGTAATTTATTAAAGTACGTAGTGGTAATTAAAAAAATTATTTTTGCATAGCGGTACATTTCCAAACGTCCAAACACAGAAAACGTTGGCATTTTTGGGAGTGGTGATATGTCCAAGACTCCAACTAATCGATCTAGTATAAACTACATTTTTATTTTTATTTATGCGCATATATTGGTATAAAAAATATGAATTTGTGTGAGTTACAGTTAATTAATAATATTATGTGGATTTAACACATTAATTGTCTACTCTTAACGGTATTTTTATCTTTTGATATTCAATTCATATTCTATATTTTGTCTTGACAATAAAATAATAATTGTTAGTATTATTGTGCGTTTTAGTATTAGAAATAAAAAATATTAAGTGTATCATAATTAGTGTGACACTCCAACTTAGATAAATTGAGTTGTGGGTCTAAGCTCAATTGAGTTTAGTAAGACGGGACTAACCTCAATGTTGAATCCAGACAAATCTTAGGTAGTGGGGCAAATCTCAACTAAGATATTGAGTCCTTAAGAAAGCGTGTATGTGATAGTATCCTTGATTATGATAAGAAGTCTCACATCGACACATATGAGAGGAGTTGACTATATTTGAGTTATACAACGTTGTTGAGCTATTTTATCATTAAGAAAAGACATATCAAAAGTTATAATGTTGAATTGATGAAGATTATATCACAATAAACTTTAATCTTCTCAAATAAAGCGACATATTTGCACCTCATAAATATATAGTAATATTTTTTCCAAAAGTAATTTACTTTAATTCTTGGTATATGTAATATATACTCCATCTGTCCCTAATTACTTGTCCACTTTTGAATTGACACACATATTAAGAAAACAATTAATGACATAGTGAGTTTACCATTTTACCCCTATTAATTATGAAGTGGATGAAAAGTTCTATATTTTTCAAAGTAATTAGTCATTTAATTGAGGGTATAATAGGTAAAAAAATTGTCCTTCCTTGATTTGTAAAAATGAACAAGTAATTAGAAACAACTATAAAAGGAAAAATGAACAACTAATTAGGGATAGAGGAAGTATCGGGTAAACTCTTATTGGAAAATATCAGTTTGATTAATTAATATGTCTACCCATAATAAATTAAATCAAATGTAAAACATTCAGTGACAAGTTGAATAATTAAGGAAACATTCTTTGAGGCTGGCCCGGAAAAGACGGCGGCTTTTGTGATAAGAGCATGGTCGCCCATAACCCTTTGCATAATCCATGAATTGAAAATGAATGATATGTTACCTCTACTTATCTTTTTCCCAAATTCCGACGTCATTTTACTTCCCAAATACTTTTAAACAAATAACAACAAATTATAAATATTTTTTTTTATAGTCACTGACAATTTTAAACGACCATTATTTTTAATGTGTTCACTGTGTACTTTTTTTTCATACCTAATTTTATTTTGTTGGTCTTGCTCTTGTTAATTTAAATGTAAAAATATACTCTTCTTTTCATATTAATCCTTCCCTTTACGCTTTATGAGAAATCATAAGTAAAATATAAAACTTATTTAAAAAAAAACTCAAACTTAATTTACTAATACTTTTAAAAAGAATTAATTATAAAGATAAAATAGGAAAAAAATATAATGATATCTATTTTGATTTGAAAATTGACTAGTACATTAAAAAACTATTTATAAATTAGGACAATTAATATCGAACAAAGGGCGTGTTACTTTTTACATCAACAACGACAATAAATTCAATAAATCTCATTAAGTGGAGTCTAAAGAGGGTAGAGTATAAGCAAATCTTATCATTATTTCATGAAGATAGAAAGATTATTTTCGATAGACATTTGACTCAAATGCATCAAATCCAAATGTTTTTTTATTTGTAAAAACTAAGATGTCGTTAGGAAAATATTATAATAGGGTACTAATTCAATTGGCCCTTAAAACCACACTCTTGGAGGGGTCTAATAATAAAAAAATACAATTGGACAAAATTAGCCGAGCTGGATACCCCCACCACTACTTACAAGGGGGTTTGATGTGCCCCTTCAATATATTGAAGAGACTCCTCCCAGGCGCTCATCACAATTTCCAACTTCCACCAAAGGGGTATCTTTGTTCCAACTTGAACCGCCCTAATTCACCCAAACCAAAAATTAAATTTAAAAAGTGCAATCCAAAAATTGTTCATTCTGTTCTGTCTTGTTGATGGTTGTTCATATGTCACTGCTCTATTTTTCGTAGAACAACAAATCTATCGGAAAAAATGAATACGCAGCTTCATCTCCGTTGTAGTTATCTCCCTAATCATTGCATTTTGCTTCCACAGACGTCTTTTTCGTCCTCGCACACATTTTCTGTAGTGAATTCTTCTTCAAATGAAAACAGAATCTTAGGACTTGGGGGATTGGGTTTGAACGAAAGAATATTAGCAATCAGGACAGTAACTAAAAGAAAGAAATCATGCCGTTTGGTCATTAGAGCATCGGCAGGAGTATGGGATGGTTGGATGCCAGAAAAGTCCTCGAAAGCTCCTCCACTAAGTGACATTATTTGGCCTTCTGCAGGTAGGGTTCTCTCAGTAATCCCTATTTTGATATGAGGTCAAAATTAATGCATTTATTTACTATAATATATAGGGGCATTTGCGGCAATGGCGATGCTAGGAAAAATGGACCAAATATTGGCAGCAAAAGGGATATCTATGACTATAGCTCCTCTAGGAGCTGTTTGTGCTGTCCTATTTGCCACTCCTGCTTCTCCCGGTGCTAGGGTATGCTTTCATATTTCTCATTATTTATTTTTCGTCTCAATTTATTTTTCATCTAAAAAAATGATTTTACTTTAATCAAAATTACTTATATTTTGAACCTCGAAAAACAAAAACTACCCAAGTTTATCTTGAGCGTATTCCATAGAGCGCATATTCCTTTGCTAAGAGTTTATCTTGCCTAGTGCTATCCAGGCCGTCTCAACAAGTTTGGGGTCAAACTTTATAAAGAGGCCCTATTTTTTTAGTTGACAAATATAAATTGAATAATTGTACCATAATCAATGTAATCCTGTAAATGAGGTCCAGAGAAGCAGGATATATGCAGACATTATGAAGTAAGAATGCAAATAATGTAAATTTTCAATGAAAATTAAATAATATGAAGTTAGAATAATAAAACATGACTCAAAATTTTTAAAAATATGATGATATTAAAATAGTGTTTTGATGAATTTGATAAGTAGATATAATAATATTTAAATAGTGTTGATTAGTTTTGGTACTTGAAATTTGAATAAGACACCAAAAACAAATTTGATCTTTTTATAAACACACAACAATAGATTTTACATAATGTAGAAGGTTTGAACGTTTAAAAGACTTTAGAATATTCAATAATGAAAGAATAAAAATAGTGAATGGAGAATAAAGAAAAGTAAGTATAAGAACTCAATACAGTTGGTTCATGATAATCGTCTTATATAAATGAGCTAGTCAACAAAATAGATAGCTTGGGGTGGGCGTTCGATTCGGTTCTTCGGTTTTCGATTTTAGAAAAGTGTGCACCGTATATTAAACCAAACTAATTTGGTTTGGTTCGGTTTTTTCTACTTTGGTTCAGTTTAGTTCGGTGTTTTTAAATCGATTTTTCGGCGTGAATGAAAAATTAAATAAGGATAAAGTATAAGATACTTAGAAATTAAAAACTATGTTAAGGAATGATGTGTATCACCGTGGAACATTTATTGTGCTAACTAAAAAACTATATTTATCTTTATCAAGAACATTGTGCCTCCAACTATTTCTCGAGAAAAACAAGTACGAAGACGGTTTCTTTACATAGTGTATATTGGTAGAAATATGTTTGAGTTTCTCTTGGATAAATATGGTCATAACTCATATATATTACTAGTAGTTTATATCCAATTGTCAACCGTAGCTTTAATTTTATTTTTTTAGATTAATTCTGAGAATTGACCTGAGGTACCTTCGATTAGCATAGAAGTTCAAATCTTTGTGGAGACAGAAAATATGAAATCATTATTTCATGTGACCATATGGTGGGTACTGTGGATAAATATTCTGTAATATTTTTGGCCAAATGAAATAGTCCGTGTGCAAAAAGGGGCTCGATCAATGCCATCTTACAAAAAATTAAAATAATTGTAAGGTCACTTCCGCTAATAAGTAATGGAAGTCATTCTCACTATTTTCCTTGAAATCAGTTATTCTTTAAGCATCAGAAAATGATCACTTTCATCGTGTCAACTACATCCGACTGTAATTAACGAATAATCAATTCTAATCACATGTATTTTTTAGATAGTAGTACTAAATTCAACACCCAAAACACGTTGTAACTTGTAATTATAATTTTTATTAAACAATTTCAGTTTTTAATCAAGTCAAATTATATCAAATTTGAAATGAATGGAGTAATAATTGAACTGATGAGTTTCGAAACTAGTTATACAAAAGTCAACACCCAAACTAACATGAGAAACCATATTGTTCTCATAATTACCACTAAACAATTTCAGCTTTCAACTAAGTCAACTACGTGAAGAGGAGTTAGAATCAGAGTTTTTCTCCACGACAAATAAATGGAAAATTTGTGGTATAAACACGATTTTCTCACTTATTTTACATCAAATCAGCTCACTGAAAAAACTCATAGTGAGTAACAGATTCTTACTGAAACACTAAGAACTTTCTAGCTTTTTCTTATGAAAACACTACTTTATTTTCTTTTCTCAATCAATAATATTTGTGGGAATAGTCGCTAAATATTTTTTTGGAATAGTCACTAAATATTTTTTCAATGGGAAATCAATTAGAAAACAGTAATTTTTCATTAGTGAGTCTTGGCGCCACTAATGCTTATATTATAATAGACTGGTTATATCACACTTAAGGATACTACCCTTCCCTAAACCTGTTAACATGGGATGCTTTGCCTTGTGAGAATATAGAAACGAGAAGTCTTGTGGGAAAGAACCACTTGAACATGTACAATCTTTGGATTCATGTAGTGAAAACAGAAACCAGTAGTTGTGGATGCTAACTGTGTTGTTTCTCATCTTGTCGTCGTCTTCCCAAAAAAAGAAAGTGTTAAAAGATAAGTAAACAGTACAAAAGTTCTTAATTTAGTTACCAGTATCAAGTAGTATGTACCTTTTACATTTTTTATTTTTCTCTTTACAAGTCTTGATTGGATCTTCCATTTTAAAAAAGCTTTGTTTCAGTCTGTCAAGGATCCTTTAGTGCCTTTCTCGTGGCTTGTGCATTTTCTAGTTTATAAATTACTGCTTGTATGTACAAAATTATAATACACGTTGCTGATTGCTTAGCTCTGTTTGTTCTGATATGCCAAAAGAAGAAAGAAAATAAAAAAAAAATTGTCATTAAGTGAACATGTAACTTAATTGGCTCCTTGATATAGACTATATATAACTTTGTCTCTCAACCAATTGAAAGCCTTAATTGTGCTTATCAACACTCAATTGCATCATTTTGTCGATAAAAGTTAGATCACGGACATGATTACCTAGGATCGGTTTGGTTGGCCGAATTAGTCATTTTAGGTATAATATTTAACATTAAACTATACATTAATCATTTTTGATACATTATTTGGTGTTACTTTGATTTCCTAATAAATTAGTAACATATATGCGTTATTTTATTTTATATGGGATAAAATATGAAATAAGAATATGAGTATTATCAATATCAAATCAACGAATCACCCTCATGATCTACGAAATTAATTACTTTAATGTACTAAACCAAACATTTAACAACTAATAATCATTGCATTACAATCTCTACAATAATATTAATCCATGCATAATAATTCCTGCCTTACGAATTTCTGATTATAGAATAAAATACATATCTGACTCCCCAATAACTTGCATTTGTACCAAACGTCCCCTTGGTGTTGGTCTGGCTTCAAGTATTATTAGGAGTGATAATACCTGCATAAAAATTCATCATAAGTGATATTCACTCGTTCACTTTGGACTTTGCAGGTCTCTTAAAAAATACTGTATTTTAACTTAATATCCATATTAATTTATTGATGTTTAGTTTTAGATTTTGAAAAATGATTTGGAGAATAAGTAATTAATGTTAATGATAAAAACATGAAAACATAGTATGTTTTTCTCTTGATATGCTAAAAGTAACAAGTAAAAGTGAGTGTATTTTTAGTATAATGGACAAGTAAAAATTAATGGAGGGAGTAAAATGTTTTGTTACATTTTTTTTAGATTTGCATAAAATTCAGCATTACTTATACACTACTTGGTTGTCATTTTTGTTTATAAACATAAATAGTTGAATCGTTGAGCTATGTATTATTTTATGTGTGATAAAAAGTAAAATAAAAATACAGATTATAGTAATTCATGGATTAAAGCAATTAATATGACCAAAATGACCTATTGTATTAACAATCCTTTTGTGAAAAAATTAAACTTAAACACATATTTTATTGTATCCATTGTACAAGAGATAAGAATAATCATTAATACATTAATATCTGCATTATTAATCCATAAATTACAATACCTCCATTATTAATTTTTACACTACAATCTTACATTATTAATCTTTTCATAATTTATTCCTAACCAAACAAGCCCTTAGTGCACCTTAACAATCGTGTGAAAAAAAACAAGAGTGATTCTTTACCGTATTACTCCGGGGAGAATGAGAGCATTAGTAGAAGGACCATTTTACACATTAAAATAATTACTGTACAAAATGCATACAATATAATTTTGAAAATATTAAGGAAAAATATAAAGAGTTAGGGGAGGCCATTAGATAGGCTTGTCTGTTGTGAGTACAGAGGCGGAGTTAGGTGGGGGTTCTTGGGTTCGAATGAATCAATTAGCTTTTTTGTAGATCCTATATTTGTATTAGAAAATTAAATAAATATATGTATATTAACATGTGTAAAATTGATTGTGAACCCCCAAACTCCTAACCTTGCTCCGCCTCTGTATGAGTAATCATGCTAACACAACAACAATAACATTAGTTTAATTTCATAAGTAGTGTTGACGTAGCCATCAGGGTGGTCAATTAAACATCCTTCTTCTAAAACTTATACTATCTATATAGAAAATTATAGAGATAATATCACAAGTCACTCAACTATAAACTCTTTTTTTTCACAGAAAGTCACTTAAATTTGTTTTTTTAGTCACTCAACTATCAATTTAAACATAAGAATTTCAATAAGCAAGTTCATAAGTCATAACTAAACAAATAAATCCAGATTAAGTCTTCTGAAAAGAGAAATACGGTGTAGGTGAAATGATAAAAGTTTGGTGACTTTTCTATTACACAACAAAATTGAGTGACTATTAGTTGAATGATCGTCTAAGTAATTAACTTTGGAATTATGTGATGTGAATGTGCAGAAGTACAATATGTTTATGGCACAAATCGGTTGTGCAGCCATTGGTGTTTTGGCATTCACAATATTGGGCCCAGGTTGGCTAGCTCGAAGCACCGCCCTTTCTGCTGCCATGGCTTTCATGATTTATACTCGCTCTGTTCATCCTCCTGGTAAATTAGTTTGCAAATTATGTTTCTTTTTTTTAAAAAAAAAATCTTATGGTAATGTATAGAGTAACTCTGTATATTCGAAGTTGTTGTGCTAAATTTGAGTATTGTGTTGTAGCTGCAAGTTTGCCGCTATTGTTCATTGATGGAGCTAAGTTGCATCAGCTCAACTATTGGTATGCTCTGTTCCCTGGAGCTGCTGGATGCATTCTTCTCTGTTTAATAGTAAGTTTTGTTTCCTCTCTGCACCTTTTTAACTAACCGTTTTATTTGTTTGACATTATTTTACTTGAATCAAATTTTTATTTAAGAAAAAAACAAAGAGTTCTTTTGAAATTTGTAGTCTTGACGATATTATAATATTTGATAAGATTTTTGGAACTTGTGGGTAAACATTTGTGTTATAAACACTTGCGATTAGTACATTTTTGTTTTCCCTGTATCAGACTGTTTATTAATGATCTCATTTTGCAATTATTGCAGCAAGAGATTGTTTGTTACCTAAAAGAGAACGTCAAATTCTGATGTACAAAGTCAAGCGGATGCAGTTCGGTTTATATTTGTGAATAAGATCATATGATTCTCATTCAACCCAGAAATTGTATTTGTGAATAACATATATCATTCTGGAAATTATCAGCATCATATTATTGTACTATATATTAAATGTTATTAGAAAAATATCACTAATTTGTGATCATCATAAAGCTATTTATAGTTACTTGTTTACTGAAAACTTTACCAATGTTGTTTTAGTCAGACGGAAAATCATACCCAAGTAGGGATAAAGGGAAAATGCATAAAGTCACCCTTAAGCTAGTCATTAAAATTTTAGGACAAAACTTTAACGAGATTCTCACAAAGTTTAAGTTAGAGCCTTAGAGGTGACTTTATGTATTTTTGCTAAACCTAAATTTTTTATATAGCTAGATTAACAGTAGTGGAGCTTAAATTTTCAATATGAAAATTTAAAATTTGAAAAACCAAGTGCACAAGGAAGCAAAGAAATTGATCAAAATCTATTATATACATTAAAAAATTTTTAACCGTATATATACTGTGTAATTTTTTGGCGACGAAATTCAAATCTTATTGTTTTCAAGTAGTTCAGCCCATGGTGGCCAGGAGCAGCCAGGTGGGAGGAGATGTTACAACAAAATAAATAAATGAAAAGTTTAAATTTGCTTTTTGTCTTTATAGACTAGTGTGTCGAATGCATGTGAATCAAGAGCCATTACTTATAATTAAAAAATAATCAAGTTTTATTTTTTTTATATAACTAACAAAGAGAACTCAAATCAACATTTATAATTAAAAAAAAGTTGAAAACCTTGCGTCTTTATGCATGAACTTAGCTCAAAGATAGACGGGCTAATTAGCAGTTTGCTTTTTATTTCAATAATAAAATATATTTAATACCATAATTCAAGCGCACACATAATACAGTTAAGGAGTCATTTGGTTGCTAATTAGAGCTATACAAATATTAATAATATATGAACTAATTATACGAGATTTGATTATTTATATATTAGTTATTTAATTTTTTATCATACATAAAATAATATATAAATTGATTCATGATTTATAATGGTAAAGTTAAAGAATCTCTAAAACACTATCGTTCAAAGCAATTCTAATTTCTAAGTGGAAGTTTCATAATGGAGAAGTTTGGAAATTCTATATAAAAAATTAAAATGTTCACACCAGAATTTTTTAGAGAAATAATTTTCTAGTCTCTTATAACTTTGTTTTTTATATAAGATACCTTTATCTATACAGAGTTTAAAAAAATTATTATTTTTATTTTATTTTAAGTAAAAGGACAAAAAAAATCTTATTTCCTCAATATTTTTAAAATGGAAATTTCAGCATCAAAAGTAAAGAGAAGAAATTTTGGGGCATGGGGCCAATATATGGACTTTTCGACCGTACATGTATTAGCATAATCTTTTAGATTAATGACAATTGCCACATAAAAGGCATAAATACAAATTAGAGGTGGACCCACATTAGTATATATTGGAGTTTCTTTGCTTGGTGGGGTTGTCATGATATTTGATTGATGTAGTGGTTTAGTGCTAAGCACGGTTTTAAGTACGACCTTCTTGACAACAACGTCTCCCTTTTTTTATATTTTCCTTTTAGAGTATAGTGTGACTAGTAGCCAACTAGTGAGACTAATTAAGATTTACCCCATTAATAGTCTTCGTATAATTTTCATAAATCACAATGTTAAGAGTTAATTACTTTATTTCACTCTTATTTTTCAAATTATAAAATCCCTTAAAATTTATAGATTTCAAATACATTACTGGACCTCCAGATACAGTGGCGGAGCCACCTTATTCTCAGGGGGTTCATTCGAACCCCCTTCGACAAAAAATTATATTATTTATATATGGTTAAAATAATTTTTTAGGTATATCTAATAGATGTCGAACCCCCTTCGGCTACTTCGTGTGTCTATTTCTTCAGATTTTGAACCTCCTTATTGAAAATCCTGGCTCCGCCACTGTCCGGATACATCAGCAAACATCCAGATACATAGGGGAGGGATGTCTCCCAGAGGGGAGGAGGTATGTATCAGAGAGAAGATAGGACATTCGGATACGTAGAAGAGGGATGTATCAGAGAGGGAAAGATGTATCAAAGAGGGGAGGGATGTATCCGAGAGAGGAAGGATATATCAGAAGAGGGGATAGTGTTGGAGTAAATAGGCAGGATAACTTTAAGAAGAAACAGAGAATTGTATGCTGAAGTCTTTTCTATATTTTTTCAGTATATGAAATCACAGGAAAGTACAACTTTATATAGACTTAAAAATAACAAACTACTAAGTCACTAAATGACCACTACTTCCATTAACTAAACAACTAATTACTAACCAAAACACAACTAGAAAGTACTGCACCATGATCAACATATATGCTAAC
This sequence comes from Solanum pinnatisectum, assembly GCA_035578085.1. Classification (NCBI taxonomy): domain Eukaryota; kingdom Viridiplantae; phylum Streptophyta; class Magnoliopsida; order Solanales; family Solanaceae; genus Solanum; species Solanum pinnatisectum. The sequence goes on along the minus strand of CM069078.1, from coordinate 46,924,147 downwards.
AACTAGCCCTAGAATATAGGACACTACTAACAAACTTAGTTGACCAGGTCATACTTTAAATCAGTCTTCAATACTCCTCCTTGATTCAAAGTTACAGACACCAAGCAAAGCCCTCAAGTAGATAAACTTGTCTGCTGCCAAAGACTTCGTCAATATATCAGCCAATTGCTTATGAGTGCTACAATGCTTCAATACAATCTCCTCCTTTGCAACCAAATCACGAATGACATGGAAGCGAACATTAATGTGCTTCGTTTTACTATGAGAATTTGGATTCTTTGTCATGGAGATTGATGCTTTGTTGTCGCAGTATATCTCTGTTGCACTTTCTTGCTTATGCTGAAGTTCTACTAACATCCTTCTTAGCCAAATAGCTTGGTATGAAGCTGAATGTAGTAGGTGGATAAAGTTATATAGCTTCTTTGAGCTCCAATTTATTACTCCTGACCTAAGAGTAAAAATATGTACTGAAATGCTTCGTCTATCATCCAATGAACCAGCATAGTCACTATCAGTGAACCCACATAATCTGAAGTTAGAAACTTGTGAATATCAAATCCCATAGTCCATACTTCCAGCGACATAACGCATAACTCTTTTTGCTGCTCCAAAATGAACCTTTGAGGGTTGTTGCATAAACCTGGATATAACACCAACAGAGAATGCAATATCAGGGCGAGTATGGGTTAGGTAAATTAAACCTCCAACCATACTTCTGAAACTTCTAGCATCGTCCATCTCTGCTCCATCCTTAAGCTGCAGTTTTTCACCAACATTCATAGGTGTAGCAGCAGGCTTGCAATTAAGCAAACCAAACTTAGTGAGAAGGTCCTTGGCATATTTCCTTTGTGAAAGAAATATTCCATCTTCAGCTTGATGGACTTCAAGGCCAAGAAAATAATGTAATAACCCCATATCTGACATCTCAAACTCATTCATCATTTGAGACTTTAATTCATCCACCAGAGAAATAGAAGAGCTAGAATAAATGATATCATCAACATAAAGGCAAACAATGATGAAATCATTACCTTTCTTCTTTACATACAATGTGGGTTCATTCTCACTTCTCATATATCCCTTTCTTTGAAAATACGCATCGATTTTGCTATACCACGCTTGAGGGGCTTGCTTCAAACCATACAATGCCTTTTTTAGTTTGTAGACATTTGTTTCATCCCCTTTCTTTATGAAACCTTCTGGTTGTGCTACGTAGACCTCTTCTTGTAGGTTTTCATTGAGAAATGCCCATTTGACATCAAATTGATAAACTAGCCATTGTGACTGTGTAGCCAATGCTTAAACAAGTCTAACAGTTTCAAATCGAGCAACCGGAGAAAATATTTCTTCAAAATCAATATCATATTGTTGCGCATATCCTTTTGCCACAAGACGAGCTTTATGCATCTGCAGGCTCCCATCCGCTGCAAACTTTGTCTTGAATACCTATTTCAAATCAATTGCATTTTTGTCTTCTGGTAATTCCACCATCTCCCATATGCCATTATTTTCGATGGAGTTCATTTCTTCTAACATCGCTCTCCGCCACTCTTCCTTTTCAGCTGCTTCTTCATAATGTGTAGGATCTGAAATAGTAAAAGAAAATTGACAAGTTGTATACATGTCATTGGCCTACTTGGGATTCGGCTTTTTAAGCCTTGTTGATCTTCTTAATGGAATTGGCCCATCTAAAGACTCTTCAAGAGTAGTAGATGAAGAGTTTATGCTCTCTGAAGTTGACGAAAATGAATCTGGAGAAGTGGTACTAGAACCGGCTGCTGTAGCTGTAGGAGTTGGCTGCTGAATTGCATCAAAAGTGATTCCAGTGGGCATAGGAATTTGCTCTTGCATCTTATCGTTGCTTCCACTCCAATTCCAGCTTGCCATTTCATCAAATACTACATCCCTTCTAATTAAAATCTTTCTACTAAGAGGGTTATACAGTCTATATGCTTTAGATTGTGTGCAGTAACCAATAAAAACACATTTTTCAGATTTTTCATCCAACTTACGACGAAATTGGGAATTTACCAAAGCATAAGCAATACAACAAAAAATTCTTAAATAACTTACAGTTGGTTTTCTACCCTTCCAAGCTTCAAATGGAGTTTGATACATAACAGCTTTTGTTGGAGACAGATTCAATAAATGGACTGATGTCGCTACAGCTTCAGCCCAAAATTGATTCGGAACTCCCTTCGCTTGTAACATGCTTCTTGCCATCTCCACAACAGTGCGATTTTTTCGCTCAGCAACACCATTTTGCTCCGGAGTATAAGGTGTTGTCAGCTCCCTATGAATGCCATTTTCCTCACAAAAGAGATTAAACTCCTTGGACAAGAATTCGCCGCCTCTATCTGTGCGAAAAGTTTTTATGCACAGACCACTTTGCTTCTCAACCTGGGCTTTAAAGTACTTGAATTTTTGAAATGTTTCTGATTTGCTTTCTAAAAAATAGACCCAACTCATGCGACTACAATCATCAGTAAATAGTAGAAAATAACGACTCCCACCAAAAGATGTAGTATGCATAGGTCCACATAAATCAGCATGTATTAATTCAAGACACTTTGAAGCCCTCCAAGCTTTTCCAACAGGAAAAGACTTCCTAGTTTGTTTTCCATAAATGCACCCTTCACACAATTCAATAGAATCAATTTTTGGTAGTCCAAGAATCATACATTTGTCAACTAGCAATTTCAGGCCCTTTATATTGAGGTGACCATACCTCAAATGCCTCAACTTCGACTTATCCTTTGCACTCGCAGCAAGCGCAAAACTTTCCATGTTAGAAACATCCAGCGGAAACAACTTGTTTGGCGTCATAGTGATGCGAATCTTTTTGCCTGACTTCTTGTTTGTAATGACACAAGCATCGTCATCAAACCAAAGAGAATGCCCATCAGACATTAGTTGTCCAACACTCAACAAATTGTATTCTAAATCAGGTACAAATTAAACGTTGTCTAATATTTTTACTTTGTTGTGGCTAGTGTTAATACCCACAGTGCATTTTCCTTCAACATGCATCTCTTTTGCGTTGCCAAGTTGCATCTTTTTCTTTTACTTCTCATCTAGCTCCTGGAACAAAGATTTGGTGCCTGTCATATGATTTGAACAGCCACTATCTACAAACCATACATCATTTGACTTGTGATCTGTATCATTGCAAGCCATAAAGAGATAATTCTCTTCCTCATTTTCTATTGCTGTAAAGTTTATTTTCTGGTCTTTATACCAGCAATTAGCCTTTATATGCCCGTAGCGCTGATAATGATGACATTGAATGCCATTCTTTGTGTTACTTTGCTCATTGGACTGCCTATGCCCATCATTCCTTCCTCTGCCTCTTCCATAGCCACGACCTCGACCACTACGGATTCCTCCTCTTCTTTGACCTCTGTTTGTTGGACCATTGTTCTCACCATATTTGGTTGTATTTCTTATCCTTTGGTAAATTCCCAATTTCATCGTAAGTTGGATGAAAAATCTGAAAAATGTGTTTTTATTGGTTACTTGCTTCCTTCACCTGGAATGCTTTATTTTCATTCTTTTCAATAGATTGATTGAGTCTCGCCTCATGGGCTTGAAGAGATCCTATTAGTTTATCAAACGAAAAAACTGATAGATCCTTGGACTCTTCTATAGCAGCAACTACATGATCAAATTTTGGAGTCAAGCTTCGCAATATCTTTTCCACAATCATTTGATCAGTAACTTTCTTGTCACATGATCGAATTTTGCTGACAATTGCCACTGCTCTGGATAAGAAATCAACAATTGATTCTCCATTTTTCATCATCAAGGTTTCAAAGTCACGCCGAAGTGATTGCAATCTCACCACAATGACCTTTGAATCACCTTGAAACTCCTTCTGCAGAATGGACCAAGCTTGCTTTAATGTGGTTGCTGCTGCGATCCGTGAAAAGTGGCTATCATGAACTGCCTGCTGAATAAAAATCAGTGTTTTAACATCTTTCTTCTTACTATCTCGCAGTTTATTTTCTTCGTCAGGATCTGCAAATCCTTAAGTATTGTTTTCATACGAATACTCTAGAATTCGTAGCTTTCTCCCTTGAAGACGAGAATGAGTGGTTGTGCCACACTCAATGCATTGACATTACTTGCCATGGCTCTGATACCAAAGATGTTGGAGTAAATAGGCAGAAAAACTTTAAGAAGAAATAGAAAATTGTATGCTGAAGTCTTTTCTATATTTTTTCAGTATATGAAATCACATGAAAGTACAGCTTTATATAGACTTAAAAATAACAAACTACTAAGTCACTAAATGACCACTACTTCCATTAACTAAACAACTAATTACTAACCAAAACACAACTAGAAAGTACTGCACCATGATCAACATATATGCTAACAACTAGCCCTAGAATATAGGACACTACTAACAAACTTAGTTGACCAGGTCATACTTTGAATCAGTCTTCAATAGATAGGACATCCGGATACATAGGGGAGGGATGTATTCGAGAGGGAAAGGATGTATCAAAGAGGGTAGAGATGTATCCGAGAGGGAGATACAGATGTATCAGCGAGAGGAGAGTGATGTATCAGAGAGGGGATTTTTAATTTTTTTTAAATTGTAGGAAATTTAGAAATTATGATACAATAAAATGTGTATTTAGCTAATCTTTTCATACTTTGATTCGAAGTCTTCAATTTAGGATGAAGAAATTTCAATCATCGCGATAACAATTAACACCTGTTGGTGACAAGGCATCGATCCCTTGTTCTTACACGCGTTACCTTTGATATCAGCAACTTGATAGTATTTTTTTTCTAATGCTCTGGGGTGCAAAATAGAAAGACGATTGTGGATATTAATCTTTTAAGTACTTTTGACTAATTTATTTTGGAAAATAGTTTTATTTAATGTTGAGTTTAATTTAATATGAGTTCCATTCTGCCTCAAGAAGCAAAAATAGAAATGAGATTTTTATTTAATTAATAAAAGCTTCTTCCTTTTGCTCAACCACCTACGGTAAGTGCTTATTTGCCACTAATTTATTTAATTCATAAGTAATAATCAGTTTACGTGGTTTAACTTGTGTTGATATCCTACTCATGTAACACATATTTAAGTATAAACATCGTACTTTCAAAATATTAAAATCTACAAAGTAATTTACTTTTTTCCTTCATGACTTGGTATAGTATTTGTCATAGTTCGTTTGCTTAGCATTCTTTTAAAAGTGCTTGTAATTTGTTAGTGTGAGCATCATCAATTTTTTTAATTTCAAATTCTCCCAAAAGGAATAGGTCTATGGTTGATGTACATGTTTAAATATTAGCTAAAATGAATCACGGATTGATTTAGAATTTGAAATTTATAAATTTCTATAATGATCTCAAGTTGATAACTAAGTTTAAGCACATCTATAAGATCGAATGGTGTGCCCTCCACAAGATATAAATATTCTTCGTTTGTATTGTTTGTTGGTGAAATAGTTTATGACTTTTCGACCAGGTATAGGGCGATTCTGCCCCCCTCCCCCCCCCCCCACCCCGCAAACCCAAAAAAAAAACGTCTCTTTGTATTGTTTACCCTTATTTCGAATGTCTGTCCAAAGAAGAATGAGTCAATTCTGTTTGAATAAAAACAGTAAGGTTAAAGCTAGGTATATTAATGTGCTAACATCCAAAAGATAATGATTCATTTGAGAGACTTCAAGATTTAATTAAGGACCCTACACTTACTGTTTGACAACTTCTCCATTGATTAATCCTCTCTTACGACTAATATCCACCCAACTCTTGTTTCATTGCACTTATTCCTTCTGACTTATCAATGAAGGTAGACGTTGATATTCGATTCGATATTTTCAAAATTTAGGAATTAATAATTAATAATAGATAACAAATATCAAATTTCTAAAGTTTGACCTTATATGGTAAATCTAATTTTGACTCGATAAATACCGTTCTATTCGATAATTTGGTGATTTATGTTTTCAACCTCTTGTTTCCATGAACTGAATAGTTTTTTCTTTATATGCCATAAACTTAATAGTACAGAATATTTTGTGTAATTCATTTCATCGGAGGGCAAGGTTAGACCTTTTCGTAAACCACAGGGTTATATCTGGACCTTTTATCAACAAAAATATGAACGAACTAAACTTCTAATAGATAACAAAGTTAAGACATTTTTCAAAGTAGAAGCTACAACGCGAATTTGGACCTTTTCATGGTATAGTTGAATTGTGATCACCAATAGCGACTCCAATGGCGTAATTTCAGAAAAAAAAACATGATGTGCTAATTGACAAAAGAAAAGTTAGATTTCACAACATAAAGCACAACAGGTTTGCAAAGCGCAATAGCCATAGTTCCTAACTGTTTTGTGACCCAGAACTCATTAGTGTTCTGGACCCATACATTGGACTTTATTTATTACAGAAATGTGCTTCTATACAATGTCTCCAAATATATGACACATTACTAGGACACATCAAATAGTATTCTGCATTACTACTAATCAAATACAAACATTAACTTAATAAGTCCAGAAACCAAAACCTTGGTCTTCAACTGGAAATCCAAAGCAACTCAAATTTGATGATGTCGCGGGATAATCATCATCCGCGGCTTTGCCAAGTAGGTTGGCAGTAGAAAGCATAGTCTTGCTGAAGTTTTCATCATCATCCTGAGATAAACCCGACTGCTCAGTTTCAAATACGCGAGCAGAATCACCCTGATCTATGACTGAGGAATGCACCCTACTGGTGTAACGTGGGCTCTCTGAGTCAAAAACATCACTCTTAGCAGAGCTTAAATCTTCCTGCTGGTGCTTAACAACCAGAGCTGGTACATTGGACATTTCTACTCTTGAAATTGGATCAGCCACGGTTTCTTTTGCCAATGCATCGGAGTGTTTGTTTTCTTCGCGTAAATCCAATTGCCCATTTCCTTTCTCTTTGACAAACAGCTTATCGGTGAGATGGAAAACCTGAATTAAGGATTGAACCATCAAACATAAGCATAGTCCACGAGCTCACGAAAATGAAATTACATTTAATTACCAAATATGATGCAAATATAATAAAGGTCCTTACTTCAGTTCGAAGATCTTCTTTTTCCTTGAGAAGATTATTGTAATTTGATTTCAGAGTGTCGTATCTATTCCTCAGTTCATCATAATCTTTCTCAAGCTGCTTAGTCTTCCATCGTGCACGACGATTCTGAAACCAAATTGCAATTTGGCGAGGCTGCAGACCAAGTTCTTTAGCAAGCTGAACTTTTCTTTCGGGTTCAAGTTTGTTCTCTTCCCCAAAACTCTTCTCAAGAAACTGAACTTGGTTGTCGGTAAGTCGCCTCTTCTTCTCCGCTTGATGAAAACACTCCCCCAATTCATCAGCTTCATTGTCATCCTGATCGAACGAGTCAAAGAATGACCTCTTCCTTCCATTAACACTGCGAAAACTGACCATAGAACTGGATCCTGATAGATAAAAATACCCACAGAACAAATTACTACCAAGTTATCAATTTTGACCAAAATTCAGTTCCATTTAAAACTAGCTAAGACTTTCTAGTATTCTTCATATCAAGACATCATCAGTTGCTCTTGTATCTCTACTTTCTATTACAATTTACAACAGCATACCCTAGTGAAGTCCCACTAAATGGAATCTCGAGAGTGTAGAGTGTACATAGACCTTACCACTCCACGAGATGGAGGCCCTATTTCCGAAAGACCCTCAACTCAAGCTCATCAAACCCAAGTTTTTCTATTACAATTTGCTATACAAATTCAATTTCATCACTAGATGGATGAGCTAACAACTATCTTAGGCCAATCAACCAAATGATCATAATAGTAATTCAATTCAATATTTAAGCGGAAAATATCACAAATTCATACAAACAAATGAGATTTCTATCTAAACCAATATTAACCAAATAAAAATATACAAAGTCAACGGTGTAAGAAAAATAGGATATACCCAAGAAATTAGAAGAAGAGGCAGGGGCAAAAAGAGAACCAAGATGCCCTTTTGGCGCAGTAGATGAAGAAAACACGTCCCTCTGTTTTTGAGTAAAAACGCCATCGAAATTAGAAGCACCACCGTAGAGAATCCCTGGCGCCATCATAGCTTCGAATTCTACAGATATTTTTTTTAAAATTATAAAACAGAGATCTTTTCAAGAAACACCCATATCCGCTCGTTTCGTTATGTAATCAAGAATTTGGGGTTCTTGATAAATATCCCTTTCAAATATATATTGCTTTCTTGTATTAAAACTATATACTATATGGAATTAATAGAGATCTATAGCTTGTGGCGAAAGAAGCTTGTGATTATGATTTCAGTGATGTGGGAAGTGTGAGAGCACCTACTCCCGATCACCATAAACATCATCACCCTTGCTTACAAATTCAATACAAGGATATGATTATAAAATCAAAAAAAGAGAGATAGCCAAGTTCCAGAACCAAAAACAGAAGCTTTTGTTTGTTTTTTTTGGGAATAAAACAGAGCAAAGAGGGTGTTGGAGCAGAGAAGAGATGTGGACTAAAGTGTTCTGATTTATTTCTCCTGGCAAGAGACTACTTATAACCAAAGATAATTTTAGCTTTGGTCACCTAGTGAGTGTAATTAATCAAGGGCCCGTTTTAACGTGCGATATGAAATCATGATATCAAATTAAATTGATATAAAGTTGAAATTATTTAGACATGTTTTTGCATTTTTTAAATTGTACTTTTTTTTTTTCAATAAACACGGACAGTCTCCAAATTATGAAAATTATTAAAATTTTATAAATTCTTATATAATTTTACCAAAAATGAGTAAATTATAGTACATAAATAAAATATCGAAATATTGTAAGAGACTACATTGACAAATTGCGTATATCCATTTCTTTTTATAAATAAATATTTGTGATTATATACTTTTCAATACACATAATTTTATAAAACTTTTACTTATCAACAATAATAATAACTAACTATTTTTTAACATAAATATTTTGCAAACAATGTTCATACCGAGCATGAGACTTTCTTGCAAAAGTTTAAAAGATTACTCTTTCTTTTATAAACTTATAAGTCTAGTGTTACATTTTTTTTTAAAAAAAAAATGATTTGAAATTGCAAATCATACTTTACGGAGAATTTGAATTTTTAAATCATGATTTTCAATTGTATGTGAATGCAAAATTGAAATCGTAATTTCATATCACATATTTAAGTGCAAATTAAATATACCTTGGAGAAATATCACATTTAAAATTATATCTGAGTTTCACAATTTTAATGTTAAGTATCATACATGCATGTATTTGACATATAAATACATTTATGTATCGTTGTTTTACACTCTTTTTATATTAACGCGTATCTATTCCATAGTAGTATACATGCATTAAATTTAAGTATCATAGATCAAACACTTTCTCAAGTTCAAAGCTTATATATCTCTATGTTTTCAATGTATTTATGTATAAACATATATTCTTAGAATAAGAAGAGGAAAAATAAATACAAATACACATATATATCCTTAAAGTTGTTAACTCTTCTTAATTTCATATATACATAAATATATAAATACACAAATACTGAAATACATATGTATCTCTTCAAAATAGAGATGTATAGAAAATTTATTATTGCAATTTTTCTAGAATTTATGAATTCAAGTTTATCATTTATTGGTAAAAATAAAAATAGCTACATACATACATTATACATACATAGAGATGAAAACAAAGTCTCAATCAGTCGGTGGGGTGACGTATATTGTTGCTCTTTCTCTATGCCTTTTTCAACTTTTTGTGTTTTTTTTTTTCCTTCTTTCAAATTTGTCGAAATCTTTTTAAAATTTGAAAGGGCATTATACATGGACATAATTGTTTCTCACTAGTCACTTCATTCCTATTTACTTGACACGTTACGTTTCTACGCTATACAAAAAGAGATATTGCTACGACAACTTCCTTGTAACTGTAGCATCTCAATTCCACTCACCTTGCTCCACTTGTCATTTCAGGATTTGAAACCACTTTTTAGTTATAACTTGGATTTAATACAACAATCCCTTAAATTATCGGTATATTTCATTAAAAATATGAATTACGATTTGTTTTTATAAAGATATGACACTTGACCTGACTCAATCTTAAAAGTTTGCTCTGTCTCAGTGGAGGAGCTGGAGATTTTACTAAGGGTGTTCAAATATAATGGTGTGTGGTTGTCAAAATAAATTTTATTAAGGGTGTCAAAAAATAACTGGTGTGACTGTCAGAATAAAACAAAATAATATTGTTTTATTTGTGGTTTGAACCTAGAACTTCTTCATTCAAATGGACCCATTATAACTAAGCGAAAGACATAACTTTTGTCAAGTGTGTCCAACTTTAAATATATATCCTTTAAATGTAGAATTTGACATATATATACAACGTAATTTTCCAACGAAAGGATAGTTGTAGCTTCACCACTAGTTTGTCCAAGTCACCCAGATCTCAACTGGAGCATGAACACTTATAATGGAGGCCCAACATCGGTGAACAACAAATTGGGACGAGCCCGACTGTATCATATTGAAGTGTGTGCCTATTTCATCTAAAAGATGAGATGTTAGAGAGAGTGCATCTTTATTAGCTAATGATAATTCTTTTTCATTGGAAAAACAGGCGGTGAGATTCGATCCCTGGACCTCTGTCTACTCTGAAAACATGTTGAAGATATGATATCTGGGCCTACCTCAACCCCAATAGCTAGCTCATGAGAGGAGGTTTGTCCAAGTTCATATAAGGAGACCGATTTTCCATCCCTCCATCCGATGTAAAAGACTTCTTAATAGTTTCAATCGATATTTAAACCGATATAACTATTTAAAATATGTCCTTAACTATATGAACTTGAATTAACATTTTTATGAAATTAACATGATGAGATTTATAATCTACAGTACTTATTGTATAATTTTTAAATTAAAAATATTAAATTAGTTTAATTCAATTTAATTTTATAAATTAGTTAAATAAACTTTTGAGAAGCAAAAATGTTAAGAGACGGAACAAATAATTACTCTCTCTCGAAACTAATCCCTTGACATAAGCCATCTAATTGTAAAATATTTTATATGTTTATCTTATCACTGAGCTTGTTCCGTGCGTGACTGATTAACCAACTTTTAGATTATTGAGGTCGAGATTGATAAAATTTATTTATTAAAAGATTTAGATTTTATATATAGTGTAAATTTAAATTAATTGAAATTTCAATAAAAATATCAAATACCGATAGAAAAAACAGGAAAAAAACAATCTTTAGACTTTTTAATCTTTGCGTATTAGACAGGTACTAATCTTTTGACTTAAGCGATGTAGTAGTAAAATTATGTTGAAATCAAAGGTGATAGAAACTATTAAAAAAAGATTGATGCAACAACTGGCATGTTCATAAAATATAAGTCAAGAGTTGACTTTTATAAGTAGGTATCCTCCATTTATTGTGCTTATCTAGTCGGCCCAGATAAACGAAAAACAAGAAAAGAGAGAAAATGTGGCACAAGTGGAAAGGGGGTTACTCAATCAAGGTGTTTACCATGATTACGTATATTCACTGTAATCTCACAAGTAAAGTTTGGAGAAGGAAATATTATATGTAGATGTCATTCATATTTTGTGAGGGTAGATTTGAGGTTATATTAAACACGTATTTATATAAAAATGTAACAAAAGTGAGCAAGGGATTTAAGTTGTTGGCACGCACAAATGAAAACATGTTTTGTATTCTATAAGACACTATGAAAGTTGGTGGATAATGAAAATATATTTGAGGCTACTAAGTGCGATTTTGTATTCAAAAGAACCCGAATTCAAAACTTCTAAAAATGACGAAGTACTTAATACCGAGCAGTCACGACACCTGGTTGGCAGCAGTGACTTAATATATCTGTTGAGGATCAATATATATATAGGGAATAAAAAAAGAATTTACCTAAATGAGAAAGGAACAGAAGACATAGATTAAAGGAAGATAGAAAGATATGGCAGAACATAAAATAATGATTCTGGAATTAGTATCTGATACACCTTTATTACGATCTTCTTTTAAGGTTAAATATATTATGAAGATGGGATCGAGAAAGTGAAAAGAGTAAGACATGGGAGGGATTTTTTCACTTTTGCTTTATTTTTAGTATTATATAAACAAATAACCCAAATTGAAAAAATAATATTGATTTATTAGTCATGGATTATGATTTAGAATTAATGTGATAATGATTTAACGTATCTACAAATTGATAATCGATAATATTTAAAATCGAATTGAACCACCCAATACGCACCGTCTATATACATTTGTGTATATATGCACAATATAAGACTTTTGGACCAAATTTTAATAGTTGTAGCCAAGATTTTCAAAAGGGATCTAAATAAAAGAAAATAACATATGAAAAAGTTAAAGAGGACCAGATTCAATGTCTAATAAATACAGACACTGAAAATTATCAGTGCTATATATAATATTTTGTATGAGCTGGAGCTTGAACTTCTACACTACCCCCCCTCCCCTCCCCCCTCCCCCCTCCCCCCTCCCCCGCGAAATAACATATTGGGAATGTAATACCTATACATCTCAAAAGGATGGTTATATATTCATTATAAGTTAATTCTCTGTACATCCTTTCGTTTTTTCTTTAAAAAAAAAGTTTTACTTTGAAAAGCCAGCTAGAAAACCCTTTTGAAAGAACATCGTAATAGGTATCTTGGAGGTGCTCCGGAATTAGAAGAGCGTCGTCTCCTATAACAGCCTCAACTAGATCCTATGTGTTCCACCTCTCGAGTACGTCCCTACCGCGAGCAAGCTATATGACTGTCCTTTGAAATTAAAAGTGTGGTATAAATTAAAATTCTTTTTTATTTGGTTGTAATTGTAAAATGTAAGAAGTGTACGGATTTAGCCACTTTTCTGATCGATTTAAAATAAAAATAAAAACGTTTGAAAATTCAATGATAAATATGAACTTTTAATGCGAAAACACCATTACAATGTTATGGAATTTCAACTTAAACAAATGATTGATAAATATGAACTTTTAATGTTATGAATTTTCAACTTAAACAAATTAAAATACTATCATGAATTTCGAAATCTGTCCGGGGTATTGTGGAGCTTCACTTTTTAAAATTTGAAATCCATAAGAAAAAATAGTTATTTTTAATGACTATGATTATTTTTCAATTATAAATGCGAAAATGATTATTTTCTAATTTTAACTTGCAAAATTGTTGCCACATTGATTTCAAAGGCTATATAATATGATTAAGAAATTAGAATCTTTTCACAAATAGTCAGCCAAATTTACCAGTTACTTTTTCTATCAAGCTAAGTAGACATTAACGATTATACATTACTATTTATATGGTTATTCATATAGTATAAATGAATAAATGTATTTATTATACATTTATCAACTATTTTCTATTTTCAATTTAAACAATTTGATAAGTGGCTATTTAATATAATTCTTCCATGACATGGCGATCACTGTGATTCCAACTTTCAAGCCCAACTCAGAATTTGTCCAAGAGAACCGAATACAGAAACCAAGCCCAACTCAAAATTTGTCCAAAATTGTCTAGTCAATATTGAGATATGTTTCTCACACTTATACAAGGAATAGTTTAGGTGTGAAACTAAACAAAAGTAGACAATTTAGATATATTTTTGACACTTCCCTCTTTTTTTAATATCAGAATTAAAACAGTAAGAAATTAGTCCGAAACTGAGAGGGGTGGGGGGATGAGACCCCAAAAATATCCCCATAGCAGACAGATGTGAATATCATTCAAAGCAAAATTCTTAAATAAAGACCAAATTGGCTAAATTATCAGCTATCAAATTAGCCTCATTGTAAATATGGACAATAGAGCATCTAGTCCCTAGCCAAAAAGTGAAGATTGCGGTAAAAATTATGCAATTTTGTGACCTTTTGTTTTTCTTTCATCAGTGATGTCACAACCAAGGTAAAAATTAGGCACTACTATGCATCCCAAATGCATTACTGAGGGTTAGTTTCACATTATGATTGTTAAATTTTATCCAGAGTAACAATAAAGTATCTGTTGGGATAAGATAAATTGTTTGGCAGGAAGATGCAAAACGTGTGTAGTTAAGAAGTCATGACCTAATCAGCAAATAAGACAGCGTAGTATGAAGCAATTTGCTTCATAACTTTGGACGGCTTATTTGTTTGATTAAAAGGCCAATTTAAATTGTCCCAAAGACCTTATTGGATGGATCATATACCAAACCAAAAGAAGATGAATAAAACACAAGTTACTTAATACTGTACAACTCTATAGTGCTAGCTTAGTTTGTGGTTGAGACCCCTCAAGTTTGTTGGTACCACTCACAGTCGGTAGGATTAATTAGCACTTTCCGTCTCATAAAGGTCAAAAGGACCTTTAAAACTATCAAAATGAGTGTGTCCTGGAGATATTTTTAGTAAGTTATCTACCATACAGATTCCTTAATTTGGTGTCTTTTCAACTTCAATAAACAGTATGCTCATATAATGAAAATGCATGATTTGAACACATTCCTACCAACATTCTCAAGAAAGTGCAAGTGTCTTTTCTTCGTTTCCTTAGCCAGTATTCGGTACCTACATTGGAGCCTAGACTAATTCGAATTTGCATCGTGTAACACCCATTAAATTAAGAAGTGATTCCGAGCAGGACTTTTTCTATATCTGGAGCTTGAATTTAGGATCTTTGATTAAGTGTGGAGGAATTCATCTATCCCAACATAACCCTTGATGGAAGAGTAAAACAGTCATGACAAATAAATGAGAACTTATACTTTCTATGTCATTAATTATAGGGGTAACATTCAAGCTCTCCCTAGTACTTTATGTTCTTCAGAATGGGACTGTTCCTAATCATTTCTATACCTAAAAAGAACTTTCAAGAAGACTCTATAACAAATTAATAGTGACCTAGCTGCGCCTCTCGGGCCATAAAGGAAAAAAGAATGAACACAATTGAGCTAAGCATCAAACTTGTTCATACTAGGCATGCATATCATAAGAGTGTTTTGGAACTAATTTTGCTGAACAATTTGTTAGTAACTGAATCATTTGCTGACATCTACACCAAGCTACTAATATTTTAGATTGTGGTATAGCTATAAACTGATTTAATTTAGTTTTCATTTTGTTTTAGAAAATGTATCTGACATCTTCCAGATAAGGCATTCAAATGGTCGACTTACATTTCAGGATAGCACCACTAGTCCAGTACAATTCCCTCTTTCAGAAGGAAAAGGGCACATGTGCTGACACCAAGCAACCAATCAGGTAAGCCTTTTCCTCTCCATGTCCTTTTCATAGCAAACACTTCCTGTCTCTGTAATAAAAGAGTACAATTGGATTAACTTCACATACCACTCCAATTCACCGGCTTTCTATAGAGGACAAATACACGAACCCTAAGACAACAATGATTGGCACACGACAATAGTGTAAAAAACTATGTGGCTAATGGCTTTTTGTCTTGAAATTTCCCAAGATAACGAAGTAAACAATCAAGGAATCAGAAAAAAGTTAAGCCATGTAATACCATGAAGTTTAAACAAAGAAAAAAAGATGCACTTCTGTGAGCCACGGAAAGGAATGAGCAGGAAATTTTAAACCAAATACACCAATTTCTTAACTAGTAGATTTCCTGGCCACAATGAGAGCTTTCAGAAGTGATCACAGCATACTCGGGTAAGGTCCCAATAGGAATAGCATTAGGCATCAAACATAGTTATTATTATTACTACTTTTGGCCTAAGGTTAGTTGCAGAGTTATCAGTTTATCATAATCTGGCTATGGATAAGATTCCACACACTTAAAAGATGCATTGTCAACTTGGCATAACCAGACATGCCTTTAATTAAGGCTTTCCAACTCCTTTAGTTGAGCATAAGAAGGATGTTTAACATCTGAAGTCAACCAAATAAAAGGATGGTGGATGAGAATAGGCATAAAATTTTGAAGTCTTGCAAGATACAGTGCTAACTGACTTCAGATAATGATGAACTTGCGCACATGTTTTATAGGATATTATTACCAGAAAACAGAAAATGAAAAAAGAAAAGACCAAGTAATAAAGGAGGAATTTCCAAAAAACAAGTGAGGGAAACACAGTTGCGAAACTTAACAGTAATTTCACAAACTCCAACCTTTCTAGAAGTTTCAACATTCCATATATGACTAATAATGCCTTGTAAATTTGCAATCCACTTCATGAACCAGAACCTAATCGTAATACTTCAATTTGATGGCAAAAAAATAACACCACCTCCATCAATCATTACCTGTTTAGTATCAAACTTCTGCTGTGGGTAATGCAAAATAACATTCAGATGTGCTGAAGTTATTAAGTTCTTACGGGTCTGATTTAGAAAAGAGCAGCAGTGCTCAAAGCACCCAACACAAGGTTTTGGAAAAGCAGATGCAATAGTGATACAGTGTACCTGAATCTAAAGATACTCTTTGTGCACATTTTAGGAGGCTGCTTACAGGTTACTGCTCAGGTTTGTGACACGAAGACACTGCAATAGAAAAACTAAAACTGGAACCTAAGCTAAACACTTCTAATAACTGCTTTTTGACATAATTAAATATAGAAAGAAACAGGTACCATGGAATTAGTCAAGGTGCACGCAAGCTTGTCCGGACACCAATATTATTAAAGAAATAACAATCGATAAAAACATCACCAGAATGACCTGACAAAGTATGTATCTTAATATTTTCGGAACTTCCACCATCACATATGGAAAAGTCTCAGGCATACCCCTGGTCTAAAAATAAAAAAGAACCATCCTGAAAGCGGATAAGAACAAATCATTCGCGAATCAGAAAAAAAATTCAAAGGAGACATGATGTGTCTTGGTATTTCATCATTGCTTGCAACATGTGTTTAAATCAATGATGGATTTATTCTACTGTCCAATTATATTAACCAAAATATCCTAGAAAAATTTAGAAACTATTGGATCAACAAAGTTCAGACAATTTATCTAATCTTGGCCTATTGACTCCTATGAGATATGCAAATAAAGCTGCTAAAACATAAACTTCAAAATGAGAAATGGAATATCATGTCTTTATTCCAAAAACAAAAAGCTTAAATCACATGGTACAAGATTTGGAGAAGGTTAATTTGGTGTGAGGACTATAGAATGTCACATACTAGAATTTCATAAGTTCCAGTTTCCGGGGAACTTAGGAAAAAATCTCATGATTGATCTCAAGCATACATCAATAATTTATAAGGGAACCATAAAATTACAACCCCTCTGCCTCTGCGCAATTGAAAAGGCTAGTCGCTTCAACTTGATAACACTCAAATGAGTAAAACTGAAAAACATTTAGTATTATTTTTACTCTGGACATGCTAATACTTTTACGTTTTCTTAATTTTCTGTCGTCTACTTAAAAGTGCTTGCTTACACAGCAGAGTTCGACAGGACATTAGATGGAAGCAAATGCAAATGGCTACGACCTTAAGAATTTCCATCCACTCAATTTGGAGAATTTTGGAGTATGCTTCCCATAAATAATGAGGGCCCACATGGGAAACTTGCAGACATGAGTTCCACTAGATGATAAGATAAAATTAACAGGTTAACTCAAGTACCAAAAAGAAGGAACTAGAGAGTTGAAAACCCTCCTAAGACACAGCCAAGGACAACAATCACGTGAAGTAGAAACCGACTGATCTATATAGACAAGTGACTATAATGAACAACCTCATTTTACAGAAGAGCATCAAGACAAAGATAGAGCAATTTGTGATAGAAGGAAGAAATTTAACAGAAACATATACAGAAAAAAAACGTTGGCAGTAAAAGAACTAAAATGAACCAAGCAACTAAATTCAATATACAGTAAATTATTCCATGTCAATTATGTAATGAAAACTATTCTGAAAATATTAATGAACAAGCACTCGCCACTTCTTGTTTTTTTTCTCCCCTCATTCAACATTAATCGTCTCCTCCCTAACCTTTAACGCACTACACCTCATAGACCCTATCCCCACATTCCTACACCCCACCCCTGCCATCAGTTTTTGTCTAGATTATATAAAATGTTTTTGGCCAATATCTTTTGCTAACCAAATACTAGAAAATAAGTAAGAAACACACTTATTTTCTAAGAAAACATTTTCCGTCCTACCAAACACACCCTTAATGCAGGGTCACAATCAGAGATCCAGATTTTTCCACACAATTTGAACATCCTCGTCCTTCCAGTATTTAAAGGTGACACTGGTGTAGCTTCCTTGTTAGACTGGAAATTTTTTAACTTGGGACTTCTATATCAAGATTTCTGAAACTTTACATATATATACACACACACACAGAGATGGTGCACATTCCAGCTCTCATTTCCTTTTTTATTTTATGTTCCGTCCAGAAAATCTTTACTTAATTTATGTGCACTACACTGCAGGATCATGAGCAGGGTTTCACCATGTGGGAAGGCTATGTGGACTGGAGAAACAGGGCAGCCATTAAAGGATGTCATGGTGGAGCTGTTGCTGCCTCCTTTGTATTGGGTCTGTAAACCACATCTCTTTTCATGAATGCTACAGCTGATATTCATGAATTAGTAATTATAATCTGTCAGAACTTAGTCATTAATAATAAAATATAGCTCGTAACAAACTATCAATCTGATTGTTTTCAATTGTGGATGTAGTGGTGGAGATTTTGGAGAACTTAGCATACCTGGCAAATGCGAGCAATCTAGTCCTTTATCTATCAAAGTTCATGAATTTTTCTCCATCTGCTTCAGCCAACATAGTTACAAACTTTATGGGAACTTCTTTCTTCCTTGCTCTACTTGGCGGGTTCTCATCTGATTTCTTCTCCACCTATTACATCTATATCATAAGTGCAACAATTGAATTTATGGTAAGATATCTGTCTCTTTGACATTATCTTCGATAACATGCACTAACCAGATAGCATTAGGTTAACCTTTTTGAGATCAATTCCCCCCCCCCCCCCAAACCATCCCCCAGCTTTGTACAGTCTGCTATACCAAAAGACACAAGTAGATAGAGTAGAATGTCAATCTGGACCTTAATAACAATCACAGGAAGTTGGACAAAAGGAATAGAATAACAATGGCAGGTGTGCGTCATTAACCATTACAGCAGTTATGAGAAAACAGTCAGTTGTTTTAGGTCTGTACTTGAGAAAACAGAATCCGATGGAATTTCCAAGCAGTCCATAAGATATTGTTATAAGGATCTCGGAGGTATTCTGTGGAAGAAGCAACGATGCCACACTCAAATAGTTATCCTGGACATGTATATTAACAGACATACACTAAAAACTAGCAAACATAAAATCACTCCACAACTTTATCTACGCCACATCACATATATTTCCATCCATGCCATTTATTAACTTATGGGTTCAGCAGCATAATAGAAATAAAAATTAAATATTAAAAGAACAAATGATGTACACCAAATTCCACATGCCTTGAATTTTTCTAGCCAATTAGAGATCAGGAATGCAAAAATGAGTCCCCGACGCAATCACCTGATTGATGACCAATGGCACAGAAAAACAGTATAGCTCATTTTCAGGTTATTTTTTAATGAAAAAGACACTGATAATAAAATGTTACTTCAGCTGTCATGGAGAAATAATGGAAAGCTCAGTATATAGCAAATACTGTATCAAAAAAGTATATGAAGACAGGTATTAACCACCTGACCACAGCCCCTTCATCAGACTTCACCAGGTAAAATTATCAAGTGATCAAGGCTTTTATTCAGAATCATCCATTTTTTCCTGTCACGGAAAAAATAGACTGTGCATGGGCTTACTAGTTTTTCAGGAACCACTTTAAGGATCTCAAAAGGACGTGCCTAAGTTTCCTAATACAATGATGAACATTCTGCTTCTTTAGCACTTGGTTAGACTGGGAAAAAAATATGGGACACTTAGCCTTCAGAAGATTATAGCATGAGGCATACAGTAAGTAGGATGGCATGTCGCATGAACTGTTACTAATCAAAATACTGGAACAGGGACTATTGATGCTGACATTGCAAGCTTGCATACCTTCCCTGAGGCAGCCCATCTGTGCATCAGTAAATAGAAACACCCCATGCAAAGAAGTAGGTGGTGGCCACATAGCAATGTTATTTTCTGGCCTCTACCTGGTGGCATTGGGTGTTGGAGGGATAAAAGGTTCACTTCCGTCACATGGAGCGGAGCAATTCGATGAGAATACGCCACAAGGAAGGAAGCACAGATCTAGCTTTTTCAATTATTACATCTTCTGTCTTGCTTGTGGAGCACTGATTGCAGTGACATTAGTAGTGTGGATAGAAGATAATAAAGGCTGGCAGTGGGGCTTCGGTATCTCAACCGTAGCAATATTGAGCTCAATTGTCATTTTCCTCCTCGGATCTAGGACTTACAGGATCAAAGTTCCCACAG
Source organism: Solanum pinnatisectum (assembly GCA_035578085.1). Classification (NCBI taxonomy): domain Eukaryota; kingdom Viridiplantae; phylum Streptophyta; class Magnoliopsida; order Solanales; family Solanaceae; genus Solanum; species Solanum pinnatisectum. The sequence goes on along the minus strand of CM069078.1, from coordinate 46,903,637 downwards.
GAAGCCCAATGACAACCATTTTTAAGGTATGGTTCTATTATTAGTAGGCATCCTGTACATACATACTAAATTAAGGTAGAGTAATTCACATTGAATTATTTGAACAGGTTCTTGTGGCAGCATTTTCCAACTCTCTCTTCCCTAAGAATTCTATTGGTAATGTGTTAGACACGAGGGAAACCCCCCAAAACACAACTGAGATTAGTGAGGAAGAAGAAGGACATGGAGAACAAAACACAGAAATTCAAACTGAAATGAAGGACCTCAAATTCATTGGCAAAGCAACAGTGGAGAACACTGCCTACCCATCACTGCACTGCACAGTCAAACAAGTACAAGACGTGAAAATAGTCGTCCAGGTCGTGCCAATATTTTTGTCAACCGTTATGCTTAACTGTTGCCTTGCTCAGCTTTCCACATTTTCTGTACAACAAGCAGCCACTATGAACACATATATTGGTGCTCTAAAAGTTCCACCAGCTTCTCTTCCAATATTTCCAGTCATATTCACCATGATACTGGCACCGGTATATAACCATATGATAATCCCCTTTGCCAGGGCAGTGACTAAGAGTGAAATGGGCATTACTCATCTACAACGGATTGGAACCGGGCTATTCCTATCAGTTGTAGCCATGGCTGTTGCAGCTCTGGTGGAGATGAAGCGGAAGAGAGTTGCCGAACAATCTGGATTAATGAATTCAACTGAACCACTGCCTATCACATTTCTTTGGGTAGCATTGCAATATCTGTTCCTGGGATCAGCTGATCTCTTCAGCTTAGCTGGCTTAATGGAATTCTTCTTCACAGAGGCCCCTTTAAGCATGAGGTCATTGACAACAGCACTCTCTTGGGCATCACTAGCCATGGGTTATTACCTTAGCTCGGTGATTGTATCAATAGTAAACCATATAACTGGCAGGTTTCAGCAAACACCATGGCTCTACGGGAGTAATTTAAATCATTATCACCTTGAAAGGTTCTATTGGCTAATGTGCATATTAAGTGGATTAAATTTCTTCCATTATCTCCTATGGGCCACTCGTTACAAATACAGATCAACAAAGCCTGATGACGAGAGAGACCAACTTGATAACACACCATCAGAAGCCTAATTATAGTTGCTCATATATGTGATGTTCAAATGCTAAAAACAAAAAGAAGTAAGAGGCAGGGATCTGAGTACCTAGCATACATTGTTGGTGTTGGTCATCAACCTAAATTATCGATATTTGAAGTTTCTAAAATCCGGAGCACTCGTTATCCTTAGGTGTTTTGGTAGCTTTATAAATACCAATTACTTTGTATTATTACTAATAGAAAATGCAGGCTATGACACTATATTTTCTATTTGCTCCATGACATCTAGCGCATGTACTTTTGTTCATACACAGTGTAATTATCAATTTATCATATAATAACATCTGAACTAGTAGTAAGCTACTGATGTAAAAAGGTCATTTGATAGAGACTTGGCAATGTAAAAGTAAAAGGAAGATACGTTACCCCAATATCATGGATTGGAGATGAAGCTACTAATGCTAAGAACAACAGTGAGAACTTCAACAAAATTGGCGGTCGATCGGAGTATTGAGAACTAGAACGAGAGATTATTTGCATATAACCTAACCAAATTAAATGTTCATTAACAACTGTAGTAGAAAATCTCCATCTTTTTCGCCCTCGTCTATTGCTTGGTTCACCTGCCGGTCCTTACGCGGCACTACTTTCGAGGCCGTCAAATTGATGCTGCTTCCTATAGAACCCCGTCCTCGTGTTCTGAATTCGGAGAACTTTCACGGTGAGAATTACAGAGTCATGGAACTAGCAATTCAGTAACAGGAACCGGATGAATATAACTTTATTAGACAGAGTAACAACAAGGGGATGTAGCTCAGATGGTAGAGCGCTCGCTTAGCATGCGAGAGGTACGGGGATCGATACCCCGCATCTCCAATTGTTTTCCTTTTTTTTAAACTCCTTTTCATTCACTTATTTTTGTGACTTCAGCTAACTTTGCATGATTGCAGCAGTGGTATCGAATTGGCAGATAGTTGATTAGAGTTACTTTTAACTATCCCATCAATAGAAGTTCCTATTTTATCCGCTTTCAAAGTTGATGAGACAAACATAAGACGAATTGTCAAAAAACATATTATATTGTATCATGTTGATCCTGCCCTGTTTATTATCCTTGGCTAATAAATCTATCACTTGATGTTGCTCACACTAATTATGTTGAATTCCTGGATTTTCCATCATTTGCCGTAGCTGTTTGCAGTCGCTAGAAAGGATTTGAATAAGATTGATGAACCTGTTGCCTTTTCGTGTATAAACTCTTTTTATATTTTGTCTACTTGACGAAAATTATAAAATCATAGCTCATTGAAAAATTTACTACTCCATTATCTTCAAAATTAATTTTGACTATACGGCTTCACATACAATAACTACATAAAATGAATTCATGACCATACATTAGGAATTGTTGAGTGTGTACAACAACAATAATTACACTAATAAATTGAGATTGACCATATAAATATCACTGTGACAAGTACAAAAATATCCCCTTACTAGATATTTTTCAGGTGAGGTTGGATGAAACCGATGATCAATCAGCCTCCTGCAACCCATCCAAAACCACTGACCCGACAAACAACCCGACTGCAGTCAACCCGAATGCTCCGGCCAAAACGGCCTGAGCCGCCACAAGACCCACGGAATCATCGGGGATGACCACGATTGTTAAAATAGCTGCCACTAGAATCGGAAGCGCGGCTGACGCCAAAGCAGCAGGCGAGAAACTGGCCGACTTCTCCAGCAAACTGAGCAGCCCTAGTTCTTCGGCCTTTGAAAAAAGGCCTAATTTCTCTATGGATGACAGTGTAAATCCTAGTTCTTCGGCCTTTGATAGAAGGCCAGCTTTCTCCACAGTGCTCAAAACTTTTCGCTTCTCCAATTTTTTGAACACATCCACTTCAACTTGTTCGCTGCCCTCGTAGAATAGTCCCGCTCCGAACCATTGCTTTTTCCAATTGTCATCAAACTTGTTTACCTGCATTAGTGATTTATTAGTAGTTAGTAGTATCATGGTGCTCTGTAACTCAACTTATAACAACAACATAGCCAATTTAATCTTACACCGTCTGGATTGGGTAAGATGTAACCTTACCCCTAGGCCCTAACTTTATGAGGCTAGATTAATTGTTTTCGATAAACTGTTCGGATCAAATGTAACTCAACTTATGTGAGTGTGAAATACGGTCCCAACTCCTCTAAAATAAGAGTTAATGTTGCTAGAGATTGACAATTTTTTTGTTTTTTTGATGAGTGCAGATGGAATTTAACTTAAACTCTTCCATTAATCACCGCACCAGGAAATGTGGAATGTATAGCGAAATATTACACAATATTTCTTCAACGGAGGGAGTCAATTAAGTAAGTACTCAAAAGAATTGACATCATTACCAAATGGTTCAAAAATGTCTTCTTTCTATCTATTAGATTAAAAATGCCTTCAACTTCTTCTTCTTTTCAGTCTAAAAATATCCTTTTTAACACCACAATAACATGACAAGGATGAGTCATTTAATGAAACAAATGACTTCATCTTTAGACTCATCGTTGTCATGTTATTGTGGTGTTAAAAAGGGCATTTTTAGACTAAAAAGAAAAACCCTCCGGGCATTCTTGATCTAATATGTGGAAGGAGGACATTTGTAATACATTAAAGGGCATTTTTAACCCTTTTCCCTAACCAAAATTCAAAAGTCAAATTTAGGTTTTCTTAAGCTAAAGACAGCTCTGTCTCTGTGTTATACCGTTCTTCCGATTTGCGGTTGCCAAAGAGATTTATTCAATTCAACTAGTTAAAAATACCTATTAGTATAGAGAATAAAGCTTAAAATACATATTAATTAATCATAATTAGGGGTAGAGCAGAATATTTAGAATCTATGATTTTGTATAAATATTAAAAATAGTGAGAATGATATTTGATTGCAAGGAAAGAGCACGATACCTTCTTTTTAGGAGCCATGGCCAATATTCGTGGGATGGTATTGGAGGGAAATAAGTGGCGGCGAAATCGGGGCTTGGTACTAAACCCATGCTCCAAGTTTGTCAGGTAAGCAGCAGTTGTTGTAGCCGCCATTGAAGAAGAGTTTCACTTTCTCTCAATAACTTCTCTAATTGCTTCACATATTATTTTCTTCTCCGCAGAAATCTATGGCTCCAAATTATTTCACCAATCAAAATCCAGCTTATCCTATCTGCAGGACCGGGAAGCTAAACTTCATATGACGTGGCCTTGCAAAATAATCAAATTCCAAATATACCCTCAAATTTGCTCATATTTTCCTCAAATGTTAGTAACATAATACATAGATGTGTCTTTTAATTTGGCTCTACACAATTATTCACGCACGTCCAATTGAAGTAGTTAACTGAGGTCAAATTTTACATTAGTTCAATTAACTCATGGACTTGTATTTTCAATTGATTCCTAGTTTGTGTCAATTTAGAATTAAACTACTACATTATACTAGTTTTAGTAGGATTAAAACACTTAATAATTCAGATAAGTCCTAAAATTGTATTATAAAAACTCCTTAATTTTCTGAATTTGCATAAGATGGTCATCATGAAGATGTTAATCTCAATCTTTGTTGCTCTGCTTCTGCCTTCACTAATATTTTCAACACCTGATTTTCCTGTATTTAATGTTGTTGATTATGGTGCAGTTGGTGATGGCTGGACCGATGCAACCAATGTAATATATAAACTATCCATGAATTACATAATGTTAGATATTAGGTAGTATTAATGGACTAAGCAGTTGTTTTGTTTTTGTTTCTTCATAGGCTTTCATCAAAACATGGGAAGCAACATGTACATCATCGTCTTCTTCTCCGACAATGTACGTTCCTTCTGGCAATACGTTCTTGCTTCATCCTATAAAATTGGAAGGCCCTTGCGTAGCACCAGCCGTCACTATTCAGGTATTCTAATTAATCCTAAGTGTTTGAACATTGCGATATAAAGTAGTGATTTCAATTCAGCTTTTGAACATGCGTGGTAGGATCATGATTTCAATTTTAAAAAAATATAAAATTTGATGCAAAATTTATGTTAAGTTGTTTGTATTATGTGAAAGCATTATATTATATTAAATAATACTTCAGTAGTAGTTAGTAGTTTGTTACTACTATGTTATTGATTAGGATGTGTATTTGAAAGTTTGTAAATGCAAATATTTATTTATAAAAGGAAAACATATATTTGTATCAATGTGGTGTTTTAAAATATTTTTGATGTCTTGTTTATGAACTATGGTTTGCTCGTTTGATAAAATTGTACATGAGAATTAAAAAAAATAAATCATAGTTTTTATAACTTGTGGAATTTTCATATTTATTAGAAAAAATACAACTTAAGAAATCCAAATGACATATCCAAACAAGCCTTCAACTTCATATCAATCTGGTTTTAAATCATGATTTCATTTTGTATAATCAAATTAGTGTTCAGACATGTGATTTGATATTCCATATCCTCTAAAAAGCACGATTTGAAATTTCAAATAATGATTTCAATTTTTTTAAAATGTAAAAACTTGATCTATAATTTTATATTTTGTAAAAACAAGAAGAAAAGATTCATCATTTTAAATTTTGCAATACAAAAAAGACTATTGCTTCTTATATTTAAGAAATAGCTAGTTATAATAAGTGAATTTTATAAAATTATGTATATTTAGAAGTTTGTGATTACAAACTTTTATTTATAAAATAAATATAATTTATCAATTTGATGTTTTATGATATGCCGATATCTTGTGTATGAATTATGGTTTGCCAATTTGGTAATTAGATTGTATGAGAATTGAGAAAATTTACATAGTTTTCACAATTGTGGGATCCTGACATAAAATACATATTAAAAAAATTCAAATTGCATATTGAAATAAAACTTCAAACTTTAAATAATTCTGATCTTAAATCAAGAATTTGTATGTTAAAACGGGCCTAAGTACCTCCCATCTTAATAAACTGATTTTGCAGATAAATGGAAATATAACTGCACCAAGAGAACCTTCGAGATGGAGGTGTTACGACAAACGTTGTGATAAGTGGATCCATCTTAAACATGTTGACGGCCTTACAGTACATGGAAATGGAACAATTAATGGTTGTGGACACAAATGGTGGAGTGCTAATGTAAGTTAATTCAGTAAATTTTTGTTTTATATATTAGGTTGTTTTTGTTCTAGATTTCTAACAGTTTTTATTACCTCTATTTCCAGGACCGCCTGAGACCAACTGTAAGTTTGTGATGCTCTCGAAACCGTTCATAAACATGACTTTTTTTTTTTTTTGGTAAAAATTGACTTATGATAACAAATATTTGGCATTTAATAACAGGATTCTTTTGTAGGCTTTTGAAATTTCACATTCGGAAAACATTAGTCTAACGGGACTGAGCTTTAAGGATAGCCCTCGTATGCATATTCATTTTGAGAAATCGAAATCTGCCAGAGTCACAAACATAACCATTGATGCCCCAGGAGAAAGTCCTAATACTGACGGTATTCATGTTTCAGGCAGCAGAGATGTTTTCATTGATTATTGTCGAATTGGAACTGGTAATTTTGGACATACATATATATATTCGTAGTAATTTTGATTTTTGTATAGATCGTGTTAAATTTTCTTGAAAATGCAGGAGATGATTGTATCTCAATTGTTGATGGATGTTCCCATTTGAATATCAGCAACATAATATGCGGACCAGGGCATGGTATAAGGTTAGTTTTATCTCTTAAATTTTCAGTTTCTGTGTTTGAAGATGGAGTAGTAATTGAACGTAATCCGGACCTGAATGCAGTATTGGAAGTCTAGGCAAGCATGGATCTAATGACAACGTTGAAGACATTTTTGTTAGTGATGTCCTGTTCGTAAATTCTACAAATGGTGCTCGAATAAAGACGTGGCAGGTAAAGTGTAACTGTATGTAAATTGAGCTAAAAATATCAAGCAGCCTAAATACTTGCTACTTTCAACTTACTTTCAAGCTATGTTATTTGATATAATTTTTCCTTTTTATTTGATCAGGGAGGCGAAGGTCATGCTAGTAACATAATTTTCGAGAGAATATGGACGCAAGATTCATATAACCCTATTATTATCGATCAATTCTATTGTGATGGTGAACATTGTACAGAACATGTAACTTTTATTTACAATGTTCTGCTTCTGGACCTGGTGATGAAATCGACTTGTAACGCGTTTAGTTTAATGGTTGTTGCAGGATTCAGCAGTACAGGTTAGTAATGTTACTTTTAGACATGTACATGGAACCTCCCAAGGGGAATTTGCTGTGAAGCTGGATTGCAGCGCGTCAATTCCCTGTACGGGTATAGTATTGGAGGACATAGATATCCGTTCAGGTTATGAAGATCAGGCAAGAGCGTATACGAGTAATGTACAAGGAATCGTTATGGGTCTAAACATTCCTCAAACTCACCTTTGAGAATCAGGAGACATAAATTGGTGACGATTAGCCTTCAAATTTTCCACTACAATTGATTTACGAGTAAATTCATCATGTAGCGTTTGTTAATGAATTGTGGTTCTAATGTTATTGCAGTAGTTTTTTTTTTTTTTTTTTAATGATTCACATCTCCCTATGTTATAAAAAAGATTTACTATAATCTTCTATTATACTCCGACTTATATGTGAGTAATTTTCCTAAACAGTCACCATGTTTGAGAAATTGCATTGAAATTTCACTTTTATTTCGTTTAGAATTACAATTATCACTCAACTATTCTTATTTTCCTCAAAATAAACAAAAGTAATGTTCCTAAGTAATTTCTCAAACATGAATGACTGTTCATAGAAATTACTTGTTTATATGCATTTTATGGTATACTTCCAATCCATATGTATGTCGTTTGACGTCATAAAAGTGTTACTCAAATTTGTCTTTCCTCCATTAATGCCTATGCCAACTCACCATATCAACCTTTCTTCTTGGCACAAAAATGAAAATATCAAATGGCCAAGTCAGCTAGGATAGTAAGATTATCTTATTAAACACATTCATGATTCATACCAGATAATTTTCAATAGATTAATCTCCACTTGTATTAGTCATAATTAATTTGACATAAAGCACCAGGGTGGATCCTTTGACCCTTTTTTTTTATATATATTTTCTTGTCTGACAAAACTAATATGCTTTTGGGATTTACCTGTACATAGTTTCTTTCGATTTCGTCTATGACTTTGTTGATATTCGATTGCGATGCAATTTGGAAGAAATTTAACATTGTTGTCATCACATCCTAAGCTTGTGGTCTCCATTTGGCAGGTACCATTCAATTGAATAAATCAAGCATATACCAATCCAATATTTACATTAATTTCTCCTACATTGGTAATACAACTAAATAATACCTTTATTTCAAATTTAATTGAATTCACATCCTTTAAGAAAAGCAGCTTAAGACATAAATTAGATATAACTTTTCATTTTTACCCTTATTAATTATTTCAAATTTATGATTAAAATAGCTAAACATTAATTAATAACTAATTCCAATACTAACTAATGAAGGGTAAAATTGGATGAACATTCTAAAAGTAATATCGAAAATTGAACAATTAAGTTAATTTGGAAAATGAAAAATAACTCAACAATTCAATTAATTTGAAATGAAATGAGTATCTATTAGTGTCAACAGTCACCTGATGTTTAATTGTTAAGTTATATAAAAAATAATTAGCATTAATTAATTAATAATAATAACTTAATTGTCTCTAAATATATTTTTAATGACATTTAATACATTTTATAAATATCTCTAAAGCTTATAGTGACATTAGATCTAATGTCGGTAAGACTTTAACGCACTCTTTGTTAATGTGCATATTTATTGCTGATAATTTTTTTTTTTTTTTGTGATAATGGTAATCTGTTTGTTTTGCTTTTACGGCAGGTCATTGGATTCACCGATCAGTAATTTTATTGTTATCAAAATCAGTAATTATATATTGATATTGGATTCAACTTTTAAGGTTTTTACCAAGTAACATGCATGTTGCATTTTTAAAACAGTAACTTCTGATTTAATATTTGCAACAACTGTAATGATTTTTTTTACGCATATCATTAGAAATGCTAGGATCATATCCCATGTCCAAAGATGCCTAGTTGGGTTTTGATCACAAATCACGAAAATCACTATTGACAAGCAAAACTAATTATAAATGATAGCTTGGCCTCGAAGATCAATAAAAAAAATATTATTTTCCGTCAACTTTTAATTGTCATAGTTTCATTATTTAGAGTCAAACCTTAAAAACTTTGACTAGTATTTTATGATGTATCTTTTCATCATATTGATATACAAAAAATTACAATTTATAGTAGTACTTTTCGTATAGCTTTTTAATATCTAAATTTTTGTTTAAAATATTGAATTAATGTAATATAATTTAACTTTAAAAATTAGTCAAATTGACTTTCGAAAAACACATGACAAATAAAAATGAACGGATAGAGTACGCACTATGATTAGTAACTACTCCCTATTTTCTCTCTCCATATTTACTTATCATAACACATTCTTTAAAAAATAATAAATGAAATGATAATTTTGTTCTGTTATATTTTATTATTATTAAGTCATTTAATAAGAAGGATAAATGGATATAAAAAAAATAGATCATTTTTTACTTTTCTAAATTGAACCAGTGAAATGGATATTTATTTTTTAAAATACCACTCATATACAATAGGATTTAAGTTTTATGTATGTTGTAATTGCGTGGATATTATGGTGACAGTCACAACGAATTTCATAGCTATAATATAATTGGCAAAACAATTAATATTTTGATTCTGTTTACACGTAAATTGTTTTTTCCATTTTATAGAAAAAAACTTTAAAGGTATAGTAAGATACACGATACATCGTGGAAACTTTTGAAGTCTTCATGGTCATCTAAAGTCAATGCCATTTTATGCATCAATCAGTTTCCTATTAATATGTACAATACCAAGTTTGATAGCCACTTTTATTATTTTGCATAATTGTAGCATAAATAAATGTCTTTATCTGGAATGACCCATAGCTAAGACGTGCTACACAATATTTCATCCAATTAAAGAAAAAAAAAAGAGAAAAGGAAATTCACTTTATTACTTTACGAATCATAAAAGAAATATCTATTTATCTAATAATAATGGAGACCATTAACCATAAGGGAGATTGAGTCTGTGAAACAAATAATATTCTATAGTAGATTTTAAGGTAGTTAAGTTGATAGTATAAAATGTCAAGTGCGTTTTATATTTTTCAGTGTAATTTCATTACACTGAATTATTATATATGGGAGAATTTATGTAGTGCACACTAGTGACTACAATTTATTTATCAAGATATTTTGTACGCATCAATAACTTAAGCGTATTCTTGATTAATTATAAAAGGGTGTCATGAAAGAATATTTTCTTATGCCTAATTAAACTCAAAACCAAGGACTAAAGTGTAAGATAGATACAAAAATAATCATTCGGATTTCAAATATTTCAACAGCTAATGATAATTTTCACGGCCACAATAGAATTACTCTCTTCGTTTCGAAAAAAAAAAAAAAAAACCTAATTTAAATTGAAACAGAATTTTAAGAAAATAAAGAAAATTTTTCAACTTCGTTTTAAATTAAAATTATATCAAATGTACTTAAAATTACCACGTGGAAGTGAAATTAAAATTTTACCAAAAGAGGAAATAAAATTTCTCTTTGAAACAAACTAAAAAGAAAAATAAATCATTGTATACCTCGATCACTTATTTTTTTTGCTTTTAAAAGTTCATTATCATTAATATAAATAATAAATTAATCCTAAACACCTCCTCCATGGATTTACTTAAAAAGAATAAAATTAATGTTGGCTTAATTCTTTGGAGTGGAATACTTATCTAAAAAAACCCCTTTCTTATTCTTACCCAAAAAAGAAATAACTGAATTTCCACGCATTTTCTGGCCTAGTTGGGATCTTCTTTCGTGTATATATAGAGGCTAAAACCCCAAATCTGTGCTGTGAATTCTTATTATTCTGCCGTTCTTGATTTTGCTTCATAACTCGTAAGTCTCTTCTCCCCTTTTACCCCACTCGATCCCTCTGCATGAATACATAAAAAAAATAAACTTTTTTTTTATTTGTATGAGTAGTTCATGGCTTTCTTGATTTGGTGTGATTTTTAAGTTTTTCTGTTGTTTCCCCTTTTCTTTTCTCTGTCGTTTTTGTGTGTCATTTTGTGAGAAAAACTGTATAAAGAAAAGGGTATTTAACTTCTGTACTGTTGTGGCTTTTTTGAGTTTCTTGGTTTGAAAGAGACGGTTCTTGGGTTTTGATGAGGTTAATTTTTTTTTTTTTTTTGAGATTTGACGGTAAAATGAAACTTTAATGTCGATTTGTGGGATGTGGCTTCAATTCTGCTGGCATATCAGTGATAAAGGAGTAATATTTTTGATATTTTGCGTTGGATTTATCAAGAGTTTATGAGGTTAGACTTCTCAAACAAGCCTTCCTCCTCCTCTGCCACATATTATACAATAATACCCTGAATATTCATTCTCACAAGTGGGGTCTGGGAGGGTGGGTGTATGCATACCTTACCGTAACCCTACCTTCGTGGGTTAGAGAGTTTGCTTATGATAGATCATTGTACCTGGAGAAAAAGGGCTCTCCTTTAGAGAGATTGTTTGTACCCGGACAAAAATCGCTTTTTCTTTTCAAAAGGTTGCCCTCCTATTGACCTGCTATCTTAGGGAAGACAAAGCCAACGAAAAACTGAATCATTACCTCTAAATTACTCCTTTTTTATACTGAAGTACTGATCTTGTGGTATTCAAATTGAATCTGTAAACTGGTGTTTCTTTTGTGTAATTTTGTGTTTGACAAATTTCTGGAAGGTTAAACTTTTCTACTGGAATCTGAAATTTCCCTATATTGCTGGTTAGTGTTATAAAGACAAGTATACTTGATCCAATTGATTTTGATGTTATTTCAGCAGGTTTAGTGGATCAATATGTGGATATCTTCGTGATTAAACACTCTTAATATTTGTTTTTTATGCTGTCCTATCAGAATATGGGCAATTTGTTCTGTTGTGTTCAAGTTGATCAATCCACTGTTGCGATTAAGGAGCAGTTTGGCAAGTATCAGGATGTGCTTGAGCCAGGGTGCCACTGTGTACCTTGGTTCCTCGGAAGCCAGTTGGCTGGTCATCTCTCCCTCAGGGTGCAGCAACTAGATGTGCGCTGTGAAACCAAGACGAAGGTCTACTTTTTTAACTCCTGTCTCTGAATTAATTTTGCTTGAAATATATGAGGTAGCATCATACACTATTTAATTATAGCATAAACTTAGTAGGTGTAAGTTTGTCCAAATTTATGAGTTATGCTAATACATTGATTGCTATAATATTCAGGATAATGTATTTGTCAATGTTGTCGCATCAATTCAGTATCGTGCCATTGCTGACAAAGCAAATGAAGCTTTCTACAAGCTAAGTAACACTAAGGGTCAGATTCAGGCATATGTTTTTGATGGTCAGTAACTAAATTTTCACTTTATTTCCTGCACTATTGATTGCTCATTTGATACAATTTTTAATAAGATATGACAGATTTTGACTTGTCTGTTCTTTATTTTGTCAGTCATAAGAGCTAGTGTTCCGAAACTCATTCTTGATAATGTCTTTGAGCAAAAAAATGAAATTGCTAAGGCTGTGGAGGAGGAACTTGAGAAAGTAAGTGGATTCTTGATGATTTTTCATTGGAATCATTGATCTTATTCATTAATTTGATCCATAAAAATGGTTTCTTGCTCTCTTACAGGCTATGTCAGCTTATGGATATGAAATTGTTCAAACACTTATCGTTGATATAGTACCAGATGAGCATGTGAAGAGAGCTATGAATGAAATCAATGCTGGTATAAACAATTTTTTTTTACTCTGATTAAGCCTTGCCTTACATTCTTACTGTTTTAATAGAAAGGGAATATACAATCCAGTTGAAGGATTTTCCATTTACCATTATAATGATCTTTTCTTGGATAAAGATATTTAAATGTGGATGCAAAACGTCGCAGTTTTAGGAATTGTAATTACATCGGTTTCTTCCAGGCACCTTGAAGACCAGTCTGCTTTTTTTTTTTTTTACTTAATATTTTGGTGTGTAGAGTAGACAGGCACTCAAAGGCTTGAGGGTGGAAATATGAGAATTTTTGGTTGCCAAATTGAAAATTTTGATACTCTTGTTGGGTCTTCCTTAGTATTTTCATGTCCTAACTATCTTCAACTCTACAGCTGCTCGGCTGAGGGTGGCTGCTAATGAAAAGGCAGAGGCCGAGAAGATTTTGCAAATTAAGAGGGCTGAAGGAGAGGCCGAGGCTAAGTATCTCTCAGGATTAGGTATTGCACGACAACGTCAAGCAATTGTGGATGGTCTGAGAGACAGTGTGCTAGGATTTTCAGTCAATGTGCCTGGAACTACGGCAAAGGATGTTATGGACATGGTCCTCGTCACCCAGTACTTCGACACCATGAAAGAAATTGGCGCTTCCAGCAAATCATCTGCTGTCTTCATCCCCCATGGGCCTGGTGCTGTAAAAGATGTGGCACAGCAAATTCGTGATGGACTTCTTCAGGCTTCTGTTGGGCATTAAATCTTTATTGCTCATGAATGTTAAGGATTTCATATCAAAGCAGGCTTTCGTCAAGTTTTAGTCTTTCTTCCTTCAGAATCTGAAATATGTGGTGAATTAACTTTGTTAGAGATTTGTGAATTCCGATACTACCTATGTTTATAATTGGTTTGCTATGGTTTTGAATATTTACAGAAGAATTGTGTAAAGAATTTTCAAGTTCCATAAGATTGTTCTACAGCATTGCGTATTTTTGCTACTACCATGCCCCGATATATTTGGAAGTAACTCATTTTTTATCTGCTATGGTGGCACAATTTATGTTTCGCAAGGTTGTTTTTTAAAGCCTACATATCATGATACTTGAAGGCTCATCTCTGAGAACCTCACATAAGTAGGTATTTTGCTTATCCCGCATTTTGATTGAAATATACAGGTGTGAATTGTGATGTCTAAAGTTGCGATATTGTGAAGGTCTTAAAATGGATGAATGCTCGACAACGAACTGATGATTATGAGGACTTTTTCTTAAATAAACTCAGCATAGTCAATTTGTCTGCTAAGCTTGTTTAATGTAGGTGGATAGATTATGAAATCTACTAAATATTTGACTGTGAAACCAATTATTATTGTAACATTAACTTTGAGGTCATTGTTGGAACTCATAAACATTAAATTCTGGATCCGCCGTTGGACTTCAAAGTAATTCTAGGATATGGACTTAGCTTGCATAAATAGTCATAGGAGATAATCGAGGATAGTACGACTCTAAGAGAGACTACCATTGTTGTTGTAACTCAGGGCTTAAAAGCTAGAGTAAGCCCCAGTTTAGCAGTATTTGCTGCATCCATGGCATTCAAATCTGCTCCAATACTCAGAGAGAGTGCTGAGAAAATATTGTTCTGGACAAGAGCACCTAAACTGCCATCACTTGTAACTCGAGCTTTAATCAGCATGAAAGGAAACAGGCAATGCTGAGCCCCCAGCGCAAGAGTCGTCTGATTGCTGAAGAATCTATGCGTTAACTCAGCTGCAACCCCAGTGCTTGTTAAGGGTAGAATTGGCCGGTAACAGTGAGCTCTCAAAGTATCAGCATTATCGCTCCTGCAAATTTTACATGCATCAGAACATTGAGCATTCTTAACTTTTGCAAGAGAAAAATGTGGCATTCAAAGAAGAAATATCGAATCACGCTGGAGAAGATTTACAGAGTGAGTGAAGCAGAGAGAATGTCAGTATCGAAGCTCAAACCACCACCGCATTCTGCCAGTGTTTTCGTTGCTGTATCGAAAGAGATTTCAGTTCCAATACTGAAAAATCCAATTCCTGTGACACCAGATAGACTTAACAGTGGGCTTTTTTCCAAACTGATGCCTGTTGCAACTCCAAAATAATTATTCATGTACTGCACTTCCACCTGTTAGTCATTACATGTATAGGCATAAGAAAGGAAAAATAGACTTGTGATATAGAAAGAAGAGAAAATTCTAACCTTATTAGACCTCTGATCTGGTACACACAACTTCACTAGTGTACTTAATCCAGGTACAATGTCATTAACTACAATGATCATACAGTAATTTTCAGAAAGCAGACTACAAGGAGGAAAAAGAAGGGAAAAAATAACAATAAATACCTTGACATTTGAAGAATAAGCCACAACCAAGCAAACTGGCGCGATTCTGAATTGGTGATTGTCTGATATAATCTCCATACAGAAGATCTAATGTAAAACAAGTAACATAAATATTCGAATTAAGAGATTCTCCAGCATTGAAGCCCAGACAGAAATCAAAAGTAGAAGGACAAAACATCTTTTAAAATTTTCATTAGCAAATATTTGGAATTTGGATGTGCATGACATGAAGAATTAGCAGCTGAAATAAATGACAGCAAGTACCTGTAGCATTTTTGCCAATATCAGAATATATTTCTGGCTGCTTGTTCATCTTCTTTTCTTTTATCTCCCAGATTGAGGTCCTGATGTGTTAGTTTATCCTTCCTTTTTAAAATGATGCTTGAAGTTGATATCTGCAAGCAAGGTAATTACATGACAAATATGAAGCTTCCTTGTGAATCGAGATTTCACGTCTTAGGAACCTTCCCTTCAGAATATAGTACAAGAGAGATTAACAGATCCATTAATAGGTACCTACAATCACTTGTTTGGTAATGTTGCATTGTTATACAGAAGAACATTTTTCCCTTTTTGCGAAGTGATGTATTGCTAGATGACTCAACTTTCTACGGTTAATCACTCATGTATAATACTTAATTATCATTCGAAATGCAGATTTAGGACAATTTGTTCTTCTTACAAGCCAAAAAGAGAGCGAGTTCTGGAAACAACTGTGGAGATCTGATGAAAACTACACCCGCGGAAACTTCAATCGTGCTTGAAATATCAGTGCCAAACTGTCATGCACTTAAACAATGAAGAACAAATTTTTTGAAAGTAATTCAATTGATTTACAATACTTATTTTCCTATCATTTGTTCATTCATTGTCTGATCCTCTTTACAATCTTGTTATCTGAAAAATGCGCTCTGCTTTAGGCAGGGTTCTATAGACACTGTGTAATTTACCTACAAAATTACAAAAACAGAGAAGCATCACTTGACTTTTTTCTTTTTCTTTGTCAAGTGGCTCGATAAGGGATCGAATGGAAGGCGAGCAGCGTTTGCATTAGCTGCAATCTTCCCAGCTTCATTAAACAACTCTAGAATAACCTCTCTCTGGTTTTCCAAATCCTGCATTTTAGCATCAATTTTCTCCACTTTAAGTTTGAGTTTTTCTAAGTCCTTTTCATCATTGGGATTCTTCTCTTTTTTATCTTTCTTCTTGTTATCTTTTTCATCCTTGTCTTTGTCTTTCTTTTTCTTCTTCTTATCTTTATCTCCCTTCTCATCTTTATCGTCTTTATCATCTTCATCCGAATGCCCATCTTCTTTCTCCTTCTTATCATAAATTTCCTCATTTTTAGTTTTCGTTGAATCGTCATTTTTTCCTGTATCATCCGACTCTGGCATTTGTTACCTTTGCTAGTTTAATTTACCACTCGAGTTCTATTTGATGATGGATTAACAGAGCTGAAATAGTTTCAACAATGGTCAATTTGGGTTGAAAATAAATAGGGCAACAAGATTTGAGAAGCTCCATCCATGGCCCTATAATTTCTCTGGCATGGATTCAAAAGAAGTAACATAATTGAATGGTGTAGGCATTTTCAGAATTGGCTAATCATATAACCAACAAATCATGCTACATTTAATCCGAACGCCCTGTAGGCTTAATGTAGGCTATAATTTTGAATCATTTGATAAATCGATAGATACGCCCTCGGTCCGAGCACATTTTCATTGGTTTGTTTTAAACTATAAATTTTAAGTCTTTCTTTTTTAATTTTTTTTTTATGTCAAGTCAAACGATGTCACATAAATTGAAACTGAAGAGAGAGTAGTAGTAATAAACATATTTTGGACTAATATTACTAAATTAGAAAGCAAATTTAAAGTTAATTGTTGATTGGATAAAAGATAAATAAGACAAAACGATTTCTATTTGGGTAGACGGGAAAATCTTTTTGGTTTCAACTCTCAAAGGATACCACAAGACTTTCTGGGTTTTTTTTCCTACCAAACACCGTTGGAGGAAAAACATATCAGTTCTGTAAGTTTTTGTAGCTAAAAGAATTTCTCATTCTTTCACGTGTTTTCCAAACAAATGCCACCTAAAATGACTTAGTTATACGTATCAAGTTGCCTTGAATACTGTGTATAATGGCACCTAATGGTCATGACATAAAAGCAACAATAACATACTCAGCTAAGCTTACAAATGAAGTCCGAAGAGGATAGAGCGTATATAGATCTAATCCCCAAACAAAGTAGTAATGACATATTTATATGCATGCAAATATGTGTATATCTCATTTGTATGAATTAAAAGTTGAGTCAGAAAACTTGTCAAAGTTGGAACAGAATTGAGTCTTAAAGGTTGCAATGCAGTACAAGAAAGATATCATTATCTTTCATTTTTATATTCGTGGAATAGAAATCAATGTCAATACTTTTCACGACAAAATTACATCAAAAAATAATCTTGTCCTATCTAAAATCTCACCCCTTCAATCTCGCCCCCATGGCTCCTCTCCTTTTTTTTACTTATTCCAACAGTTAAAGTCGATCATGCCAACTTGCCCTTTCACCCTACACTTTTCACTTCTTCCCATGTTTGTAATGAAAACCCCCACCTTTTCAACCATTGTGGAAAAAAGAGGAGTTTTTCACACACTAGTTTTTCAAAAGAATTGTTGACTAATTTTTATTTAATCAGCAGAGTGTAGTGACTGTGTCTACTACATCAAACGGTCAGATAAACTTGGAAGTCTTCTAAAGAAATTCAAAGTGGCTGGTGGCATGGGGTCCCTGAACATGGGATGGCGCAGGAAGTAGAATCCAAGGGCTACTGCTACCATTTTTGGTGGCACTGCATATAACGCTATTGTTATAATTAGGCACACGATTATGAACAATTTCGTCGCTCTTGGATCCCTCCAGCTTACCAATGCTTGGACCCTTTCTCCCTGGGTTGCAAAATCACCTAAAACTGTTTGGACCCTTGCTGCTAATATTCTCAACCTGTCATACCGCATCCGGATTATTTCGGGTGGCTTTGAACTTGGTATTGTGTCGAATTCCTCGTCTAGTTCGTCTGGGTCTACTGTTTCTGATTGGGAGATACGGGTATCCATACCTGCAGGTATTTTAGGCCTGAACCGATAATACCATACACCGATCAAGAAGACGTAGAGAAACCCGGTGGGGACGATTAAATCTGGATACCAAACTAGCACCAAGTAGAGAACATGGACTAGTATGGTTGTTACTGGGTTTCTCCACCTTCTAATGTCATCCAACCATTTTGCTAATCCAACAGCCCAAGCTAACACGGATACTATGCGAAACCAATTGGCCTTACTCTTCCTCATGCTCCATGTGTGAGAATCTGCATCCAACATGTACCGAACTACCTCTGGACCCAAAGGTGGCTCGGATCTAGCTAACCATGCTGCAACCATTTTGATAGCTGCCCCTCTCAATGCCTCTTGTTGAGCCACCCCAAGTGGGCGTAGATAATGCATCTTTGGTAACACTGGCTGCCCATAAACAGCACATGTTTCTGGTAACAGTGATGGACAAACAAATCGGATTGCAACTTCAATTTCGCCCATTTTCTTCAACCCAGACCGCAACAAAACTAATAACGGATAGGAATTTGTGTACACTTTGTTATTCTCCAGTGTAGAGACTCGTATACGTACTTTTCCTATACGGTAATCAGGCTTATCTTCACCACTATCAGCAAGCATACGCCAATTGTCGAATACTCCAATTGTAAGAACTGTACAAGGATCGTATACTTGCCACGTGTACTGCTCGTTCCAACGCGGGTCAAAGGTATCGGTTATGGTCCGAGTCCGGACCCATTTCTTCCCGTATTTGGCAACACAGTAAGCATCCGTTGATCCTTTTCCCGGACCCTTGGATTTCAAGGGTAACAACCCGCGAGCTCCAAGAATACCCAGCTCCAAAATACCAACAGCCGGCTTCCATAGCTGCTTAGCCGTGGGCCTGAAATCACTACACACGTGCGCTGCTTCATCAAGCACGTGATATCCTCCTTCTAAGCACATCCTCAAGTGTAGCCTCCCGCAGTAGGCCCCACCTGGTCCACCTTCCAATCCGAACCACTTAGCTGGCACGAGTCGCTCATCAAGCCGTTGCTCAATCGAGCTCACAGGAATTATTATGTGCCCTAGAATGGCTGGATCCTTCGTCGTACGGTCTTCTACAAGCAAGATGAGGCTATCTTCAAGTGGCTCACCGGCGACGAAGATTAAATCTTCGCTCCAGTGGAACGCTGAACTGTGATGATTCATGGACCCTCTCCGAGTTCTCACGGATTGAAACCCTAGCTGAGCTTTGACTCTTACCTCCGGTGCCGTCAACGGCGGTAGATTTGGAGCTATATGAAGGTCCTGAGCTTCAATCACTGTGATTCTAAGATACCATAGCTTGGGAGATTGATAGACTTTTGAGCGAGTATGAGCCACGTACGGTGCGTCTGAGCTGCACGATTCAGGAAATGCATCGTCTGCTTGAGTTCCAATCCAGACGGAGAGTTGAATGTCGCCGGAAACTTTGTGTTGGTCATCGGCGCCACCTTCGAGATGATACCACTGAGGAGCAAGAGGACTATCCGGTGGATCTCTGACTGGCACATCGGAGAGGTCGAAACAGACTCCACCAAGGAAATGATCCGACGCACTATCCCAAACTGAAATTTCAAGTGTTGAATTGGTAGACTCTTGCTTGTTGTGGCCTAGGGAGAAGACCTGCTGCCATTCTGGATTCGACAACGGTTCGCCAGGCCGGATAATGGCTGGTTTCGATCGGAGAAAATGGTTAGAAGTACGGATCTTCACGAATGGGCTTTCACTCGGAGCAAGACCTCTAGCTTTCACAATTTTAACAAATAGATAGTGCATTGGTTCAACGAGGTCGAACGCCGAGATTCTTTCCGACTCTCCGCCGCCTTTACCAGATATCACCCTAGGTGAATAGTCTCCGTTTGGCCGTCTCATAAATCTCACTCTTTCTCCAGCTCTCCCTGCCTGCATCCTCTTCACCTCCTGTGGTGGGTACTCTGGTGGTGGAACAGGAACACTCATCATCGGCGGACCACTCATCATTGGTGGACCCTCCTCATGCCTGTGACTAAACTGCTGCTGCTGCTGTTCCGGCGGCATATTCATCGGTGGAGGAGATTCCTCGATCGTTACAATGGGCGGAGATTGTTCCTGCGCTTCCATGGCAACCTCCGTGGGCATAGGAATTTCTAGCATCCTCTGGCGGGGGTCTTCCATGACAACGAAAACAGGGGTCTTCTTCATTTCTTCCTGAGGAGGCGGCTGTTGCTGTTGTTGCTCCGGCTGCGGCGGTGGCGGCTCTTCTTCCTGCACCATTTCATCATAGTAATAAATCTTCAAACCCAGCTCACCTCTAATCCAACTAAAAACACTCTTTTTCTCCAAAGGGAAGTATATCAAACCCTCTTCTCCCCTCCTCGCAAACTGGCTTCCATACAGCTTCACTCTCCCTAAAAAATGATTCTTCCTCGCATTCCCATTACTCAACTTCTTATCATTGAAAACCTCAATATCTAGCTCCTCAAACTCCATCGTTCTAGGATCCGAAATGATGAATTCCAGAGCCTCGTTCCATTCTGGGTTAAGATTTCTACACACAGTCGAAGTCCGCTTCTTCTGACCGTCAAAATCCACAACAACATACGGACTGGAACTCCCTTGCCCATCTTTTGGCAGTAGATTCCGTGCGTCAAGAATTTCCACCACAAGTTTCCGAACTAGCTGTGGTGATCTTGACGGCGGTTCTTGCTGTTGTGGTTGCTGCTCCGGCGGTGGCCCAGATGACATATTCATGGTTTCATAGTGTAGAAATAGCCATTAATGGCGGTGAAGATGGGCCGCGAGAGTAAAAAAGAAACGGAAGAGATTTGTATGTTTTTTCTGCTTCTTTTGTCTGTTATTTGCCCTTCTCCTTTCCAATTTTTTTGTTTTGGGTTTTTTCAATTTTTGGTCTTTTTCTTGTTTGGTGATGGTAAAATGGTAATTTTGAAGAATGTTTATGGAGGTGTACGACAGTGACAGCAAATGCCGTAGTTGATGCAATCTCCACGGTTGAAAAAATAGAGATAAGAATTATATTCCAATCTCTCTCGTGAAGTTTCCTTTATTTTAATTTGTTCACTTTTCGGCTTCTCTCCTTTATTGTTCTTCATTATAATAATTAATTAATAATCCTAGTTTTTTCAGTTTTTTTTTTAAATGAGAAAAACATCCAATAATTATATATTTTAATAATATCAGAAGGTACTATGGATTATTATATTAATTAAGTTTAGTTTTTAAAAAATTTGAGATTAGCTTTATGCTTTGTGGAGAGCTAAGGTGAGGCAGACATGGAGTTTGTCTCAAGTTATCCTCCCTTGTATATTATTTATAACCGATAACTAACTATTTTGGCAAATTGTTATTATAATTAAGGGTGAAGTCACGTAAAATCGAGTTATACTACTTATATAAAATTAAAATTAATTTTTATATATATATATATATATAATTGATGTTAAATTTTATTTGACTTCTTCATATGTTTACTGCTTGACTTAATTTGGTATTTGTACTTCAGGGATAAGCCATCATCTAAATCTAATGCAACTCATGACAGGTATATATGTGATTTAAAAGGGGGGAAAAGTGATACTTAGTGATGGTACGTACAATCAGATGAGCATCATTTCAAATATTTATATGCAAGTCATCTGACATTAATAGATAAAGAAAATGAATAAGGTTCGTATCATATCTCTTCCAATATCTTCTTGTTTCTGTCAATATAGTGTTTGTCATGGCTCTGTTGTCAAAAAGTGTTGGGCTTAGCAACACCTAATTTGCTCGTTTTGCTTACCAATGTTTTATTATCATTCAATATTTCACTTTTTAAGATCCCTTCTAGAGTATATATTCTTTTGTAGTGGTAGCTAGAAAAAAATCCATCTAGAGCCGACTATTTGAGTTAATTGCAATTCTAAACTCGAAAATGATGAAACTGTCTTTCAATTTCCTCTGCTTAAATACTACATATGACTTTAACTTATGTAAACATATCTTTTAACTTGGCCCTATTTGACATCTACTCAGTGGACACTAATTTGTATGAAAATGAATAAGCAGATACATTTGTTCTTTCATCTTTGTAGCATAATACATATAGGATATAGGACATCATGTAATATTTGAATTATCATGTAGAACGCTACATAGGATACATGTTTTTATTTTTTGAAAATTTAAGTGTTTATTTGTGCATATCCAATATTAAAGAACATAAATATCAGATAAAATCAAGTTACTGATCACATTTATATATTATGTCAATACAAATCCATCAACCTTTGACAATTGAACTAATCCAATATTAAAAAACATAAATATCAAATAATTTGGATGGGCCGGCCTTCCTTTTTGCCAAAATAATTTGAAACAAAGGTAAGTGAAAAAGAATCCACTTTTTCTCTCTTCTGGGCCCCTTTTTCTTCACCACAAATTGTCAACAAATGTAGCTGTCAAATAGACTTTGTCTCAATTCTCATTCATATTACATGCCCATATTCTCAAATTCTTTGGACTATTAATTATTTGGGATCGTTTGATTTGATTATAAGTTATATTCAGATTAATTATGATAGAATAAGTTTAATCTGAATATAAGTTATATTGAGATTAGTTAAGTATGACACATAATATGTAAGTTTTAGAGGTGTGGGGTGTATGCCTAAATCCTAATGGATATTTAGTTTTAATATTTCATAAATTAATAAAATTAAAAAACTTATGTTAAAATTGTAGAAAATTCAAGTGATTATAAAACAGGTAGGGAAATGTATACTTTGTATATAAGCTGACATGTGCGCGAACATTACGAAAAAAAGAAAATTATTTTCTAACTTGAGACAGTGAAAGAGTTAAAAATGTGTTACCCCAGCAACGTGATTATGATGGAACATACCAAGTAGGCCTTTGGAGTTTGGACATAAATTTGGAATTATTGATTTGGGTTGAAGTTGATTCCACAGTTGAAGTTTTATTTGAACACATTCAAATTTCACAAGTTTTCCTTTTTTACGTAAACAATTTTTATACAACCTTACGAAATGAAACAAGGTAGCAACATATATATCTTAAGTCATAATATTAATAAATCACATGTGTCTTTTATAAATATTTTTTATTATTACAAACTTTCAAATATACCTAATTTTACAAAGACCCACTAATTCAATAAATCAATAATAATAGTAACTAATTATTATTTATCTTTGGGAAAATGGTCTGAAAAATATTTCAACTTTGATTGAAATTGTCGCTACGATACCAAACTTTATGGAGAACCTTTTACCTCCCAAACTATTTAATAGCATATTTTAAAGGTATACATGTGCTAACGTGGACACGTTACTGTTTATAATTATGCAATATTTATGATGTCCATGTAGACACATATATACCTTTAAAATACACTAATAAATAGTGCTTGGGTAAAAGGTATCGTTACAGCAATTTCGGTCAAAGTTCGAATATATTTCAGACTTTTTTCCCTTTATCTTTAATAAAAGAATATAATCCTTACACATTGCAAGTCTCTTTAGATCGAGCATGAATCTTTTTTATATAACTTAAAATTACAGTTTTTTTTTTTTTTTTTTACAAAATACAAACTTATAAATAGAGTTCTAAGAAAATGAAATCACAAATATGAAAATTAAAATCCTATCTCTTAGGTGAATTAAGGATTTGAAATTAATATCTCAAACTGAAGTCAAAGTTTTGATCAAATGTAATAAACAAACACAGAATTTAGATCCAAATTACATGGTTAAATGAGCCATATATAATATATAACAGGGACGTTGCTCTATGTTGTCCTTAGCCTACTTTATAGCTTAGAAAAGAAAATTTTGAGTTCCACTAATTATATCCTCAAACTTCGAATTTCATCCCACATAGTTGTGTTTAACTAGACTAAAGTTTAGAAAATTGCCCTAATTTCACCATAATGTTGGAACTAACCAACAAAACTTCCAGAATTAGTGCTCCAAAATTGTCTCTTGAAAACTGAAAAGTAGTAAATAAGAACATGCTTCTGGGGATTACACACATAATTACATTATGTTCACATTATACAAAAATGGGAATCTGTCCCCTTTATAGCTTTGTGGGTTCTTCAACATACTGTTCTAGCACACGAGCCGATGATGCTTCACTAGTGCTAAAGCAGTTAAAGATATTCTTAACATGGTGTAATATTATTCATATTAGATAAAGTCTGCACGATTTTCTACAATAGGCGCACTTTTTATGTATCATTTTTTTAACTATCAATATGAGACATTGTTTACTTACCCAACAACTTTTCCTTCAACGAATCGGGATAAAGTAATAAGTATAAACAGTTTGTGCCTTTTCTGTATTGATGGATAGATTTCATGAGGAATCAGGTCCCTTTAAGATAAAATTCAACTTTGAACTTATGCTTATTCTAGTGTATTTTTCTCTTGTTACAATCAGAATCAAATAAGTCCCAAGTTACCTCCAATTGACTTGGATATTTATGCTTTGTCCTATAAAGCTGTTATGCCAATATATCTGGTTACTTTTGTAAAGTGCCCACATTTTAGAAATGTAATTTTTTGAAATCATTTTGCAAAATTAAATGATAGTTTTGAACAACAAACTTATTTGTAGGTTCACTTGATGTTCATTGCACGTTGAATATGTTAATGTACATAAGTAATTGGATTATTGGAGAATGACTAGTCACGAAGTTTAATGGATTTTACTTGACTGACATTTTTGAGAAACGTAAACCCCAAAAGAAAATGCTAGCAATGCTGTAATTACAATTGTTTTGTTCTTCCTCAGAATTTCTTTTCCTGCTGCCACTAGATAAACCTTGTGCCACTTTTTCGCCATTTTTGCATCATGAAATTCTTCGTCCCTACTCAATCCCTCTTTATCATTTTCTTTTTCCTCTGTATCATGACCTTTCGAACTTTCTATTTCCTCTTGTTGATTCTCTTCATGACCAGAGCTAGCAATTGCTGCCTTGTCGCGTTCATTGTTTACTGCTAATTCTTTTGGGATGATCACAAACAAAATCCCGTCTTCAAGCCTTGCACTGGTATCCTCAGATTTTGATTTTTCAGGTGCTTTCGTTGATTTCTGAAAGCGAATAAACTTATATTCGCCTACTTTCCTTTCTCCACTTACCTTTATATTGCCAGATGTATCAACTTGAAGCTTCACCTCTTCCCTTTTGAATCCTTCTAACAAAATAAATTAACCTCATAATTGGTAAGTTCGATCACTGCAGATAATGATAACGACTAACGATTGATTGAATAATTTATGTTAAAACACATTACCCTGACTCGAAAATTTGTAAATTACAATCGAAATGATAACTGAAAAGCAGATTTTTATCGAAAGCAAAAACAAGGAAATAATGAAGTATGAATACCAGGAAGATCAATAAGAAGATAATGGTTTTCCACATCCTCTATCCAACCGGAGGAAGGTTCAATATCTTCATATACTGAATTGGCTGAACTTGTCAAATTAGTCCCTCCTCTGTGATCCCCGTAATGTGCCATTAATTAGACTTGTTGGATGAACTTATTGTGTAATAATGTTAATGATGAGTTTATTGCAATTGAAATCGTACATATATATAATTGCCAGAAATAAGAAAATCCACGAGAAAATTTAGCCTGAATGGTGTTATATTGTTTATTTAATTATGAGCATATTCAGATAGCTTTTCTTGCAAGATCCTATAAATTTTTGTTCTGTTATTTTACCCTGCAACACACAAAACCTATATTTCTTCTTGAGAAAGGCAATGTTCTTATTCTATACTTTGCTTCAATTCAATGCTGATAGTTTGAAGTTGTTGCATCAATTGGAATTCTCTGTCCTTGGTGACTTGAAGGTAAGTTTCTTCCAAGGTTTCCCACATCTCCTTTGCAATAGTGCAGCGGACAATGAGGTACATGATTTCTTCTGATAGTGTTCCAAAGATCCAACTTCTCAGCAATACATCCTTCTTCTCCGGCCTCCCTATATCATCACAGTCACTACCTTTATCACTGGATTTGCCACTGCTACAAGTGGCAACTGTTTTTGCTTCATCCTGGACGAGATAGGCTAGTCTCGTGACTTGGATTAGTTGTAACATTTGAGTCCTCCATATCAGTTTAATGGAGATTGAAACAATGAGATGGTGAAGTGAAGAGGCTGAAAGTGTGTTGGAAGCTTATGTCATTTGGCTTCTAAAACAGAGTTTTAGCGGTCAAGAATTATAGCGGAAGAAGAACTTAATTAAAGCTCTGATAACATGAGAAATCTGAGGATAATGTATTGCGCAATTCTTTGTAGTAGCTAATGAAATTTACAGCGCATCATAGTGTGTATTTATACACTTACAAGTGGTACAGAACGTAGTGAGTAGGTAAGTTTGGAGAGGGATTTGAAGTAGGTACCATTGTTCTTTGCTGCTTTGGGTTGTAGGGCTTTCCTAGTTCAAGTGGTCGTAGTAAATGCATAATAAATTGTTGAACAACCGGAACGTTGTCAGAATAGGTAAGTTTGGAGAGGGATTTGAAGAATTCACTTGCCACCCAAATGGCCGCTGCATATGAAAGAGTGTTTCTTTGCATCTCAGGTGACGGAGAACAATTAAAAACAAACTATACATGCCGCAGTTTGATTGACACTGTTCTTCAATCATATCATGTATAATATATAGAATCTGAAGTGATCAGAATTCAGAAGCATACATAATGTTCTGTCAAGTGTCAAGCATCTTCTTATCAGAAAAGGCAATTCAAAAGTTCATTTCATAGTAGATTTCCAGAGAACTAGTTCCATGCATGTCTTAACAAGAACGTATTCAAAAATTTAAATCGTTTAATTGCATACGAAGAGTTAAAAAGAGTATAGAGATGCAATTCTCCTGCTTTGTAAGACACGGAACCAAAACGATTAAAAAGATTCATATCATATAAGGTTCAAATAATTAACCATCAAGAGAATCCAGAATAAGAACTTTTGAGTTTGTCAACACATGGTCATACTAATCTTCGACAAATCAAAATCAAGCTGGTTCCAAGATTTCAATAACTAAGAAATAATTTACTATTTTATACCTATTTTGCCCAAATCATTAAGTACTTCAAATTACTTCCAACATTAATGACTTAAATTAGAAGTGCTATAATATAATTATACTTCTATTTATTATTTTTTAAGAATTTGTCTAGTTCGACATGGGTAAATCATCATATCATATCATATTTTACTGTAAGTGGGAAGTTCGAAAGATGAAAAGTTAGATTATCATTTTACCCCTACACTAAATTAAACATCTAACTAATTAAATAGTATTATTTTTAATTATTTTTTGAATTGTAAGTTATTTATTAGAAAAGGAATATGAAAGAACAAGAGTCAATTAGGATTTCTAGAATTTTAAATAAGTACATGAATCAAGGTTTTGTGGAAGAACAAGAGCCAATTAGGATTTCTAGAATTTTAAATAAGTACATGAATCAAAGTTTTCCCCTTTTAATCTTAAATTAAAAAATATGAAGAGTTGTAGCTAAATCTATATATATATATATATATATATATATACCACTATCAAATACAAATTTGTCATCTTGCATTCTTCTACTAGCATTTCTATGTACTCCTATGGTAAAGTTCTTTCTTTTTCCATCTTCTATTTGTTTGTAAGATTTTTATCATTTATAGATTTTTTCAAATTGCAAAGGATTGTTTCAATTCTAATTCTTTATTTATGATTGTTTCTCTTTTTGAAACTTCTTGTTACTATTTTGTGTAGAAATGTAAAATCACTATACATATTGTTTTGCAATATATCTGATACTATTTTACTTGGAGTAATTTTGGTATTTTCAACTAATTACTAATAATTATACTTATTATGTTCACAACTACAATGTTTTGGAAATACAAATGGACACAAGAGAGGATTTTATTATTTTAATTTTATTTTGCTTTTACTTAAACTAATCAATAATTGAAGTGTCTATATTCATGAATTCAAATGAAGAGAAAAGAGATAAAACCCGAAAAATTTAGGATGGAGTTCTATACATACAACTACATAATCTCTTTCAATGCTATGAAATTATTCGGTGAATTAAAATAATTCTTTTTTACTTAATGCATACTAATTGAACATTTTTTAAGAAAAATTTTCTAATACTCTGAACTGTTTTATTTTATTCATCTAAATGATTGTTTTGCTTTTAAAATTGATAACGATATTCTCTGCATTTAATTTTTGAAGCTGGTATGAATTTTTTTTTATAAACCAACTAAATTAATTTATGATATAAGAGTAACGATAAAGCGTATAGCAAGTTTGACATCTTCACTTTATTTAGAAACACCTAAAAGAATTTTGAGGAACATGAATTCATAAAGTTAGAAATATCAAGTATAACTTCTACAATGACTAAGTTTGATAACCTTATATTTATATGAACTAAATTTATTTGATTCGACATTTTCATGGTTTCTTTTATAAATTATATATGCAATGTTTGGTTCATTGCTTTAAAGTTATGCATAGGATCGATCTAATACTATAATGTTATAATTTCACCCTTATTTTTAAAGGAAGAAAAGAGTAAGATGAATTGATTGAAGTTAAGTTGGTATTACATTTTAAAATATAAAATTTATTTAACTTTATGAGAATTTTTAATTATTGACATATAGCTTCCTCATTCTGTAAAAATTAGCTTCTTTCAAATTAGCTTACCTACTTGTATTTGATTAAACACGGGTAAATCTATTGGCAAAGTCAGGAAGTTGTTATTAGACCTTAAACATGATTTGAATAGATAATACATACACGTACTGTGATAGAAAGCAGTGTGAATATATAAAGGGGAACATATTTTTGCAAGTACGGCAGGTGTATCTAAAGTTGCCATGGCAGATATTTTTTGTGCACAACTTTATTGTGAACTAATATTTCATTAAAACTGAATGATTTTTGCTCCGAAAGCATATAGTTTCTTTCATATTTGGAGATGAGATAATTTTTCGGTTCCTCAAGCTTTTCATTTTTGATCTGTTCCCACCGCATTGGGGTTATGCTGAGAATTTTTTGAGACATAATGAGACATGACTAAAAAGGTATCTCCATACAAGAACAAACATAGCATATGATTCCTTTATTAACAAAAGGATAAGTCGAATTCACATGTTTGGAGCCCTCGTGATTTTTTTGGTTTTCATTTGTACAAGTTTATAGATTATAACGATGTAGATAACTTAAAAGTCAGTATCATAGGTATTATTATATAATTTGGAAAAGTTCTTTTAAGTAAATATGATATTAGTCATTTGATGCAACATAGTACCTTGGTTGTTGTTGACAAAAATTTTATTGATAAATATAAAGATTTAAGTAATTTAATTCAAAGTTCTAAAATATCATATAAAGTTGTACTATTATTTAACTTAAAAATTGTAGAAATATAGTGTATCTTTCTCTTGTTACAACCAGAATCGAATAAGTCCTTAGTTACCTCCAATTGACTTGAATATTTGTTGCTTTGTCCTATAAAGTTGTTATGCAAATATTTCTGGTTACTTTGTAAAGTCCAGTACATTTTCGAAATGCAATTTTATGAAATCATTTTGCAAAACTAGATGATAGTTTTGGACAACAGACTTTTATTTGTAGGTTCACTTGATGTCCATTGCACGTCGAATATGTTATCTACATTAGTAATTGGATTAGTTGTCACATGATCATAATGGGAGAAATACTAGTTACGAAGCTTGATTGATTTTTCTTGACTTGGATTTTTTAGAAATGAAAACCCCGAAAGAAAATGCAAGCACTGCTGTAATTACAATTGATTTGTTCTTCCTTTGAATTTCTTTTCCTGCTACCACTATACCTACCTCGTGCTTCTTCTTCGCCATTTTTGCATCATGGAATTCTTCGTCCTCACTCAATCCTTGTATGTCATTTTCTTTTTGCTCTGAAACATCACCATTCGAAAGTTCTATTTCCTCTGTATCCTTTTCTTGGTTATCTTCATGGCCAGAGCTATGATTTGCTGTCTCATGGTGTTCATTGTTTTCTGGTACTTCTTTTGGGATGATCACATACAGAATCCCGTCTTCAAGCCTCACACTGGTATCCTCAGATTTTGACTTTTCAGGTGCTTTCCATGATTTTTGAAAGCGAATAGATTTATATTCTCTTACCTTCCTTTCTCCACTTACCATTATATTGCCAAATATATCAACTTGAAGCTTCACTTCCTCCCTTTTGAACCCTTTAAACAGATTAAAAGAGCAAGATAAAAAAAAATAAAATAAACATCATAATTGATAATGATTGACTGAATAATATATATGTTAAAACACATTACTCTGACTTGAAAATTTGTAAAATACAATCGAAATGATGACCAAAAAAGCAGATTTTTTTCGGAAGCATAAACTAGGAAAGTATACCAGGGAGATCAATAAGAAGATAATGGTTTTGGGTATCTTCTATCCAGCTGGAAGAAGGTTCAATATCTTCGTATACTGAAGTAGGCCAATTAGCCCCTCTTTTGTAATACTCATAATGTGCCATTAGTTAGAGTTGTTGGATGAACTTACTGTGTAATAGTTTTATTGATGAAACAGTTAGTTGATGGATATTGTTTATTTTGTTATGAGCATATTCAAATAGCTTTTATTGTGAGATGCTGCAAATTTTTGTTCGATTCTTTTACCCTGTAGGCAAAGCCTATATTTCTTCTTGACAAAGCCAATGTTTTTATTCTGTGCTTTGCTTCAATTCAAATAGTAAAAAAGATAGAATTCAAAGTTGGTCATTTATTGCTAGTAATCCTATTCACATTTTGACATTACATAGAGGTTTATAGGCTAATTAACAACTGCCTCCAGATAACCACAATGTTGTATGTCACCTTGTTGGACGCAAACCCAGCACACTACATGTTACGATACAACTGCAATGCTTGGACAAACTCCCGATTAACCATCTCACAGAACAGTTTCTGTGCAGCTTTTCCAAGGCAATTGATTATTCCAAATTTTAGCACAACACTGATCCCTTTTAATTTATTTAATGACAAAACCGATCATAAAATTTAAAATTAGTTTTTTTTTAATAAAAATAGATACAAACTTATGGATAAGTTTTGAGAAAATGAAATCACAAACATAAAATTGAAATCCTATCTCTCAGGTGAATTTGAGATTTGAAATTAAAATTAAAATTTTGACCAAATATCATAACCAAACACAATTTTTTAAATCACAACTTCAATTGCATGGTTAAATGAGCCATATTAACAGAGACATTGCTCTATGTTGTCCTTCAGCCTATACTTTATAGCTTAGAAAAGTTCATTTTGAATTCCACTAATTATATCCCCAAACTTTGAATTCCATTCCACTTTATGAGTATTGTTTCCACTATACACTTTGTATTAATATAATTATACCTATAATAGTTAGGTTTAGATAGACTTAAGTTTAGAAAAATTGCCCTAATTTCACAAAACTTCCAGAATTAGTGCTCTTAAGTTGTCTCCTGAAAAGTAGAAGTAAATAAAAACATGCTTATGGGGATTACACGCATATTACATTATGTTCACATTATACCAAAAAAAGGGATTCTCCCCTTACCATTATATTGCCAAATGTATCAACTTGAAGCTTCACCTCATAATTGGTAAGTTCAATCACTGCAGATAATGTTAACGATTGACTGAATAATTTATGCTAAACACATTAGTCTGACTCGAAAATTTGTACATGATGGCAATGGAACGGTGCGGGTGTGAGGCGGAGCGGGTTTAGACATATGCAGGAGCAGAGGGGGCGGGTTGAAATTTAAAAAAAATTACTTTAACGCAGGGCGGGTTAGGGATTTCCAATATTCTGTCTTAATTCGTTCTTTTGCTCTCTCGGTTTTCTCATTATTGCTCTGGAGAGTAAGAAACTGAAACAATTATTCAAAACTGTAACTATTTTTAACCCTCACAAATAGCCTAACATATTAATAATATAATAATTTATTAGTTGACATACCTTTTTACAATTTATATTATCATATAATTGTAGTTATTTATGTGATTAACTTTTTCGATCCAAATGTATGTGACATCGTTGAAATTTTGAAATTCAAAATTTTAAATTTTGATTGTGAATTTGTAAATAAATATTTTAAGTTCTTTTAAAATAAAATTTTATTGATTTGGAAATTATATAAATAATACTATGAATAACAATAATTAATAACTTAAATATTTAATATATATATATATATATATATAAATTTCAATCAAACCCAGAAATAATACATTATTGACTCTCAAAATTTTAATTGTATCACTTAAATTGAGACGGAAAAAGTAATTAATGTTTATGGTCCAGAAAAATCATATTATTTAATGATCTCAATGGTGCAGTGAAATGACATATAATGAAGTGGTCTAAATTTTAAAATCATTAGCTGAGTAGTTTCTTATACAGTGAGATGACTAATTGCTAATTTAAGCAATTAAAAGTTTCACCTGTAACAAATTTTGTTATGTACTATATATATATATATATATATATATATATATATATATATAATACAAACACCACATGTATCTAAGGAATATCTCATATACAATGCATCATTTTAAACTCATTTTTTTTATCGAACTTATTATAATTTAAAATTTGAATACAATTTTGATGGAAAAAAAAAAAATAAATAACTTTGCACTGTATGGTGTGGATGCGGCCATGTGGGGGTGGTGGTGGGTGGGGTGAAAATGTTGATGGTTGATGCAGAATTTTGTGGTTTTTTGCAAAAAAAAACGCCCCCCGCTGTCATCCCTATATACAAAAAAAATGTAAAATGGAAATGCATATTTTTTTAAAAAAAAAAAAAAAAAAAACAATGAATACCAGGAAATCAAGAGAGATATAAGAAGATAATGATTTCTATATCCTATATCCAACCGGATATCTTCATATATACTTCATATACCGAATTCAAATTAACTTGTCAAATTAACCCCTCCTAGGTGATCCCCATAATGTTTCATTAATTAGACTTGTTGATTGAACTTTTTGTGGAATAATTCTGTTAGACCAATAACAAAAAGAAGAATTTATCTAGATACTAGATATTGACATTACATCTACAAACATAAAGATCTATAAATAACATTCAACCTGAAGGAGGTATGAAAGATTCAGTTTGCCACCACACCACAACACTTTAAATATTATCATTTAAATTTATTGTTAAAAAACAAAATGAAATTACAGATGAACAGAAATCACATAATCATGAAAAATCAAATAAAAATGAAATGTATGTCATGTATATGTTATGAATATTAATATGTTATGATATAAAGATTAAATTATAGATTTTTTGTGTTAATTGTGCATTTGCATTAATGTTTAATGTGTGTGTGCATATATTCTCCCAAAAACAAAAAACAACATCAATTATATATAATATATATATATATATATATATACATATATATAATATATTATTGTTCATAATTTATATTAACATGTTCTCCCCCCAAACCCATGTTATAAAATATAAATATAAAATAACAGTGACTCTAAAAATAACATTAACATCTGTTGTGCATCTTGTATATTTTAACATTATACAACAATAAAGATACAATAGATAATTATAAGATAACTAAACTAACTATATTAAATACTACTTCAAAAAAACCAAAAATTTAAACCAAAAAAAAAAAAAAAAAAAAAAAATATAAAAAAAAAAAAAAAAAAAAGTCATAATCTCAAAAATATAAAAAATAAAAAATAAATAAAAAATAATAAAGAAATATATGATAGATATGACACAATAAACTTTAAATCAAAATCGAAGCAAATCGTTATTGAAAGCAAATAACAACACCAAAAAAGAAAAAATATAAATAAAAATAAAAAAAAAAAAAAAAATTAAAAGAAAATATCATCAGTTTTTAAATTTTTTTTAAAAAAGATTTTTTAAAAAAGATTTTTTTTTTTAAAAAAAGAAATACTATATAAATCAAAGAACTAATGGAAAGTGATGCAAATAATAGAAAAAAACATAATACCAATAACAAAAAAAACAATAATAATATACAAATAATATAAAACAATAATAAAAAACAATATATCAAACATTCAATTTCAAAACACAAATTTTTTTAATTTAAAAAATTTTATACAAATTTTAATTTTATTTTTGTATGTAATTATTTTAGCTATTTAATTTGTTTAATTAACATGATGCACTGTTACTTAAGGAAATTCTGAGCAATGTCGAATGTATAAGTGCAGCAATTAATTCTGAAAAGAAAAATTATTAAAAAAAAAATAAAAAAAAAAAAAAAAAAAAAAAAAAAAAAAAAAAAAAAAAAAAAAAAAAAAAAAAAAAAAAAAAAAAAAAAAAATTAAAAAAAAAAAAAAAAAAAAAAAAAAAAAAAAAAAAAAAAAAAAAAAAATTTAAAAAGACATCATTTCAATTTCATTTAAAAATCAATTAAAAAAAAATATAATTCAATAAATCTCAAATAAGAATAAAATAATCAAAAAAAATTTCAATGAATTTAAAATAAATTCAAAAATCTCAAGAAAAAATTGATCTACATACCATGACTGACCAATAACTCGAACACGTCTTATTGAAACTATATATAGATTTTTATTTCCCGTATATATAATTTCATCATACATTATACATAATTATTTAAAGATATCTAAATTTTTTTATTATTATATAATTATTTATTTGTACATGTTTATAGTTTATAACGATATAGATAAATTAAAAGTTAATATCACGTCTTATTACTTCATGATTTTTTTGTTCTTGTAAATTGGTAGGAACTTAGGAGTAATATTTAATTGAGCTTAATGATGAGTATCACAAGTAATTCATTTTTTATGTGTAAAATTGTATTAAACAAATGCTGAAGTTTGTATAATTGTTCACACTCCGTTTCAATTTGTTTGTCTGGTTTTGACTTGACACATAGGTTAAGAAAGTAAAAAAAAATTCGAGTCTATTCATCATTGTATTAGTGGCATGGGTGGAAATGCTGAATTTAAGTCATTTACCAAATAATTCTGATTAAATAAATTCCAGGTTTAATTTATAGTCATCCTAATATTTATTTGATCTCAAATGTCTCTTAAATCCAAGTTAATCTACACTCATGGACCTTTGAGTTAAGATGAGTGTATTCGACAACTTGATAGTTGATATCTCACATATTCTGTAGAAGTAAATTTTTGTCTATGAAAAATATTCAATGTTAGAAAGTGTATAGTGTCCTAAAAGTGTTGTGAAATGCTGAGTTTTCTAATGACACTTGTTTTATTCGAAAATATATATAAAAGAACAAAAAAAAAAAAAAATTACGTTTTCGAAAAATCGATTAAACTTATCATTGAAGAGAAATCGGATTTCCAAAAAAACAGAGTCGCCACTTAATTTTTTTAGTAAAAAAATCAAGAAAAAAAACTTAAGATTTTCAAAAGATTTAAACAGATAAAATCAATTGAAAATAAAAGGATTCGAAGTTTGATGTACATTCCGAGAAGGTGTTAGGCCCTCGGAATGTCCGCTAACTTGCGGTTGACCGACGATTTGACTAAAATGACTTTGAATAATTTTTAAAATTTTAACTAAGTAAAAGAACTCATTTATTTTACTATTTTTTATATATGTACCTATTTTTCTTTGAAATTTTAACTAAGTAACAGGACTCATTTGTTTTAAAACTCGTTTATTCACTATTATCATTATTATTGTCATTTTAATTATTTTAAGGGGAAGTGAGCTAAAGGGGAATAATTTAGATGACAAGACTAAGAAGAAAAAAGAAAAGTAAAATAAATAAATAAATGAATATTTTTATTTGAATATGATAAAAAGTTGAAATGGCTATCTATGGGGATATAATTAAATCAAACCATAGTCAAATAAATGGTTAGTCAGCAGCATAACAAACAAATAAATAGCAAAGGAGAAGGATATTAGATTTGGACTTCTGGCCCAACTTTAGGAACCTGTCCTAGTACTAAAAATGACCCAAAATAATGAACATGGGCCTAGTTAATTAAAATCCATTGCTGCGAATTCTTTTGGGCTCTCTTTTAGGCCCATTTTCGCTCCCAAGCACCTATAATTCCATTTTTCAACCATGTATACGCGGTCCTTCGGCCTGTATACCATGTATACTGATGTATACCAGTTTATCATAGCGTATCGGCACGTGTATAGTCCATTTTGGACTTTTCCAAGACTTGTAAATCATTTCTTGCCCTTGTAATTTCTTTCCTTTTATTCGAACAAGATGAAGCTGACTAAAAAAAAAATTCAATTCGATGCAGGGATAGAGTCCAAAGGACTCGGATGGGATGGTGTTCATGCCAAAAAGATAAAGAAAAGGATTAGAATATGTTCTCACTACATTGACCAGATAGATTAATAAATCAACAAAACTAGCAACCAATGACAAAGTACTTCATATTTGCATCAAACATAAATTATTGCACCACTTCCAAATGAAAGATAATTATGAGACCATGACAAAATCACTGATGTAGTGAATAATATTAGCATGTTCATCCTATTCAACAATCTTCTAAAATGCTCAATCAAAATAGACTAATTTAGAACAAAAAAAAAAAAACTTAAAGAGAGAACGAAACTCAAGATCATGATATCAAAATAATAATGACGGTCACTACGGGCATCAAATTTAAATAATCTGGAACATATCCTTGCATCACTCACTTCACTTTGCTACTCCAAAATTTGACTAGACCAAACTACAAACATTAAAAATTAAGATAGAAAGATGGCCTTTAGATGGGAAATGAACACTAGCTCAGACATCCAACCTGACACACCGATTGATAGAATACTAATTAAAGGGGAACATGAGTATATTAAATCAGGGATTCACATATTAACAAGGGATGTTCAACTACACGTATTAATCAGTTCCAAACCTTATGCAAACAGAAAAGAAGTATTAGCATTTCCCTTAACACAAACACCAACTAAGGTCAAAGAACCATAGTTTGCCTCCAACAGGTTAATCAACCTAATCCATATTTAGCTTGAACTAACTAAATCATGCAATACAGCACGTTCTAAATAACATCAGCTTCAAATTCGTGGCAGCAAATATGGAACACTAAAGAACTCGAAATATTGATGCCTTGCTTCATTCCTTCAACTTGAGGTGAAAGAATGAAGGATGCGACATTGAACACTTACACATTATTATATATTCAAGACGAACAAGAACAAACTAGGACTTAAAACGACACTTTGCAATCATTCACACTTATACTATGAAGTATAAGAAGTCGGGAGCCAACACCCAACGCCTATATACATATCTAGATCACATTCAAAACTAGAGGATGAAGAGGACGAAGAAGCCTTAATTCCTATCGACAGTCAGAAACAAACAAGATAAATCGAGCTCACATGAGAAGGAAGAGGACTGGAAGGTCGATTGACAAAGCGGTAAGCTATATTATTGACTTAACATCAACAGCGAATCGAAACCAAACTAACTTTTTATCATTCAAACATATCAATCGTCAAGAAACAAGCACATCAGCATATTAAGCGTAACCGAAATACAAGCTGAAATCAAGAGTTACCTTTTAAGGTGCAGCGAACTGGCCAACAACGAGCAGAAAGTAGCGAGACTTCACCACCCAAAAAAAAAACGATGACTCCAAAGAATTCACGTGAACGAGGAAACGAGCAAAAGACTCTATCGACGCCACAACTCTCACTTTCTCCGTTTCTGAAACCTATTTCCTAATATTTGTAGGTAAACGTTCAAACTAATAGTTTGCAGTATTTCTTCTCAAATTTTGGTTAATTCCTCTCAATAATTTTCTCTAACGCCAAAATTTTCCACTTCCTCCCCCGGTTAGCAGTGAAAAAAATGGGCAACATATATATAAAGGAAAAAAGGGTTTGTGATTTTTTGGGGGAAAGAGATGAAAAATCAGGTAACCGGGGCCCAATTCCACATTCAAACTCCCAATCTCTTTCACCATTAAAGAAAGACAAACTTTTTCTGAAGCTTCAACTCCATTCCGGAAGAGGAAAGGGGAGATGGACGAGCTCGATCGATCGAGTGTACCCGCTGCTCGACGTGGCATCATCCCACAGCCCCAAGGACTGAGTCGCTGCTTGCTTTTGCTGCTGCGACAGGGACGGTCTGAGAGAGACGTTGAAGGAGACGACAAAGAACGCAGTGTACTGCCTACGTTCCTCGCTACTTTCCGTCTGCTAGCGTGAAGACGCCGTTTGGGAACATTTGGGAGCTGCTGTTGTTGTCGTCTCTCACGCCGTGTACTGCTCTATTTTCATCACTGCTGTCACTTTGGGAAGCTGTTTGTTTGGCGTGTTGGACTGCTGCGTAGAGCTGTTGTCTCTTGAGAGATTGAGGAGTGGGCCGGGTTAGGGGAATAGGATGTGGAATCGTAAGATGTTCCTGGGTTTCTTTTCAGCAGCTGGAGTGGGCCGGGTCGACTAGAATTAGAAGGAAAGTTGAAATTGCTGACATGAAAAGAGTGGGCTGCTATTAATAAAAAGGCCCAAAGCTTGGTCTCCAAATGGGTTGAATGGAGTGTTACATTTGACTATAATTGCAATAGAAATTAATTAATGATTTAGCCAAACGGATCAAGGAGGTAACCAAAAGAATCAACCTTAGCAAATTCGGCTAGAATTCAAAATAAGGCGAATTAATATAATTAATTTGTGAGCTTCTTAATCTTAACGAAATAAAATAGCCAATTTAATTATAAACTAAATAAATCAAAATTATACTCATAATCTAAACTAAACTAATTTAATAAAATATTTACTAAAATTAAGATCTTTTTGAGACGATTTTCGAATATTTAAGAAACACTAATTACACATATAATGATAAAATACTATAAAAATCGACTAGACTTACTCAAAGTAACCTCGAGAAATATTTGAATTCTATAAAACTAATTATTCTAAATCGTTTGAAAATTGAGAAGCTCGCGAATTAATTTTTATCGGGAGGGTCAAAATTGAGTATCAACAACACTGATGCTATTTTTTATTTTCTGGAATCCTTATAGATATAAAGGATTCCTTTACTCTGTAGTATTTCAGTACTAGTTTGGTACTGAATGGGTTTCATTACTAAAATTTACATTTTACTTGCATCATTAAATAAAAAAGGAAGTGTATAGTGTCCTTCTAAAGTCTTATTTTATCCTCCCCTCTGTTCTAATCTCTTCCAGAGTTGAAGTCCATCAGTGTTACGCAAAATGGAGGATAAAACAACAAAAGATTCTGAATCGATCAACTCAAATCGAAGGGGTAACAGTAGCCAGAAGAGGGAAAGGGGCTTGCAGATTGAAGGATACTCTCTAGAAGGGATATCAATAGCAGGTTATGAGACGTGCATAATAGTTCCTCGCTTAACTTAGCCTTTGATATTAGCAAGTGTCCTCAGCGTGCCATCTCCCAGCAGTTCATTTTCATCTCTCATGGACCACATAGGAGGATTGCCTATGTATGTTGCGACTCGTTCCCTTTACAGAATGAGGCCTCCTACTATTATTGTACCAAAAGTAATCAAAGAAAGGCGTTGAGAAGCTTTTTGAAGCTCACCGAGCTATGGATCACTCAGAACTGAACCATACTTTGATTAGGTTGGATGTGGGTAAAAATCTACTTGTATTGTTTATATAGTTCTCCTTATTAGTTATTACAAAGTTGGAGTTGGTTCTAATTTCACAATTTAAGTGAATATGTGTTTGTTCATACACAGGAGAAGAATTCTACTTGAGGAATGATCTTAAGGTTTGAGCATTTAAGACTTATAATGTCATTCCTAGCCAGGTTGAGTACTTTCCTTAATGCTCTGAGTTTCAATTGCTTATTTTCCCTGCCCATGCTTCTTTTTTGCCGGTATTAAGTGGATTCGAACCAAAAAATATGCTTTGTACTTTCTACGAGAGGAAGCAGTTGCTACAGTTTATGCCCTTTGCATTTTGATCTCTTGTTATATTACTGTTGTCTATTTGAGGTTTTAATCACCTGGTTTTTATGGTGCAGGGTTATATAGTATATTCAATCAAGCAGAAGCTTAAGCAAGAATATGTTGGCCTTCCGGGAGATGAGATTAAGAAGTTAAAGTTATCAGGTGTGGAGGTCTGTCAAGATATCATAGTTGGTTAGGAATTTATCTGATTGCATTTGTTTATTAAGGTTGGTTTAAATTCCAACCCAAGGGGTGCTTTTACATTGAGCAATTTCTTTTTGACACAGGTGCACCCTGCACCTGTGCAGCTTTTTTTGGTATATAATCTTGCACAAGAGTGCATCTGCAACAAACTTCCTGCATATCTTATGTATCACAGTATCAGTATGACAAAGACTCTTTGGTTTTGACAGATCACGAACACTTCAACAGCACCTGAAATTGCATTTACAGGAGATACAACGTCAGACTTCATTAAGGATCCCAAAAATGTAGATGTTTTGAGGGCAAAAATCCTCATAATGGAGGTAAATTCCCTGTCTTCATCACCTGCCAAAAATGTACCTCGCCTAAAACATGACGCTCAATTTCCACGACTCGTTGTAGCCATTTTTTCCTCCCTTGAAAGAATATTTTCAGTATGAGGTTTATGTGGCTCTTCTACTTCTGGTCTATATCTGGACATATAATGACTCCAGTATCTTTCTTAAATTTTAGCAAACACCCCAAGGAGCATGACATAAGGCCTTG
Source organism: Solanum pinnatisectum (assembly GCA_035578085.1). Classification (NCBI taxonomy): domain Eukaryota; kingdom Viridiplantae; phylum Streptophyta; class Magnoliopsida; order Solanales; family Solanaceae; genus Solanum; species Solanum pinnatisectum. The sequence goes on along the minus strand of CM069078.1, from coordinate 46,862,349 downwards.
AGGACCACTGTTTGATTTTTCACACTCTTACTGCCTATCGTGTCATCTTCAACTTATGACACTTTGCTGAGTTAATTTTTAGAAGGTCTCCTATGCATTTCTGTATAATCCAACTATATCAACAGCATGAATTCATCAACTTATGGAGTTAACAAAGTTGCCGACTAGTATGTATCACTTATCCTTATGATGACGACGCAATTGGATTAACTAATTAGCCTATTAACTTTTTACTAATAACTTAAGCTCGGAGAGCATCGTTACTTGTGTTCACTCTTGTGCAAATAACATCATAGATGGTACAGTAGAATTGGCAGTTGGAAGATCCTTAGTTCAATTTGCCTTTTCAACATTACTGGTTCCGGAGATTTAAGTTCTTCTTTGTGATTCTTCTCCAGAGCACTCATGTGGAGGACAAAACGACAGCAGATAATGCAAGAGAATATGGACATACTCATCTGTCTGAGGTGATTCTTTTTGCATTAATTCCTGATAATCACTTTTGATTAACCTCAAGATTTTACTGGAAGATATGCGTTATAAAATTATTAGAAGTCTGATATACTTTTCTTTATGCGTTGATTATCAATTTCGCAGACATGTTTCAGAACAAAGCCATCCTTTTAATCGACTTTTCGGCCCGCTATCAGTTGGATGTAAGTTTGATTCTCTCTCTCTCTTGATGCACACACCAAGCTGTCACCAAATCTAACCAAGTGTCCTAGATTCAAAACTTCTAGAAACTACTCTGGTTGAGCTTCCCTAAGAAGTCCAGCAATACCTTCTCGTTCACGGGATGACGTACTCTCAAATTTTTACTCTCTCTCTCTCTCTCTCTACTATTTTGGTTTGTGGAAAGTTGGTAAATAGGATAGAAATGGAAGTCAACTGTGTTTAATTTCTTATGTCTGTCATCAACTCTGTTTAATTTCTTATGTCTGTCTTAGAATAATTGGAGAGACCATTTCAAATTGATAAAAATCCACCGTCTGCCCCTTCTTGTAGCACACAGTAATGGCCCCTGGTTTTAGTAACCTTTGACTTCCACAATTAGTTGCGTAAAAATAAATCTATCTCTCCCAATATATTTTTCTTTTTAATCGGTTTAAAAAAAATATTATTCTTTATATTTTATAGTAAAAAAACTTAATTTTAAAATTATTTTTTCTTAATATACATGTATTTATAGCCTGATCCGTCTATAGATAATTTTTATTATTTTTATGTTAAATAGAATAGTGTCATATTAATTAAGACGAAAGAAATAATATTTTTCACTATAAACCGTCGTAGTTGTACAGCTATCAAACAACATCCCCACCACCTGGATGCTACGTAACTATCTTCACCAGTCCCCAAATATATATAGATCGATGCCCATTAATTTACAGTAAATTAGAAGACTAGTTCTCAAATTTAATTTTGTTGAGTTCTCTCTGTGTGCTAATTAATTTTCCTGCATGAATATTGGGAGGATTTTGCTAAGTAAAAAAAGTGTATCAGGACATAATTCTTCTAATAAATCGAAGAAGAGGAAGAAGAAGAAGAAGATGGAATTTGAAAAGAGAAAGAGTTCAAGGGAGAATATGGTTCAAAAGTTGTATGATACTTGCAAGCAAATATTTGCAAATGGTAAGGCTGGCTATGTTCCTCCTCCTCATGACATCCAACGACTAACCTCCTTATTAGGTATGTATCATGTCTAATTTTACTCGCTCATGGTCGCAGACAGGATTTTCACTTCGAGAGAATTCAAAATAATCATATATAAAAAGTTTTAAAATTTCAACATCATGTATCTATGTCTAATTTTACTTATTTATAATAGTTTTAAAATTTCAACATCATGTATCTATGTCTAATTTTACTTATTTATAATTGTAGTCAGAATTTTCACTTCAAAAAATCAAAATAAACATACATAAAAAGTTTAATCAACCTCTTAATATTGCAATTATTCATCTTAATTTGTATTTCGAAGTTAAACTCAATGAATATTAACATGACTAAAAAAGTCTGGATAAGTTAAATACTCCCTTTCTTTCAAAAAGAATGGCTCAATTTCCTTTTTAGTAAAAGAATGTCCCTTTTTTTTTTTTGCAACACTCCAACTTTAACTTTCCACTTTACATGTTTAAGGCCACAAGGGCATTTTGATACATTTAACATAACTTTAATTTAGAACCACAAGATAAAAAAGTCTTCTTTTTTTTCTTAAACTTCGTTTCAAGTCACAGTAGGTCATTCTTTTTTAAATGAAAGGAGTATACATTTTCATAATTCCACATTCAGATCTCGAAGTTAAAGTTTTGAATCTATCTATTTTGTTTACTCTTTTTCTTTTCCTTGTCTTGGTCTTTTTATTTATTTTAATTGGATATTGATGTGACATTTTACCAAGTGAATGATTTATTACAAGTGTTTGGAATTTAGGTGCCATTAATTTCCTCTATTTATTGACTACGTACGTACTCTCTCTTTCAAATTTTCAAATGTCCCTACGTGGCTTAATTAATTCATTAATGAGCTAATGAAGCTAGTTACACCTAAATAAACTTTATCCTAACGCCAGATTGTGCCGGTTTGTATATATCTCTACTAAATTGCTTACTCATGATATATTTATTTTAAAATATATAATGGGAGATAAGTCTTATTATTTCAAAATCAAACTTTATAAAGTAAAAATATTCTAGTACTAATTTTATATATTCAATTTTAATCTCTCAATTTACCTCTTCATTATATTTCCTTCTTGTTTTTTAGTTTCTTTTCGAGATGTAATCATACATTTGAATGATTTAATTTATAACTTTATGAAATAATTTCATAAAGTTAAGCCATTAGTGAAAGAGTATGCACCAACATAAGGCAAATGCAAGACGTCATATACAACAGATAATCTTAAAGAGTAACGGAAGTTTGTTATATTTGCCTAATTATACATAATTTTGTATTATTATTATTATACAACGTGTGGCAGATAGTCTGGAACCAAAAGATTTCAAGTTTACAGCACCAAGCTTGGAATTTTCGAGTACAAATCCTCCTGGAACCGTGGAAGCTCCTCTTGTTACCTACATTAAGATCCACGAATGCAACAAATTTTCGGTACTAATTTTAAAGGGTCGAAACGTCAAAAATACATCTAAAGTATTCGGTTTTTTTGGAGTTTCCTATCCTAATTATCATATGTTTTATTTTCTTTACCTAAATTATTATCAATTATTTATCGAAACACACACCTCAATTATATGTTTGTTTCCTTTTTCTACATGAAATATCACCATTGATATTTCATATTGGAAAAGTGAACAACTGATAGTTGAGAGATACTGTATCGATAAATATTCCGTGATAGTTGTGGTAGGATATATACTCACACACATGAGCTTGTTCATGTATGAAACTTAAAAAATTGAGATATTTTAAATGTATTTTTTATCCTTCACACTATTTTAATTAAATTAATGAAAAAACGTTTGTTGGTGTTGTGGAAGAAATTTAATTAATTAGTTTGAACTCATTTTTTCAAGTGTAGATTGGGATCTTCTGTTTGCCACCTTCAGGGGTAATTCCTCTTCATAATCATCCTGGCATGACTGTGTTCAGCAAGCTACTAGCAGGAACCATGCACGCCACGTCATATGATTGGGTGCACAATCACCACCACCAGGCTAATCATTGTAAGAAAAATCCTTAATGTTACATATATAGAATTAATTAACACGATAATTAATTAAGTAATTTACTACTCCCCCGTCCACATTTACTTGTTATGGTTTCCTTTTTCAGAGTCAAACTGTAAGAAATTTGACTAACATTTTACGATGTACTTTTTCATCATATTGATATACAAAAAATTGCAATTTATAGTACTTTTCTATAGTTTTTGAACATCTAAAGTTTTTGTTTGAAATAACGAATTAATGTAATCTAAATTAACTTTCGAAAAATGCAACATGACAATTGAAGATGGACTTTGTGCATAATTGACACTATTATAATAGAGTATGCGTCGATTTTTATATATACTCATAGTATAAATAATGTTTACACTATCTTCAAATTTTACTTATTATAGTGTATTGCCTGATCCGTCTTTTTTCCATTTTGTTTGTCGCTATTTCTTTATAAGTTCATATTTTTAAAGAAAGACGACACATATAGTCAATATACATTCACTAGCATCACACATGAGATGTTTGAAATCATAAATTTAAAAAGTGCGTTCTTTATAGATCGCGGGCATCAAGAATCTAGGATGAGGCTGGCAAAAGTACATGTTGACGCAGACTTCACTGCACCATGCAAATCTTCAGTCCTGTTTCCGGAATCAGGAGGAAATATGCATTGCTTCAAGGCCCTAACACCATGTATCCTACTCGATGTTTTAGGACCACCATACTCTGAACCTGAAGGCCGTCATTGTACATATTATCAACATTACTCGTATGATCACATAAGTTTTTCCGGTATGAAATTCATAAAATATAATTTGTCGAATATCTACTACTTTTCTATAAATTGATTTCTACTTATATTAATTTGTGAATGGAACTGTATGCAGATGTTAATAAAGAAATGAAGATGAAGGAAGATGAGACAAGATCATATGCATGGCTTGAAGAGCGAAAAGATGAACAGTTCGTTGTGTTAGGAGGAACATATGACGGTCCTACAATCAAACTATGAATTAAAGACCATAGCAAATGTATATTATTAGAGTATTATTTTTGTATATTATTGTATGATATACATATAATATACAATTTTGATACAAATAGTGTATCTTTTTATCTATAGTTGGCTAGGCGAATGTAATTATTTTGGCCGGCCGACCAAATATGTAACTTTCCTTATTTATAACTCTTCCAATTGATAGCCAAAATATCTTGTATTCCAATTGGTCTGTTCAGTTTAGGGAAAAAACGGCTGAAGTTTAATCATATAAGCCTTTGTGTGGATTTAGTTAGTGTCAGCCAACACTGCTTCGTCAAAAATTTTTGAAAAAATAAAACATGACTACTATTAAAAAAATAAATCATAATACATGAACAAATAACTAATCTTGGCCTGTTGGTTTGGCGCATGACATGTGCAGCACATCATTTACTAAAAATCTTGCATACGCCACTGTGGAAGTCATTCCGAAGTGATTAGACTTACAAATATTTTCAAACTATGAATTATAAAATATGAATTTTGATTTGAAAGGTTGTTCTAAGATTGAATTTTTGTTCACTTTGGCCCAATGTATAACTCGATTTGGATCACTTCCAACTAGAAGGCCCACAAATGAATGGACTTGCTAAGTGTAACCGTGGGCTACAATACAAATGATGTGGGCTGGCCAGTTTTTGGGTCGCTATTTAATATTTAGCCATTATACTTAAGAAAATAACCATTTAGTAAAAATAAACGTTAAAGGTCTTTTCTTTTTTTTTCAATCATCAATGGTTGGCTACAGATGACTACATTACATCAATTATTACTTATTCACCACATCTCCATGTACAATATAGTATATTTTTTATTAAAAAATTACTATAAATTGATATTATAATAGAAACTATTGATCTTTCGCTTTGTAGTTCAAAATTTAATTATTTAAAACATAATATATCACAACAAAATAAAAATTAAATTATCTAGCTAGTTTAGTATATATATCTTTAACCATAAGAAATGTTAAGATTACAAGAGGTAGCCAGTAGAGAGGGTCTTTAATTTGGAATAATTTTCAATAAAAAAATAAAATTAATGGAATGATGAAAGAGGTAGCTCAATGTAGTAAGATTTTGCTATGCGCGTGGTTCAGTAATAGACGATACTACAAATATCTAATTAAATAAATATAATGGCCAACCAATCTACGTAAACAAATGAAGGTATAGTATGCTTAAGCATTAATATGGCTTGGTGGTCAACTATTTAGATATATATGTATTCACGCCGATTTTTATATGAATGTGAAATTGAAATGCAAAGCAAAGTTGTATCCAACTACTTATTTTTTTTAATATATATGTTGAGGATATATAATAATTTTGACCTGGTACCACTCGAGTCCAAATTGTAAATATTTTATTACATAAATCTGATCAGTTTGTATCTTGATTGGCTAGTTTTAATTAGCTGGCACGAGGAATAAATAATTTGGACTTTTGAGAATTTGTTGATGATCATTGACTCTTTCACACTAATCAAAAAAATAGTCTGACCTACGTAAATTGTAGGATTATTGACAAGGAAAAATCTATTAAATTTGCAAAATCTTATAACTTAAATCGATCTATCCGTGCATTTCTCTCTTAAATCATCTTAAATAATATTTGGCGGTTTTTAGAAGCCTAAAAGAGTCTATTACCAAGGATTTCACTTTTTTGAATATCTCATTTGTATCTTGGAGATGCCTCAACAATAGGATAGCTGAGACTTTATTTAATTCTCATTGTTATCGTTAGAACTTTTAAAATGAAGAACATCCGATCGACGAGATCAATACAGGACAATGTTACAATGTTCTTATCTCTAGAGTGCACATCTCTAACTTTATATCAAAAGATGGAAATGAGACAATCAAGAAAATGAAAATCTGTATAAAAGACCTTTTTAATACGGAACACGTATATATATATAAAGCTGAATATCAGCTCGCTGATGTGGCATGCTTCAATGGCGTATCACTATTTTTCAATATTTTCAGAATTTTCAATTTTTACCTTCATTTTCTGCTCAAAAATATGTTTAAAAAATCATACTCTTCCCTCATTATGAGCCTTCATAACATTTATTTCTTTCAAAAGTAATGATACAATGACTATAAATGTACAATAACTAAAAAGGAAACGTTAATTTTGCTTAGTTTAATTTGATTTTAGTTACTGCTAAATCGACAGTAACTAAAATTAACCAAAAAAATAATGTTAATTTGAGTATAGCATTAACTTAAAAAGGAACGTGAATTTTGCTTAATTTAATTAAACGACAGTAACTAAAATTAACCAAAAAAATTAATGTTAATTTGAGTATAACATTAACTTAAAAAGGAACGTGAATTTTGCTGAATTTAGTTAAATTAAATTACTGCTAAAATTGGAGGTAACTAAAACTAACCAAAAAGGAACATTAATTTGATTAGCGGAAGATTTCTTATACAAAAAAAACTAATGACTAAAAATTAGCACTAATTAAGAGATTTTTATTTTCTTAATTGTGAAACTAATGATTAGCTGTAATTTTCTTCCTTTCCGTTTTTCATCAACAGTTTCATTATTTTCAATTATATTAATTAGTATGTATTAATCTTTGAGTAATTATATTTTAATTAATTTTGTATCTTTTCATATTCTATATTTTTGTACTATATATAGATTGGAAGTGTATTTTTTTTTCATATAGTAGCTTGCTTATTATATTGTTTTTAACTATATTGTTAGTCTAAATATTTTTCTTTCTTTTAATTTCAAAATTGGTCATTATAATAGACATGATTTGACGATAAGGAATAAGATTTGAAGAATGTGGAATGAGATTTATTTCAAGATAAAAGGTTAATTGATTTATAATTTTTCACTTTTCACATATGAAACTCAGATGACACTAATTAAATTCTCTTTGGTATGTTCAATCTCTTATTTGACTTCTTGATCACCTTAATTCTCATAATGTATTGTGAAATTATGTATGTTGAAGTTTTTTTTTTTTTTTTTGACAGAATGTGTTTGGCAAGTGGACTAACTAATGTGGAATACAAAGTCATCCATGAGACAAAGAACAAATTGAGATGCCTGATGAGAAAATTTTTGGGGGAAAACATTCACGTACAAGTAGGAGTTGAGAATTTATCTCGATAGTAATCATAAATTTTCATAATATTTTGTTACATTAGATGTTTGTATGGCAATTACAAGACTCCTCTTAGTGAAGTTATTCCTAAATTAGAAGATCAATCATTCCCTCTATTGTCACCATATAAGTGTGCTAAATGAGTTTAGAAAGCATAATTATGCAAGTTTTTCATAGAGATGCCATGAGTAAGTTTCATTGTTTAGACAACTACATTATTGTACATTCATCAATTTTTTGAAGAAAAAAACTTGTGCTCTTTTGAATATATTGTCTCAAAGCCTATATCAAATATGCATAATAATGTCATATGTACTTCACTTTGTTAAAAAAATATGTTGTGTGTTTTTGTGTTTTTATGATTTTAGTTTTTGTCATTTTTCTTTTATTTGAAATGCAAATTTCCTTATTTTTAAAGGCGGTTCACCTAACACCAATAAAAATATTATTTTTGTGTTTTAATCAATATAACAAAATTAAATTTTATTTCCCCTATATGAAGTTATAAAAATATTATTTTTAATTTATTGATTTTCTTATAAACCACGTAAAGCGTGGTCAAATTCACTAGTAAATTTGGACTCCATAATTATAACAATATAATAGGTTAATGTAAAAACGCTTTAAAGATTTTGAAATTAGTGAGCTCAAATTCACATATGATTTTTGGATTATTGAATTTATTTAGTTGATGGTCAACTCCTTCATAATATATTACATGGCCACTGCCTCCTATTTTAATTTGCTTGTATGACTGGTTGGAAACCAAGTCCTAAACTGTATTAATATTTAAATTTGTTAGTTCTTGGATCATGTTTGTTAATATTTAATAAAATAAAATATCTGCATGATGAAACGACTTATATAATAAAAACTTATCCCAATTATACAGTAATATAACTATATAAGATATTGAAAGGTCATTGACCATATGATAATTAATTAATAACATGTCATGGCATAAATGTTGCCTATATATTAGGCATAACAACTCCTTCCTCAATTAAGTCAAAGGAGGATCCACCATTACTTCTTTCTGTCAAAAAAAAAAAAAAAAATTCAAAAATTGTATTTTACAAGTTTGAGTTCGTGATTTTATTGCAATTTATACCATTTATATTATTTATATTTATTTTGCGAACATTTTAATATATATAAATAGATTAACATAAAACTAGTAGATTCAGATAAATCCGTAACTTGGACACAAACAATATGAATATTTATACACCATTACATCTTATTAATACGTATGTGCCTCTAACCTAGCCATATATTAGGTGGAAACATATACAAAAATCAAAATGCATGTACTATAGTCTATATATGACCCACAAAATCTAGGAAACTACAGTGACGCTAGTTCTTAATTATCTCTACAAATTGTGAACAAAAAGGCAATAATAGAAGGAAAGAAAATCACTACAAAATAAATTGAAATTAGTCATGAATTTTATTGCTAATTTGTTGCTAAATTAATTGAAACTAACATGATTTTTTACTAATTCATTATTAAATAGAATTATATATGAATTTTAATGTATAGCTATAAAATTTATCTCGTTAATTTTTATTTTTATTTTTCTTTAACAATACATAGAGCTTAACCTCGATCTCAAGACCTATTTGAGGATGGGAAATAATAGAGAGGGTGGTTAATATGCTGACTTTATAATAAATATTTCATGGTCTAAAAGCAAGAAAAGTCACTCAAGCAGCTGCAAAATTTAAAAAGTGCAAGGTCAAAAGACCCCATGTTCATATTAAATCGTCCCTTAGCAAGGGCATGTGTGTTAAATCAGCAAGTTGGATTGAATTTTGACAGGTTATAGTGAATTGAGTTAATAACCCGCTTAAATATAATGATTAGCCAAAAAGTTACTTGAGCTGACGCACGTAAAAAGTCGATGTAAACAATTAAATTTTAATTTTATTTTTTTTTTGTAATTTGTTTACGAATCTAATTTTTTTTTACTTTTATATAAAGAAAAAAATGCCGTCTTAAATATATTTTGACAAAGTTTTTCATGAATATAAATTATATGTCAATTTAATTTTTAAACTAGCTACATTGAATTAGTTAAAATAAATAAATCATTATCCAATTCAAACCTAAAAAAAATCAAAGGATCATAATTTTATGAACTAATTTTGACGGTTAGCAAGTGGAACTCTTCCCTGTTGAATTTGACAAAGACGTTGAAATGAAGCACATATTCACGTGACATTTAATTAAAAAGGCATAAATTGATTGTAAAACTGATAGGAGTATGTTATGTTTATATTATTATATAAAGATTAAAGAGTTAGGTAGTTGCAGCAGCCAGACGAGCCGTACGCGTCCTTCACACAGCTCAGTAAACATTTTATATAATCTTAAAAAAAAAAATAGAAATTAAAAAATCATCATCGATTTATCGTTAAATAACATATATCTAATGTAAACCTTTTTTATAATCCACGACTAATCTCTCATTGCTAATTCTTTACTCTCTTTTTTTAATAGTTGTTCAATATACAATATAAGACTCAAGACTCTTTCCTGTCATTGTATTGGATAACTTCAAGTTGATTAATTTTACTAATTTTCGCATAATATAATGTCATTGAGAAGTATTAACAATTAAAATGATCATCAATCTAGTTAGGGTGTGCACTAACAGAATTTTACTATTTAAAGTAATTGGATTGTCAACCTGCACGTCTGAATTAAGCAAGTTAATAAATTACCTTAAGTTAGACTTGAATACATAATTAATTACACACGCTACATCATATATTTTTTTCCCACGCGACATTTGAGATTTTAAGTCTGGTATTTGAATTGAAGTTCGACTATATTTGGATTCCCTTCTAAGGGTAAAACAATATTTAACAAAGGTGATTCCATTCCATATCCCCCTTTAATTATTAGATGAACAATTTTTCATAAAGCGCTATCAAGGAAGAATTACAAATCACTTTGAATCAACCAATACTATTCATTATCAGTTTAGGGAGCAGATAGGATCGGAGTCTTATACGGATGGCTTAATTAGTTGAATGTTATTGTAGAAAAGGTCATCTATTCAATTTTATTCAACAAATGTCACTAACTTATAATTAGAAATTATTTTAATCTGCCCTCCTTAATTTCACCTAAACACTAATCATCATTAATGTTGATTTTCAATTTTCATGTTTACAATGTCTCCCTTGCACCTATTATATATATATATATATATATAACTCAGTTGCCCTTAATATTAATTTTCAGATTAAAAATGCCCTTTATTTAAAAAAAAAATAATAATAACACGTGTGAGGTTTTAATTAAATAGAAGACCCAATGTGTCGTCAAGGCTTAAAGGTAAGTCCTACTGATAGTTCAACCAACTTTGTTAGGCCAGAGCGTTGGTCAATCAAGAATGCCGACTTTCAAAAGATGAGTGTAAAGGAGGTGAGGCATGCTCTGATGGATATGTGTACTGGGTGATGTGATCACTAGAAACAAACACGGAAAAAACTGAGAGTGGCCTATGTGGTGGCCTGGTCAAGATGCAACACTTAGATGGTTCAGTCATATGAAGAGAAAGTGTGTAGATTTTTCCGCAAAAAGGCGTGAGAGGTTGGTTATAATATAATTAGGAGGGATAAAGGAAGAACTAGGAGGAGGTGATTAGAGAGAAAATGACACAACTTCAGCTCACAGAAGACATGATTGTAGATAAGAAGATATAGAAGTCGTGGATTTAGTGTAGAATGTTAAGTAGCCGAGTGTTAGTCACACAACTTCACGTGGCTGAGGTAGGGGACTAGCGATCCTCTCCATTTCTCGTTATTGTAATAGTATTTAGAAATCACATACTTAGTTTCGTTTTTCTATCGTACTTCAAATTCTTCCCTTTATTTACCCAAGAGTCTATCGTACCAAAACAATCTGAATTCTACCCCACAAAAATAGAGATAAGGTTAGCGGGTACCATAGATTGTAAGTTAGATTTGCAAGATCCAAAAGTGGACTCATCAATTACTGGCAATGGACCCAAAAGGTATCTACGTTTAATTATAACTTATGAAAGACAAATTCCTATAATGGCTAATATAACCTGTTTGACTGGCCATGTGACTTCCCTTCAACAATATTATTATTATTAGCTGTTGCAATTAGCAGCCCAAACACGGTATGGATCGGTGACCGGACCCTTACGGAGTAAAATCCTCTTTCTTTCATTTATATAAATTATTAAAAACTTAAAAACGTTGAAGATTTCTTCTTCAACCATTTTAAAAATGTTTTTCCTATATTAGAAAAGAAAAAACTAATTAAATATGCGTATATTCCTAAGTTGTGTGCAACTGGGCCATTGACATTTTTTTGTTTTGTTTGTGGTGTTTGAAATTTAATTATTTTGGACAAGTCAAATACTGTTGGCTTAGCCTTATAAATGAGACCATAAAATTGCTTTTTCAGATATAGCTAAAGGTAGAACTCACAGAAAATAGAGAAGAGAAAAGATATAAGTTTGTGTATGCATATGGAGGCTGTTTTCAGAAAATCAATTCATGGAGGTGTAGTCAAACAGGACATAAAGATTAAATCTGGTGAGGAAGGTTTTGTTGAAGATATAAATGATCTTAAGGTAATCACATCAAATATTTTGCTATTTGTGATTTGGATTTTGATGATTTCAACATGACAATGAATATAGAATTACTAGTGCATATATAGTACTTTTATTAGTTATAGAAAAAATGTATGCATGGTTCTGAAATTATGTTGAAACTATTAAATGTTAGCTCGAAAGGTAAAAGATAAAATTTCAGGGATATATATAGAATTTAAATCTATATTTTGCATGAGAATTGGAAACAACTTCAAACAGATCTATCACTTGATACCTAGATGTCAATTGGAAAAGATTTCAAAACACTAACTATATATATATATATAATATCTTTTTAATGACTTGATAGTGTAAAACAGATGACGTATAAATTATAAAACTTAAAAGGCGAGATTAAAATAAGCTTAGTGCTCTAAATTAAATCAGTTAACATCCTATTAGATCTCACAAGATGATCTATTATGCTTCAATTCAGGTTGGAAAGGAAAGAAAATCAGTACATAATGAGGAGGATAATTCGAAGTCCTCTCAGCAAAAGGATCTCACCGGGGACAAAGAGGTATAATTATCTCCTTGAATCTTATCGATTTTCTTGAGTTTGATCTGTTCATGATATTTGACTTATGTATGATTAGTTTCTATGTAATTTGTGTGACTTGTTAAATTTTATAACACTAGTTAGTTATAAATAGCTTGCAGGAGGGTAATTAGTTAAAGGGTAATTAATTATATCCAGCCAGATCTCTTTAAAATTTAACTATTAGTGAAAAATCTTCATATAATATGGAAGCAGATCTAGGAAGATGATCTAGAGTACAAACATATGATGAGTTCGTTAAAACCTAATAGTTTTTGCATATATACTAAGAAATTCACGTATTTGATTGTGAACTGCTCTATATTTTATTGTATTGACGTAATTGAAAGAATCATGAAAAAGACCAATATTAACTTGAGATAGCTAGCTTATTATAAAAACTCATAAATATTGAATCTTAAATCTACTTCTTAGGAATTATAGAAGGTTGATGCCTTCCGCATCAAGACATGTTCATATATACTTCTCCCTCCGTCCCATAATAGTTGTCCACTATACTATTTTGAGATGTCCAACAAGATTTGTCTACTTTATGAAATTAATGGATAATTGTACACTTAGTTCCTAATTTACTCTTATAATTAATTATAATTATTTTCTATTACATTTTTCAGAATATTATATTCAAATGATGATATAGTAAAATTTTTATTCTATTTATAATTTTTTTTAAATATGTAAAATTAATAATGGAAAAGTATTGTTATACGGAAGAAGTAATTGTCATGAGAACGTTGAAACGATAGAATGTGGGGAGTTGATGAAAATGTGAAACGTAAGGGAATTGGAGGATCCAAATCACATGCAGGATAAGTCAAACCAAAAATGTTTTTGTCAGGAACATTAAAGTCGGCAGAGTTGTCAAATATTAATTTTCAGTCTTCAATTTCAAAATCTTTGACCACAGCAATTGAAGTAGCTAGGGCATAGTCATCCTTTACTCATGATCACAACCGATCTGTTTTGACTTTTGGATATACCCTACTTTCTTCGTCTCTATTTATTTATCAAAATCTGACTTGATAAATCTATTAAGAAAATAAAAAATAATATAACAAGTATATTATTTTATTTCTATTAATTGATAAGATTCCAAACATACATATTTACTATACTTTTCAAAAATATTAATTCAATGTTAATAAATTGAGGGTATATAGTAGGAACTATAATTATCCTTTCTTGATTTATCAAAAATAACAAGTAGATAGAGAAATCAAATTAGGAAATATTTGAAATCAAATTAGGAAATATTTGACAAGTGAATAGAAACATTTAAAGTATTTTTATTGTATATATAATAGTTTTTCCTTATAATTTACCACATGATTATTTTATCACTATGTTAAGACTAATAATCACAAAAAAACATCTTTATCCTAATTGTTCATTTTGCAAAGATTGTGGGTTATTAACTAGCTAACACACAATCAAATAATCAAAGAAAATAGAAAAGAAAAAATAATACAAGAATTTAACGAGGTTCAATTAAGCTAGTAAATTTTTTCTTATTCATAGTTGAGAATTTATGTTGCTATTACTGCCCCGAGGACTAAGTTAATTTGACTGAACTTCATTATGGTTTGTTCTCTATTTATTATGATTGTGTGCTAGTTAACTCATGATTTTTTAATCAAATTTCTCATTTCGTGTATCAAAATAATTCATCTGATTTTTATTTTTGTCTAATTTTGTAGGACGATCAGCTGGAATCAGCCAAAGCCGATATGGATGAAGTAATGGAAGAAAATCAAAGGCTGAAGAAGCATTTAGATAGAATTATGAAGGATTATCGGAACCTTCAAATGCAATTCCACGAAGTTGCTCAAAGAGATGCTGAAAAACCTAATAATGTTAAACATGACGAAGCTGAACTTGTGTCCCTTAGCCTAGGAACGACTTCAAGTGACACAAAAAAAGAGTTATCCAAATTAATTTTGAGCAAAAAAGAGAATGATGAGAAGGAAGAAGATAACCTAACCCTAGCATTGGATTGCAAGTTTCAATCGTCTACGAAATCTTCACCATCAAATCTCAGTCCAGAGAATAGTTTTGGAGAAGTTAAGGACGACGAAAAAGGAACTGATCAAACATGGCCACCTCACAAAGTTCTCAAGACGATGAGGAATGAAGAAGATGATGTAGTGCAACAAAACCCTGCTAAAAGAGCAAAGGTTTCTGTCAGAGTTAGATGTGACACCCCAACGGTAAGGATAGTTAATAATTTATGTGACCTTTTTTTCCTTTTTTAACTAGTCTAAAAAAAACATTGAACATAAACAATATATTGTGTTAGTAATAAACTTTATGTTTTATTTTCTGATCATCAGATGAACGATGGATGTCAATGGAGGAAATATGGACAAAAAGTTGCAAAAGGGAACCCACGTCCTAGAGCTTACTATCGTTGCACGGTAGCACCAAATTGCCCCGTAAGAAAACAGGTAATATAATCATTTTGTTTGATATGATGAAAGTCATTTTTTTGAAATAAAGTTATTCGTGAATAATAGAATGCGTCTTAATTAAGAAAATTTTATTTTTTCAGGTTCAAAGATGCAGTCAGGACATGTCAATCTTGATCACAACATATGAGGGAACACATAACCATCCACTTCCTCATTCAGCCACATCAATGGCTTTCACCACTTCAGCAGCCGCTTCCATGCTATTGTCCGGTTCATCCAGCTCCGGATCGGGCCCCACAAGTACCACAACCTCTGCCACGACCACTGCGCTCAACTATTACCTATCTGATAACTCAAAACCAAACCCATTTTATAACCTTCCAAATTCATCAATTTCTTCATCATCAAATTCTCAATACCCTACAATCACTCTCGATTTAACATCAAACTCGTCCTCTTCCTCATTTCCCATCCACCATCACAGAACAATCGCGAGTAGTAATAATTATCCCCCACGATATAATAATAATAATAATAATAATAATAATTCGTCCACGAATATTCTCAATTTCAGTTCCTTTGAATCTAATCATCTCCTTCCCATGTCTTGGAGTAACGGAAATAACCAAGCCTATCACAAGAACCAAGATATCCATTCCCAGTCTTATCTACAAAACAATATTAAAAGCGCGGCGTCTGCACAAACTTTATTACCACAAGATACAATTGCAGCTGCAACAAAAGCAATAACATCAGACCCGAAGTTTCAATCTGCATTGGCTGTTGCTCTTACATCTATCATTGGCTCACGCGGAGGAAATCATCATATTGACGAAAAATCTGGGCAGAATTTGAAGGTTACTGAGCCATTTCCAGTGCTTTGTAGCTTCCCATCCATCTCCCCTGGTAATCACAAAGATTACACACTATGATTCATTTTAATTTCTTTAGTTAGAGTTTTTGCTTGTACGTACAAGTAAGAAACTGGTATCAGCATTATTAATCAGGTTTGTATTTTTTAATGATTTGGAGATATGAAGTCCAAAATGTAGATATTTTAGTTTTTAGTAAATTAATTGACACTTCGTTTTGCTGAAGTCACTTATATTTAATTGGCATTTACATTGTACTAAGAATTAAAATGCCCTGATTGGTAGAATATTGATTGACTATAGTGTACCTATTTAATTAATTATGATTTTTATGATTGAATTTGTCCACGAGAAGTGATCGACTGGACATCTCTTTATCTCTTTCTCAAACGGGTGACTTTCGATATGATTAAAGTAGTAATAAAACAAGGAAAGGAAAAAAGACAAAT
Organism: Solanum pinnatisectum; assembly: GCA_035578085.1. Taxonomy (NCBI): domain Eukaryota; kingdom Viridiplantae; phylum Streptophyta; class Magnoliopsida; order Solanales; family Solanaceae; genus Solanum; species Solanum pinnatisectum. Next base: position 46,845,564 of record CM069078.1, on the reverse strand, counting down.
ATACCTTCAAATTATCGTAAATACTATGCAGATATTCTTCCTCATACTTTTGGGACATTGATGTCCCTGCCATTCAAAAACTAGAGCATGTATATCCTTTATCCTAACGGATATACACGTGTCATAATCTTATCTACCCAATCCAACATTTATTAAAATATCGAATCAACGGATAAGATTGTGTCACGTGTCCCTATTTAGTCTTCCGTTAGACTGAAGGACATATATGCTCTAGTTTTGGACGACAGGAGCACCAATGTCCCAAAAATATGACAGAGGATATCTGCATATCATTTACGATAGTTCGTAAGTATATTTGTCTTTTTTCCCATAAAACAATAAAAATATGGAATTGCGTGTACGATATAAGTATTTTAAAGATAAAGTAGGTAAAAATATACTTCCTCCGTTCACATTAACTTGTCTTTATATTAAAAATAAATACTCTCCGTAACATTTATGTGACACTTTTCAGATTTCGAGATTCAAACAACTCTATTTTTAACAGTAAATTTTTCATAGATCTTTTAAACATTTTGATTATCAATTATTGTGACTTATAGTACTTTTACGTAGTTTACAAATATATAAATTTTATTTCAAAAGAATTGAAGATTCCATGCGCAAATTTTCGGTCAAAATTAAACTTTTTGACTCTAAAAAAACTAAAAGTTTCACATAAATTGAGACATAGAATGTATTTATTTTACTTTTTAAATTTAGAAAATAAAAGATAATTAGAAATGTTCTTATGAATTGAAGTATCATTGTGATACTTCAGATTTCAAAGAGAAGTTTTAAATAATCATAATAATAATTGTGCCTTAATTCTAAACAAACTATGATCGATTAAATAAATCTCTATTTCTTTATTTTTTTTATACTATATTATTATATCATCATCACACATGAAGAAGTTTTAAAACAATAAAAGATCGATGATGAGATATCAAAGAGTGGATTGCGCCCACCAAAGCTTTGACTCAGAAAGTGAGAGTTGGCGTTAATCTCGATGTTTTGCTCTGATTAGCTTTTGTAGCATTTCTAATTTCTTGTTTTCATTTTTTTGTAGGAAAATATGAGTAAGGTCGAGGTTATAATTGGTTAATTAGGTAATTAAAAATTCCTGTGCATTGTCATGCAAAGTCATTTATGACATTTAAGATACTCTCCCCGTCCACTTTTAGTTGTCATGATTTTATTAGAGTCAAATAATAAGAATTTTAGCTAACATTTTACTATGTATTTTTTAATCATATTAATATGTAAAAAATGCAATATATAATATTTTTTGTATAATTTTAAAATATCTAATTTTTTAAAAAAAATATCTAATTAATATAATTTAATTTAACTTTGAAATTAATCAAATAAACTTTTGAAAAATGCAGTATAATAACTAAAAATGGACGGAGGGAAGGGAGTATATACTTAGAATTCCATGTACTTGTACTCTATCGTTCATATTTGCTAGCCTCTTCCCATAGTATATATATAGCTTCAAGTTCAACTTCAGTTCATTACCAAAACAATCATTTATGTATTAAATAAAATTTAAAGAATTGGTTTTGTAATTGTTTGTTAATTTTTTTTTTTTGGTTAGTTTGACAATTCTGTACGTCTTGGTGTCATTTTGGGTCTCATTTGTCATTATGCACTTTAATTTGTAGCCTTGTACTTGTCTAGTTTGGCTAGCTAATAAATATGGCTTTTAGTTTTAGAAGATTTTAGAAGTGGAAAACCTTTACCAATTATTGAAACTGTACCATATAATATTACCCAATAAACATCACAATTTATCATTATTCAATATGAACTAAAGAAAAGGTCTTGCTTACTACAGCACTTTGCTTTATTTGACTAAGTTTAAAATTTTGTTTTAATATCTATATAAAAGTCCCTTCAATTTTTTCCCATGTCAACGAAAAGTATAATTGTCTTCGAAAGAGAATTGGGAATATACTCCTCTATTGAAAATGTTGAAAAAAAGGAGTCAAAACATACATAATTGAAGAAAAGTATTAGCTAGACCTGAATAAATCATAATGTCCAAGATTCAACGCTATAAACTTATTATGTGATTTGCAATTCAAATCCACAATTAATATTATGAAATTACTAAATCGATCATCTGCCCCTGCAACGCATGGTTACTTATTACTATTAACTTGATATAATAGTAATTTCCATGAATTTTTCTTTTAATCTCGGTGGCATATTCTTATTCGTCAAAATATCGAATGTGAGCCTCCATTTCATCCACCTTGCTTTAATATGATATGAAACATCATCACCAATCTCCTTAGCTATTAATTTCCTTAGATTATTGACTCAAGATATACTTGAAGCTTCCTTCCTTAGAGATAACTAGTGTATCAATCTTAATTTCCACATCTTCCTTATGAGTCAGTACATCACTAAATTTGCACTCCACATACTTTGTCTTAATCCTACTCAACCCGAACCCTTTAAACTTTAAGGTCTGTCTCCAAATCTTCAGCCTCAATCGCATATCTCGTCAATCAATACTATATCATTTACAAATAACATGATATCTTCCCTTAAATATGTTGCTTCAGTTCACCCATCTCCAATGTAATACTAGATATTAACTTGCTTCCAATAAGACTCAAACAAACATACAAGAATGGGAATTGCTTTTCACTAATTGGATATAATCAATTCTAAAACAGTAATTAAAAAAAAAAAAGTGGGTCATAAGGCATATATATATGATCCAAATATAAGAAAAGTACCTAAGTGTACATTTCAGAATCCATTAAGGACCTCTTGTGTAAATAATAAACTTTTTCAATTTTTTTCTAGTGGTGTTTCTATTTTGGCAGTAGTATTGTCTATTGTTAATGACGTGAAAGAAGATGCCCTTCTGGAATTTTCCATGACCAATAATAATAAAGGGATAAAGATTAACGCCTAAAATGCAAGTTGCGTTTGGGGATGGGCGTAGGGGGTGAGGTATGTATGGGGTGGGTGCTGTAAAGCAAATGCAAAAGAAGTGCTGAAGTGTGATTCCCGATTCTAATTCCTAATTATTCTTCTCTGCTCTCTTCGATTCACCTGCTCCAGAGACAGCAGATGTACAAGTCCATAGCTGAAGCAGAACCCTAGCTCACGCCTTCTCTTTGATTTTCGCTGTTAGGTAAGTCTATGAATTGAATTTCTTCGTGACGGAACATCGTTTCTGTTTTTTTATTTTTATTTTGTGTATGTGTTTGTGGAATTATCAGTGGATCTTACGAATTCGAGAAAAAAAAAGCGTTTGAATTTCACTTTTCTTCTGTTCGTATTCATCATGACAAGCTGCATCGCAAAATAAGGATGAATTAGTGTTTGTTACTCTTTGGAAGGATTTTTACCTGTTACTTTCTTAGTGAATATCGTCATAATTAGTCCGTTTCAGTTTTCATAGTGTAGTATGCTGGATTTTGAGCTGACTAATATGGGATCGATTTGATTAAACAGGCAGGGAATACTCATTAATATCGTTATTTTGCTTGATGTTTTACTTTCAGTGATGCTCCTCTTTGTTATCAACAAAAGAAGAAAGTGATGCTTCCTATTAACTGTTTAGTTGTGTTGATTTTGTCATGATAATGTGCAGGCAGTTAAAATGTCAACTCCTTCAAGGAAGAGACTGATGAGGGATTTCAAGAGGTTACAACAGGACCCTCCTGCGGGTATTAGTGGTGCTCCTCAAGACAATAACATTATGCTTTGGAACGCCGTTATATTTGGGTGAGTTTTGTAATTGAAGTTCATGAAATATGTGCTTTGAATTTAGTTATAGTACTTGTCTGTTGGTACATCTATTTGGTATGTTTTTTACTAGATATAACTAAACTAATTTCTCTTTTTTTTAAATTGTTTTTTCTGGGTGCGGAATGCAGTCCTGATGATACTTCTTGGGATGGAGGTGAGTTTTCCTTGCATTTAGACATTGGCTTTAAAGAATGCCAAAGCACAGTAGCTTGACATATGATGTCAGCTTGCTAATTGTCTGGTCTAGTTTTATGTGTGGTTGTCTATGCAGAGTATGATGTTTCAATTTTCTATGCCTGTTTTTTTTTTGTCATTTGATTTGTTATTTATATCTCATGCCCCCTATGTCCACTCCACACACGATAATAAAAAGAGGAATTTAAAGGAAAAGAGGATGAGAAAAACAAGAGCAGTTGTAAGTTTTTTAATCATTCAACAGGGGATGTACCTCTTGCGCATGGTATTTATGATCATATTCTTGTGCTGTGATGGCAATCATTTGTTTCTTTGATCTCGCAATCCAAGTTTTCCTGTTCATACCATTATGATTCTCCACCTAATTATCTGTCATCATTCTATTGCTTAATGCCAAAAGCAAGTTAGTCAGTGAATTAAGTGCACAGTGATCTTCTATACTCTTCTGCAATAGGTTCTTTGCATTTTGTCAAACTCTATGAACTTTTGGTGATTTAGCTGTGTGGCACAACTGGGCTGCTCTATCTGATTAGCTTTCAGAAATGTCTATCATGTCATGCCTAATCTTGTAACAAAAGGATCTTGTTTTGCTATTGGTTGAACCAAAAATGTCCTCTAGTGGACTTCTCGCGTGGTTACACTTTTTTATGGACTGACCAAGGAATGTGTTATGCATTTGAAGCAATTTGATTTTGTGCTATTGCTTTTGGCACATTTGCTATTTGCTCCATAGAAGAAGAGTAAACATACATTCTGCACCTGTCCCTGAGTGAATTATGAGTTGATATCTTCTTTCCTGATATGTATTTGCTACTTTGTTCTGTACAATACCCTCTGAAAACATCAGGTACGTTTAAATTGACGCTTCAATTCAATGAGGATTATCCCAACAAGCCACCAGCAGTGCGATTTGTTTCTCGCATGTTTCATCCAAATAGTAAGTTGGAGGTGTAGTTGTGGTTTTCCATTCATTAGAGAACAAAAAAATGAATTCTAATCTGGAATCTGCTTTTCCACTTTTTTAGTTTATGCAGATGGAAGTATATGTTTAGATATCCTGCAAAACCAGTGGAGTCCAATATATGATGTTGCAGCTATACTTACATCCATTCAGGTATGGAGCTCAGACTTAGTTTCAGAGTCCACAATAAAGAACATGTTAGGAAACAAGACCAGTTTATTGTTTGTTTCCTTGAGTTTTACTTTTACTCTTATAGATGCAGTGGAAAGATCCTTATAATAGTAGTTAAATTGTGATTAGTAGGTGTTGTAAGCAGTAGCTACAGGTATGAATTCTATAAGGGTGGCTTTTCCTTGTGATAGCTTCCTTTTTGTAAAAAATAAATAAATCTATTCCTTATGTTATGATAGCTGGATTACTCACTTATGCTACTTTTCATTTCATGCTTGGATATTTCCATGTGAATTTGTTAATTCTAAATGAGAAAATATAGAAGAATTATGAAGAAGTGATTCCAAATTCATTGTTTGCGGAGGGTTTTTAAGGATTCGGTTGTCAAGCATTTCTCCCAAAATTTAGTACGATTCCTAGAATGTCTAGAAAGGGTTCTCTTTGACAATCTGGAAACTGGAAGTAGGATTATTGTAAGGCTGTTAACTTTAGCCAAAGTCAAACATCAGGACTTTTATCTAGAGGATGGTCTGAAATACTTCTGCTGGAGTTATGACAATTCTCTCAGAAGACTGCTCTCAAGGAGAAGGAACTTTTTAAAATACCTTCTTTGGTCAACACAACACAGTTAAGCTAACTGATCCTTTCGTATCTATTCTCTTTGGTGATTCATTTTATTTGAGGGTAAGTCTATTTTCCAAACAGTAAACAAAATTTCAAATCGTCCCACAGGCCACAAGTAAAAACATTATTATTATTTGGATAAATTTCTTAAAAAAAGCTGACTGATTATAATTACAAATTAAAAAATGGGGCTAAAGAGCCCTGTTTGGCCTTCAGCTTCAACTTCAAAATATTATTTACAAATCATTACCTATTTCATAATTTGGGCCTTTATTTCAACTTCAGCTTGAAATAGGGAATTTGAAGTTGAAAAACTGGTTTGAGTAGCTTTTCAAGTGAAATAATGGTTTTCATTCACAGAACTTTAATTTATTTCCTGGGGAAATTTATGTCCAAACGTAAATACTTCTAAATGCTCCTTTTCAGCTTCAACCAAATATTATCCAAATGCCTACATAGCTTTTCTAGTTTCTTCAGAAAATTGTTACTGTGTGTTTTGAGGAAAAGTCTATTTGTTTAGTTCCTACTTCCTAGGCAGGCATTTGCTCTTGGGTGACTTCATTGAGGAGCACTATTCCTAAGTGCAGGTTCGGTGATTCATTCTTCTCGTGGAATTTGCTTCCCAGATTCAACTCCTTGATTGGTTTAATGGTAGTTGTACATATCGAACCCTCTTTATGTCCTCCAGTATCAATGAGCTATTGAGTAAACCAGTTTTCATTTAGCAATAATTATCATCTTTTATCAAGTGATCTTATTCAAGGCACCTTGAAAGTGTCACGAGGTAGAAACAAATAGAAGCCGTGGTAGCTAGAAATAAAATCCTTGCTTTATGCTTTCATGGAATAAATTAGCCCCAATATAATAGGACGTCAACATTTGCAGAGTAATATTAGTAAACAGGATAAACTCATTTCCTAACGTCCAGGTTTAGGAATTGCCAGACACTTCATTTGATGAAGAAAAAGGAAGTTCTGATTACTCTGCAAACCCATATCCTAACAAGTCAACTTGAATTTCCCTCTGATATTTCCTTTCCTCATTTTCTACACAAACCGAGTAAGAAAGAACTCGGATAAATCTCCCTCCCCGCTCTCTCTTTCTCTCTCACCAAAGCATAAGGAAGACTTTAAAATATATTGTCTGTTTCTTGTTGTTAGAACATTTAGAATGATAAGTTTAAAGGTCATTTAGACTTGTATATTTTTTGAACTTCTAATGTAAAGAAACTTAAATACAAGATTTAATTTCAAAAAAAAAAAGCCTTTAATACAAGATGTAGAGTCTCTAGTTAATCTCAGAGGGTCTCTTCTTATTGGTACAAGACCAGATTTTTGGCTTCTAATTTTTAAGATTCTCTTTTGGATGTCTTGTAACTAGAGCCTATATCTCTCAGCACTACCTTGTGCTCAGACCTGTTCTTTTCGGTTAATTTGGTTGAATGGAAGAATTTAGTCTTAATCTTGTGAATTATACACCATTGAATTTTCTCCAAGAAACATATGTGCCATTTGGGTGACGTGAGTAGCTAAAATAGGACTTCCTTGTGGAAAAAGGAGTGTTTATATTTTTACTACTTTTTTTTTTTTGGTGTGTAATTTCTTGATAGTGTTTCTTGTAATTGAAATTCCTATAATCACTACAATCTACATCATAGACGAACCAACAGATATGGACTTGTTATTATAAGGGAGATATGTTTGAGCAACAACTCCTAACTAGCACCTGCTGATGAATGCAATGTTCAAGCACTTGTGTTGATTATTTAGTGTATAGCATGAGGAGGGAGCATCAGATTAGAAACTCATCTTATTTATTATCAGTATCATAACTCTTTATCTCCTTGTATACTACTGTTTCCTAGGCTGTCCTCCTTTGTGAAAATAGACAAGACAGATATTCAGTTAAAAAAATTGGGTGGGGGATGGGATAGGTTATGGCGGTTGATTGGCTGGATAATGTATGGTTACTGCAGTGTGTGCGCGAGAAGGTGATGTTATAGTAGAAGGGTATTGGTTTTACATGTACTGGGCTTACTCCAACAGTCCAACCCTCTGGTTCCCTCTTGGTTGTATTAAGTAATAATTTGTTGAGATGTTCCTCAAATGGTGGGTTAGGAGGGATACAATTGTAGTTGCTTTTTACCCCTGGAGACTTTCATGCAGACTAGCATCGTACGCCTTCAGAAGAGAACTTTAGACTTTTTGTTTGCATAAGTGATTATGACTTTATCTTATTCTTGCAGTCACTGCTGTGTGATCCAAACCCTAATTCTCCTGCAAACTCGGAAGCTGCTCGGTTGTTTAGTGAGAATAAGAGGGAGTACAACCGGAGAGTTAGAGAAATTGTGGAGCAGAGCTGGACTGCAGACTGATTACCACAAATATAGAGGTTATTGCAACCTCAATCATGAGCTTTGGGGGCTCATCTGTGTAATGGTTCCAGACACCTTAGTCCGGAATTGTAAGTTTAGTGGAGCACATTCATGCTGATCCCAGTATAGTTGCTCTATGCTACTCCCCTCAATTGTTGTTCACCGCTTGTCAAGCTCCTGTAGATTATGTCTTCTAATATTGGATTTGTTTAGTTTGCGCTAGTTGCTTTTCCAACAAAGATGGTTTTCAGATACTTCCATTAACTTTCAGGTTTGGATTTAACTTGTATGCCTCGCAAACCTACTGTATGATGATATATTTAAATTGAAAAGAAGCAACAGCTTTGCATTTGCTTTTGGATCAATTGCTATCAACTTCGTTTTAGTTATTTAATTAGCAGATCCCTTCTTACTGATCGGTTATTGATCTCATTATGTCTATCAGTGAAACAGTTAAAAGCTAGGTTTACATAGATCTAAACAATACTTTCAGCATATTTTGTTCTAAACATGCCAAAATCATCTCTATGAAAATGTCACCTTTTACAGGGATAAAAGGGCTAATGAGTTGAAGTGACAGGAAGCCGTATAATAGATGAAATCTAACGACTATGGAAATGAAGTGAAATTATTGTTCTTACATAGTTTCCAGTTTCACCTGGACTTTATCGTCTAGTATATTCATAGTTTCTAATCTTAAAATTTCCACGTTACTAAACTTTTGGTAGTCAACGTTAATCATACTGAAGACGGAAAGTATTTGCACTTAACAGTTAATGTTGCACAGAACAATCGGATTGCACTTCATCACTTCCTATTGTTCAAATGGACAAAAAAATGCTAGATAACAACGCGCTAGCATGAGTGACTACGCAGACGGCAGAACGACCAAGGGGCCGTATGTGAACAAGGAAACGACACAAAATGACCGGGCTCTTTGCTGATCTAAAATTTTGGGCAGAGAAATCACTATTATATCCAATATAACTACTGCAATATACTTGCAATTCTCACTGTGCATATTAGATGATGAAAAACCAGCAAGTAGCAATATTCAAGTAAATACTTCACTGCATAGAACTGAAGCATGATAAAAACACTTCCAGTATGATATCGTAAAACCAAATGCAATTTAAAACATAAACATATGTATAATAATGCCCAAAAGTCGTGGGTCAAACTAGAACCAAACAAGGAAAACATGACTCTTTCACATGCACACCCCAGATTGACACTTCCACTCGCCCCTTCTATGATCTATACAAGGAATAACTTCCTGCTTATGAACACCAAAACAAATAACCATAACAGAAGTATGTTCAACATTCTTTGATTCCATACATGCATTTAAGCTTCCGACTGTGGAGCATCCTGCAAAAAGTGATACCAAAGTTAACTATAGTATTATATGACATGCTTACAATTGCCAAAAAATAAAAAATAAAAAATAAATAGCAGTTAATCCTTAGTCAAGAAGGCATGTTTGACATAAAAGAGGAAGTTCTAAGAGAGTATGGTGTCATCAGGTGATTGGTTGATCAGACAAGACAAAAATACAACAGTTCACTAGTAAAAGATTGGAAATTGATCAATGAGAAAACTTTAAAAAGGCTTTTGAAACTCCCATATTATCTCTTCTTACCATATTCTCTTTGTCTTCTGGAAGGGCTATCTCAGCAGTGCCAGCATTAGCAGGACCTATTAAAAATAGTTATAAATCTCAGTAGCATACACAAACAGCAAGACTTTTAACCAAGAAAGTTACCAACAGACATTTACCTTCTACTCCAGCAGATTTCTTTCCCTGTCTTTTCACCTTATTCTTATTTGGTTTTTGCTTAGGATTTTCAACCTTCTTTTTTATGGTACCAGAAACCTCTGTAGATTTTGGAGTTGCAGCAACCTCTGTAGAGTTTGGAGTGGTAGCAATCTTACTTACAGATTTATGGTTCTTCGTTGCAATGTCTTTCCTTGATGAAGTCTCTTTAGTTGGTTCTGCCACTTGCCAAGTTTCAATAGCATCTTTGGTCACGACTTCAGGTTCTGATTTCTCCGTGCCAGCAACAGATGAAGAGCTGTGCACTTCATCATCAGATGAAGAGCTGTGCACTTCATCATCAGATGAAGGTGTCCCATCTTGAGGTGCATGGGAACAAGTCTCAGATACTTGCAACTGCTCAAAATCGTGAGAAATATTGTAGCTTTCAAACAATTGTTTCACTGGCTCCCCGAGATCTAGAAGGCTATGACGTTGCACATAGGATTTCAGCTCATCCGTCAAACGTTGAAGCGGCTGAAATAAAAAAGACAAAAAAGATATGAGGTAAGTAGTCTGTTTCTATAGCTTAATTCACACTATCTACAGGCAGTTTTGAATTTCTCTACAACATTGCAATGGGAAAATAGTGAAATTCATAAACAGCACTAAACTTCTTAATTAGAAAAAAATAAATGAAAAGTAGCTATCTGCCGATCTTCAAGGGACACAGTTGGGAGAGTATTTTCATAGATATTATCGTACCTCACAGCCAGCTTCCAAAGCAAGTTTGAAAAACCCAAGAGAAATTGAATGCTTAGCAGCAGATTCAGAGAGCTTAATCTGGGATAGCCAGTAGAGTGCAGAGAATAGACGATTGCTTTCCTTTCCATTTGATGACTTTGCAAGAGCTGAAAGCGGTGTATTAGTTTTCCCCTGGTTGATCACGGATCTCTTTGCCCTAGCCTCCGATATAGGAGTGATAGTGCCTACTGCTCTTGAAGCAGGGCTGGCACTTGACTTAGATTGAATAGACAGCCTTCTTGGAGGTTTAGCAGCAGACTTTTCCTTGCCAAGATCAAGGACACTAATACTCTTACTGACACTTGAGGCAGGTTTTCCCCTAAAATGGGAGATGAAAAAAATTAAGCAAGCATGGACATCAGAGGAAACAAATATTTGGCTTAAGTAAGAATAAAATAACTGGGAAAAGTGCACATCCTTAAAGTCACTACGCTTACAATAGTTTAATTTGTTTAGATTTCTATTTGAAAGGAAAAGTGATAACCATTCTCTGCTACTTTACTAAGGCTAGGTTGTCGTACTCAAAGACCCCATTAATCACAACCAGGAACAACATAACGCTATATAACCTTAACTTTAGGGACTACTTAACATATGTTTTCGTAAAACAAATTTGATAATAGGGTTTACTTGATTCCAAACCAAAAATTATCACGCAGATTGAAGAAGCAGTTTTAAGCTCTACTGATCATCTCCTGGTGATTCTATAGTAGTGTGCTGCAGTAGCATGAAAAGGAATTTCACAAGGATATAAGCTAAGAGGAAAACTCTATGTTGGATAAGGTTTGTAGGCCAATTAATCAATAATTGTTCAACATACCGCGTCAATATGATTGACCTTCATAACAAAGCAGAACATCATGTATACAAAATTCAGCAATTTCTTTTCCCTTTTCCAAAACCAAAACAAATAGGTATTTCATGGCGAATGGTTCAATGTAGGTTAGCATTTCTAGGTTTGCAAAGGACCAGAGAATTCATTCAAACAACATATACTCATACAACCGCCGTATTTTGACAGTCTAATCACACTAAATTCGCTACACGCACTAAAAATCAGTGAAGTAGTAACAGTAATAGAGACAAACCTTTTAGGAACCGAAGAGTTGGAAGCATCAGTCAGAGGCGGCTTCTCCTCCTTGGGCTTAGATCCCGATCGCAGTGGATATCGAAGAAGCTTCGTTGCTGATGATGATCGCTTAGCATTTGCTGCGGGAAAAAAAACCGCCAATCACATTTACACATACAGCGAAACAAACGTATACGCACAATCATAAACGAAAAACACAGAGAAATTAAAAGGCGAAGACAAATACCAGAAACAGAGGATTGATCTTTGCCGGAGACTTCCATTGATAAATTTTAGGTTTTCCAGAGAGAGATAGAAAGAAATGATGAGAGTTGTGAAGTTTGGGCTGGCTATATATATTCCCAAGAGATAGCAGTGGTGTTTGGGCGGGAAATTTTACAACTGCTTCAAAATTAAATCTAAAAATTCTGTAGAAACGGCTCTTCGGGTTGGGCCCGTCCAGTGGGCCCAATTAACACGCTCTTATCATATTGGTTTCAAATTTTGAATGCTAACCGTTAATTGCTGAGTTGGCAGCGCATTTACGTTTACAAGTGAGGATTAAGCACTAATTTAAAAGTTAATCCTCAAGCTTACCTATCTTTCCTATATTTCTCCATCAAAGTAAAAAAAAGTGTGATATTTATTCGATCATCAAAAATATGTTTATCTACCTGACTACCTCCACGAGGTAATGGTAAGGTATGTATACACTTAACCCTTTCCAAACTCCATTTTGTGGAATTTCACTGAGCATGTTATTGTTGTTGTGTTTACACAATCAATAAAACACTTTTAAATATAAGGAAAAAGATTAAAAATTACACCTCTACTTTCAAATTTATTGCATCTCGTTGTATATCATGGTTCTTTTTTCTTGAACCACACGTGCCAGCAGTTGTTAATTGCCTGAACAAATATACACTCGTCATTTTATGTGTTCGTCTCTTATCTATCTGCTGTACTAATTTTAAAAAAGTAACCACACAGAGGTGAAAAATTAATTACGTAGAAGAATAACGAAACCAAACTAAATGCAAACCTTCCAATTTGGTATATTGTTTGCTAGTTAGCCTTAGGTTAAGAAGATAAAAAAAAAGAAAGAAAAAGATATATGCATTAATTACTCATCAAAAATATTGAAAATAGAAATGTTTTCATCATAAGAATGACAGTAAATGTTACAAATAATTTTGTAATATACAGATAAATTAATGTTAACCAAAAACGAAGCTATACCATACAAAGAACCAGCGGGAAAAAAATAATGTTCTTGTGACAAACACATGTCCCAAGTAGCAAACACATTTACAACAATTCACTTATACAAAAAAATATATTCTGTAAAACCTTTTTTACTGTGATTATTAAGTTCTATTTTTATTACGAACTTGCACCCGTGATCTGTGCAGGATCAATCACAGTTCCTTGAATTTGTTTCCGTTTTCGCAAAAAGCCTCTACTAGAAGTGTCTGTTGGAGGATCTCTTAGTTGAACATGAGCTGGTATTGGCATATCTGGTGAGTGACCAGAAATGCAGAGCCTACCAGAATCATCTTGATCCCAATACACTTCTACCATAGTTCCAATTGGATTCTCAGCAGATTCTGTTCCTGGAATTTTCACAAATCTTGCTCCTATAGGTATCTGAATAGTCATACCAACAAATAAAACAGTGTTACTAATTTCACAGGGATTATAATTTTCGCGTGCAATTTCATCATGAAAATTATAGAACCAAGGATATGATAAACAACTTACTTGAAGTGAGAGCCCTGTATTCAAAGTAAGAGTTGCAGAGCTTCCTTCAGCCACATCTTCCAATTCTGCCTGTCTAGCGATGTTCAGAAAAACTTCTTCAAGAGTGGTAAGCCCGAGCTGGATATCTGATATGCCAAATTCCTTGTCTCTATCTTGTAGCTCAGCAAAGAAGTCCTGATTGAGGGTAAAATCCAATGATCACCAAATGAGCTAATAGTCCAAATGTGTGTGTGCATATAATTCCACAATAAAGTAGAAAGACCAGAATGGTGTTAAACTAATCTAATCTCAAAGTTGCTATAAAGATATTACCGTCAACAGCTTCTCCTTGGCATGGGGAATAATAAAGGTTAGGAAGGACTTGTTTTCCTCTGTAGGCACCACGTCCAGACGCTGCAGGCATAGTTTGCCAATCAGACCAGTTCCTCTAGTAGTTTCAGAAAATAAAGGGAAAAAGCAAAAGACATCTTTGACATACACTTTTAAAGAACTGTTTCACAGCTTCAGGTTGAGATGTACTCAGAGTATCTTCTCTATCAGGAGTCCCATTTGTCCCACCAGAAAAGCTTACATTAGCAATGAAACCAGTTCCAAACCTTGATTTCAATCTTATTGAAGTTCCAATGCAACGAAGTCTACCCTTTGCCATGATACCAATGCGGTCACTTAAGATGTCAGCTTCTTCCATTGAATGTGTGGTCAGGATAATGGCACGCCCTTTTTTTGCATCCTCAATTATGTCCCAGACATGTCTTCTAGTTATTGGATCCATACCAGTAGTCTATGAAGCATTTTCACGTTTTAGAAAAGAGAATGTCATGATAAACTTTTTTTAGCATAATTCTGATAACTCACGAGAAAACTTTATTTTCCAAAACTTACCGGTTCATCCAAAATGACCAATTTTGGTTCACCAATAAGAGCAATAGCAACACTTAGACGTCTTTTCATTCCTCCACTGTAACTACCAGCTCTCATTCTGGCTGCTTGTGTGAGTTTTACCTCGGCCAATGACTTTTCTACTACCTGTGATTTGATCAAACAATTGATTAAGCAAGATTTGTAATCATTCTGTTCTGTGCTGATCTTGTTCATCAGATCTTTAGACAGGCACAAAAGGCTAGATATAGATTAGGTTTATGCTCACCTCTTTTATTAAGCCAGGGGGTAGACCTTTAATGCTGGCAAAAATATGCAGGTGTTCTTGACCGGACAATGCATCCCAAAGAATATCAAACTGTAAAATGACAAAAATGAATGAATTTCTTTTATGGAAACAAAGTATTGCTGGTGTAGAGTCTTAGTCAGTTCCATGAAAAAATTGAAAATAGGAACATATAAAGATAAAAATAGTCACCTGGGGACAAACCCCTATCATCGATCGAATGTTCGACATGCCTGCAGAACTTCTTATGGACTCACCATATACTAGTGCTGTTAAAAAGCAGCTTTGTGTTACACATAAGTAATATGCAATGAACACGAAATTTGAGTGACTAAATTATATTACCATCTCCTGCAGTAACAGGTGTAATCCCAGTCAAACAATTAATAGTAGTAGTTTTTCCAGCTCCATTGGGCCCAAGAAGACAAAATAGCTGATCCTTTGCAAGATTCACCCATAAGCCCTGCAGTATTAACTCCAAAGAATGAGATGAAGATGCAGCCAGGGTAGAGGTGTAGGATCTCCAGTGGATTATTAAATATTGATACTATTTCTTCTAACTTTTTTATCTTCTGAAATGTTGACTTCTCATTTCCCATATGCTATTCTTACACATGTAAAACATGTACTAAATGAAACTAAACACAAATTTTGATTTGAATAAATTTCCAGGGAAATCCAAAGAAGTTGCAAGAGAAACCAAAAAACAAATTTTGGGACAAGTCTCAAACTAGATTCCATGCTTGACTCCTATCTGAAAGCGTAAAGTGTTTTCTTTTCTCTACTGATGACTTCTGTTTGCACAGAAAAAACAACTAATGTTAGCTTCTCATAGACCAATGGATAAAATACCTTGATGGCATGAAATGGAGATTTCTTTTGGCATTTACAACAGCCCATCTTTGTTGTTCCAGGAAATATCTTTACAAGACCATGTAGTTGAACTGCAACATTAGAATCAACTTCACCTTGCGTAGCTTGCCGTTTAACAATGTTTTCTTCTTCAAGAACATCTTCGTCATCTGGTATAATACTATCCAAGGCTGGCACTGAACCTGTGCAGCTACAAACACTACCCTCTGAACACAAAATGAACAGCCTTAAAGTTTTGTCACAGTATGCTGAAAATTCGATATTAAGGTACTGATAAATTTTGGTTACCTTTCACCTTATTTCCACTTTTGCCTGTCCAGTAACCAGGATTCAAGAAGTAGAATGCTGACTTTCTCACACCAGAAATATTCGGAATTGTGTTATCCAAGTAAATAGCAAGAAGAAACCACAGAAAGAACGTTGACACGAGCCATATGTAAATCTCGTTCTGTTAAGAGAAACAACAGATAATGGGTGTATGAGAGATGCAAGATGACTGTATGAGACTGAAAGAAATATTGCATTAAGAAAGAACTAACTGCTAGAAAAAATGAGATCTTTCGAGATAGTCTAATAGTTCCTCTTTAATATTTTGCTTAGTTTGAAAAGGAGATGTGATCCTTAATTGTAAAGGAGATGTGATCCTTGTTTCATGGAATAAGTTTTGTAAAGAAGTACTTTGACCAACCTTTGTTAAGCTTATGAAGATATGTGTGTGTATGCTTTTAAGAAATACTTCGGTCAACCCAGAGTCTCTCCTCCCTCCCTCTATAACTCATTAGCTCCACTCTCATTCAAAGTCACAGAGTTATAACAGTGATGAGAAGTGAACAAAAAGTAGCTACTGATATCATGTACGAACAAACAAAGTCCTTACTCTCAAAGTGCTTCACCTCCCTCCCTAAAATCAAGAGAACTGGAAACTAAAAGAGAAGCCCTATTTTGCAATAGGAGTCTTACCATAGTTATTACACACTCTGTATCATTAAAAGCACATTTTGTCCTCCCACTCCAGCTAACACCAGGATCTTCAGGAGTGGCAGTTGCATCAGCAAGTAACTGAAGACCTTGAGCAAGAAGATTTGGTGGGAACAATGACCAGATGATCCTATAGCTCTTGGAGTAGTTCGCGCTATAGGGAAATCCAAATGCTGTTACAAGCTGAAAAATGAGAGACAAGAAATACGTCATCCCAGTGAGTCAGTAATGGATAGTAATTGATTCAAAGATAAGCACTTGCCTGAGTCATGAAACCGATAATAAAGATGAAGAAGCCCACAGTTGTTGTTGAAGATGACTTGCTAATAAAAGCAGACACCATATATGCAAAACCAACCTGGCCACAGGAGCAGAAATTCTATCTCAGTGGACAAAAATATTCAAGTAATTTAGCCTCATTAGAAGCTGCAAATGAATGTAGATTGTAATTGGTGAAAGTGTTAAGTTGAATGGTGGAGACGAACCATATTAAGTTGGAAGAGGAAAAAAAGAAGAAACACGACCACAAAGTTGTTGTTCAAGAAAAAATCAAATTGAAACATCATCCCGAAGAGAACTGTGAGAAGAGAAGAGAGAAGTGTGATGAATCCCTCCCATGTGAACCATGATAACCAGTAAGCAGTATCATAGAGACCCATCATAGTCATTGCCTGTAAGAAAAATGTGACATTCAGAAATTGAAAATCATCCATGAAGTACAAGAATGGTATTATCTCTTACAAAATGCCAGACGTGATACCTGCCGAAGTTTGAGTTCCTTTTCAATGATTAAAGCATTGATTTGGAAGACAAATCCAAACATAGCAACAGCTAAGAAAAAGGTAGGTCCAATGGTACGCAAGGCAGAGAAAACCTCAAAAGCCGGATGTGCAAATTCTTTGATACTGACAACCCAACTGAAATTCGGATCTGAAAATGTACACAATCATAGGATAAAGGTGAGCTTAGGAAAAAGGAGGACTTGATTTAAACCATCATATCCATTTATTGGATCAAATCCAGTAGTAAATATCACATTTATATTACCTCCAATCAGAGATCTCGCAATTTCACGTTCTGCTGCCAGTTGAAGTGGGATTTGGAACGTAAAAGTTGGATCTTCAAAGACTCCTCGATTGGCAACTGGAGTGGAGTTTGTCTGTATACCATAACTGATTACGCTAGCATTCCTTTCAACAAAGTGTAGTGCTCCAGGACAACGCATAGGGTTCTTGAAAAGCCAGTCATCCACTTCATCTCGTGTTCTAAATGACAAAACCTGCGGAAAAGAAGTCATGGTATGATAGGTCAATGTTCCAACAAGACTTCAATTCGAAATATTAAACTAAAGAATGAACCAAATTAGAGGAACCATTGCATGAAATAAATTGGTAAACAGGACATTGGCACACTCAAACGACAGGAATCTATCTTTTAATGAAGTTAAAATTGGTGCATCAATTCAGGATTTACCAATGCAATTCTTAAACTAGATTTTATGCTTGTTCTTAATACGCTGAAGGAATCACATCACCTCCATGACGATAGAGAAAGCTAATAGTGAACACTGGACAGATTCTTGGGCTAGAAAACATAAAGATTTTTTTGAAAACGTAAGGAGTAATTGTTCTTTGTTTTAGTGCGGCAAATTGTGAAGAGGATGATTTGGCAAAATGAGTGACAGTACTACTGGAATCAACCATGTTTTTCAAGATAGAGGATCTGCCGAGATAAGTCTGAGGCTGTTCAAGTCGAACAAGATACAGATGATTAAATTCAGAGTTAGGCCAGACAAATCAAATAACCTCAGATTTTCATATGGAAGTTTCACCTCTCTATATTTGGTATCTATCAACTTGAAAAGGACAGGAACCCTCTCATATTCCTTAAATTTTGCTTAGGCAATCCTTTTGTTAAGAATATGTAAAAGAGTGGGAATGTTCACTCTTTTCAAGGGGAATCCCCTTTGCATACTCTCATGCTGTAAAAGCACATTACTAATATTATTCATGCACACCATGTTTTGTGTAAGGAAATGGAAAGGTCCATTTCTCCTATAGGATATAAGACACCGCGTCTCCCTACTCATATATTTAGTTAATCCCAAATCCTCAACTCACTTTCACATTTTCACACAGATCGGTTCATTCAAGGATTGCATTACTAACTGATGCTCTGTGTGTGAAAAAGTGGGTCTCTCTGGAATAAAAGATTACCCGCACATCTCATTACACCAAGCAGCGGCAGATCCATGACTTGCACTATATGGGTTTCTTTATTCTAAGACAACTGGCCTCAAGTGCTTGTAACGAATTTAATTTTTGTGCATATTTAATGAATTTCTTAACAAAATATATGGGTGTTTATGTCAAAGCTACCGGGTTCTGCCGAAATCATACGTCAGAGCCTACATCGGCCTTGACAGCAACGACCCAAAGAGTCCCCTTGAGACATAAGAGACTAGCCAATTCTCCTAAACATAAAAAAGCATGAAGTTTCCAAGCATATTAATGTTAAAAAAAAGCTAGTAAAGAGCTGCACTAGACTTATTACTTGGAGAGGACAACAACATTTATGACAAGCAGTAATCAGTAAATTTATTTTCTGAAATACTACCAATAGTAGAAAGTGAGTTTATTGCTTACAAGCAAGCTGTACTATCTGATATTACTTGGAACTTTAATTAACAAGATCACGAAAAACAACTTCACTTAGGCCCAAGATTAACAGATTTTTTTCCCTAACAAGAATTTTCAAATAAAGTACTTAAGAAGCATATGAATCAGAGCAGGGAAAAAAACAAGGAAGACACAAATTAGACCACAGAAGCTATAGATGTTATCGCTAACAAAGTGGCACTGTTTGCACAAAACAAAATCATATTAGGAAAATTAGACATGAAGAAGCAACCTAGCAGGATAATCGCAAAATTTCTTATCAGGTTTATTTCGTGATTCATACTGTTTAGCATTAACTCCGCCTGTAAGAGCTCGTTCACATTGCGGTCCCAAGCCTGGATAAAGGAGGAGGCTTCCCCAGGTCAATCGATTCCACCCGTCTGAGCTCGTTCACATTGCTGGTCCTAATCCCGGATAAAGGAGGAGGCTTCCCCAGGTCAATCAAAAACAACCTCTCTATCCCATAAAGGTAGGTAAGGCTGCGCACATCTTACCCTCCCCATAGTCCAATTTTGAGATTACATTGGTTTGTTGTTGTTGTTGTTGTACTGTAAGCATTAATTCTATATTTATTTATTTAGGCAAAAATGAATTTTTTTTTAACATTCGAAAAGGTAATTTCTCCATTGCAGCGATTAAAGTGTTTTCAATAAGTTCAATCGCTCTAACAACACAATTTATCCAACTCCAAGTCATTATACTACTATAAGATTCATATGACAATAAAAAGAAAAAAAAAAAAGAGAAACTAACATGGCAAAAACTCGAATCCACTCAAACTCATTTATCCCCAAATTATAACCATTCCGCTAAACAAATCTCAGTTCAATATTAAGTGTAAATACAGAGATTTGAAAAAAAAAAATGAGATCATCAATAAATCAATCGAGGAAAAAAGTCAACTAGGAGTGTGTGTATATATATATATATATACCTTCGATGAAGGAATCGACCTTCCAGGATTATTCGCCATAATTCCGTTTACAATCTGACCGATTTTCGGACTCTGAGAGCCACTCCAAACAAAATCATAGCAGGGGAAAGTGATGAAGTTTTTGTCCTCACAAGGCGGAATTGGCGGAGACACCAGAGGTTGTGGGTCCCGCACATCCTTATAGGATGTGGAAGAAGAGAAGCGAGCTTCGATAGCTCTCTGGATTAGGAATAGAAGGAAGATGAAGAAGAGCGATGCGAAAAGCTGAAGAAATGTGGCCATCTTGTTCCGCCATGCGACTAAATAATTTTTCTTTATTAAGGCTTTGTACTGCTGTTTTAGCAAAGGGAATCCCCTCTGCACTTCCATGGCTTTCTCGCTCTAAATATTCAGTTTTTTGGGTAGTGAAGAAGTTATTGTTGTTCTCTTGCACTTTATATACAAAGAGAAAAATGAAGGCGCGTATTTTCTAGGTAAATCTGTTATTTCAATTTTTGCCCATTTTGGTTTACTCCAATTTCACTACACCTTTTATGGTAAAAGTTTACCAGCACATTATCTACCTCAAATTAATTTGATACAAGATCTGTATTCAGCAGCGAAATCATAAAATTTAGTAAATGTATTTAAAATCAATATACACAAGTAAAAATAATACATTTTATTTTATTTGATATATAAGGAAGCGAAAGATATTCAACTGATAATTCTTGAATTTATGTAGTTGTTTACATATGTGATTGGTGTATTCATATGATTGGTGTAAACACCAAGAAATACCAAGAGCGTGTTTGTATTGACTTACTGCTTACGATTTACTTATAAGTCATTAAAATTAGAAAATCTAACTTATAATTTTTGACTTATTTTTGTTATTATGGTTGAAGATTTTTTTTTTAATCTTAACCAGAAAACTATGAAAGTGCTTAAAAAAATTATCTTAACTTAAAAATACTTAAAATAAATCAATTCAAATAGGTGTGTTTAGAATGGAGGAAAATATTTTTGGAAAACATTTTTTAGGAAAATAAATTCCTTAAAAATGAGGGAAATGACCTTAATAGAAGTAGAAAAAACAAGTTTCATAAATCACATTCTAAATTCATTGTCTCTTTTCAACCTATCAAATCCCTCAACCCCCACCTCTTGACCATCCCACCCCTTATCGTCCTGCTCCCATCTCCTCCCACTTTTTTCATATTGTTTTGCTAGATTACATATAAATGTTTTCAAGAAAACATTTTCTCGAAAAATATTTTTATTTTTTTGTGAGACCAAACACACCAAGTTATAGTTCAGTAGAATATTAATTAGGTTGCAAAGTCAAAAATGGATTAGGGTGGTGAAGATCTTTCCTTGTTGTTTCGTAGAAAATTTCAACAATAATAAGTTATTGGCAAGCAACAGAGTGCATTCTTTACGCCTCGTGTTTATACTAAAAAAATTTCAATAATGATGATTCACATATCTATAGCCTATCTGTCAAAGCATAACTGTCTCAGAATTTGTAGCTTTCAGTTATATACTACAGTCTTGATAGTATATGAGCTTTGTATTTATTAAAAATAAATTAACTTCTTAACTGTTATTTTAATATTTTTCAATATTACTTGTAGAATATATAATATGTGTTAATGTAGAGGAGGATCGAACTTTAGTCAAAAAGGCAGTAAAGCTAACAAGTTCCTTTTCTACTACCGATCAAAAATATACTCTACTTTTTGTTTATGAATTTCCGTAGTTCTTAGTACTATAGATTTCTCAATATAAATATAAAATCGTGTAAAAGTTGTTGAATTCACGGAAACTTCACCCAACACTCTGAATCTACCCCTGAGTTAACCTAATGATTTGGAACTCGTTGGTCATTCGAATATTGTCAAATGAAACGAACGAATGAAGATTTTAGCCTTGTTATGTAAAAATAATTTTGCATAATTTTAATTTTCATGGACTTAAGGAATTAACAAATATAATAATCTAATAATGTTTGTACATTATTTTATGTATTGCTTATTAGAAACTTGATTATACGTTTGTTTTGTATTGTTAGAAAAATATAATCACGATTCATAGTTGATCCCAATTTATTTTAGGATTAAGGTGTACTCATTTCCCTAATCATTTTTCAAGTTTTTTTAAAATGTTATCTTGGATATTAAAAAATAAAACATGCATATTATTTGTTACTCCTTTCATTTCAATTTGTTTGTCCTACTTTTCTTGTTAGTTCCTTTAGAAAAGAATGTTTTTTTCTCTCTTTTTGCAAATCTTTAATTTTAACTTTTTACGTGATATATTTAAAACCACAAAATTTAAGTGCACTATTTTGATATATTTAACATATCTTTAATTTAAAATCACTAGATTTAAAAGTTTTTCATCTTGCAATTTTCTAGTATTTTTTAATTAGAGGAAAAATCACATTGGTCCCCGCAAATCGCAATACGATCCTCCATAAATCAAATTGTCAAACTAACAAATCGTGTTGTTACAAAATACGTCGTGATCTTCACGTTGATCCTCGGCTGTTGTGATTAACTGATTAAAACTTATTTTTGTTCACATGGAGGGACAACATGGTCATTTTCCTATTTGGTAGTGGAGGGCATTTTGGGGTTTTCTAAATATCCAACAATTTCCACTCCATCGTCATATATTCAGGAATTACTGTAGTAATTATCCATCAAATTCACATATTACGTAAGAAATAGTATATTAGAAGAAGTATAGATTAGAAGACTCGCTCCAAAATAAATAAATCAAAGTGTTTTAATTTTTTTCTTATAACAATTTAAATCTTTTAATACACAATAATACAATTGAATATAATTTATTAATATATTAATTATTAAGATTGATTTATTTGAAAAGTATTATATATGTTGGCTCATATAAATTTTATTTTTTCTGTTCCTAAAAATGTTCTCCACATACTGTCTTGTTTATTTGAATTTATATTATATTAATATAGGTTTTGTGAACTTCCAGGCTTCCTTCTTAATTAAGAAATTAAATAACGTCAAAATGAAAAGGACGTAATATATAATTTTATTCAAATTCGTAGACTAGACAACAGATTTTAGAGCAAATGTATTTGTCACTTCTCATGTGTTCAAATTAGTTAATAGTGATTAGTGACTTTATTAATCGTTAGACTTTGAAATTAACTTTCTCTCTTTTTTTCCCCTTTTCTTTTTTGAGACTTGTGACTTTTTTAATCTTTTTTTTTTGGGTAGAAGTGATTTTTTAAATCTGATTCAAAGGTTTTTGCTACTAAAAATAGAAAAAGAATAATTTGCCTGGTTAAAGAACTAATATTAAACTATTACTCACATTACTTGACATGAATGAGGAGGCAGAATGAAGATTTTTTGTTTATAATTTCTAAATTATCTTCCTCTTTATTAATTGGGTTTTGAATAATTTATCTCTATATATTGAATAATTTTTTAAAATATAAATATAAAATTTGAACTAAATGTACTAATTTGAATCAGTAATTAACTGGCTTTGTCCTGCAAGATCGTATCAAACAACAAAAAATGTGGCAAATGTGTAGTATGTATGTATAGATTTGGGTTGTCTTCTTTTTTCTTTTTATGCGTATCTTCAATATTGTATGAGAGAGTGAATTGATTTGTTGAGCATGCACATATAATTTATCATGAATATATGTGTTGATACAACGAACTAAGTATATACATACGATTTATCATGACTATATGAATCAAGATTGTAAGTGTTGCTAATTGATACAAACACTAGACCGGATAAATATAAGTGACATGCTGGTAACAATTGCAACTTTATTTATGCATATATAAAGTCCTACTAAACGAACAAATATAGGCTATTAGTGATCTGAATTACAGTTATTGAATCAAAACATACAAATGATAAGCAATATAGACTATTAGTGAACTGAAACAGTTACTGCATCAAAACAATACAAATGGTAAATTAGCTAATTATAGCTATTATGATAATTATGCTTTAAACTATAACTATTTATGAAATTCTCCCTAAATAAAAATGGTAATTTTATCCTATTATTCTTAATTATTATAAATCATTTGATATTGAAAATTAATAAATAAATTAATAAGAGTAAAATAGATATAAAATAATGAATTATCTTTCATTAATAATTAAAGTTAGATAAGTAAAAATTGATATCTATTTTTAATATAATTAACGATGAATAAAGGACTATAATACACGTTCTAATATTGTTGAGATCCGCTTTTGATGGCTATTTGTACTTGCGTTATTCCTTTGAATTCCTTGAATCCCAATCATTGGGCAGATAAATATATTTTAGCTACATTACGTTATTTAGTTTCTACGTAAAATCTATCCGGTCCAATCGCACCCCCTTAAATTAAATATTTTAATGACATTAAGATCTTATTAGTTTGTACTTATTAGTAAATGTTTTAAATTTAGTTATTCAAATTTCAATTATCAAATTTATTTTTAGATTTTAATCGTAATCATTCAGATTTTAATAATTATTTGTTAAATATATTTTCTCTTGTTACAATCACTCAATAAATTTGAAAAATCTAATATTATTGAGATTTCTATTCTACAATTTTACAATGATAGCAGTTCGCAATTACTATCACTGTCAACCATTATCACTGATCATCGTCAATCACCATACAATCAATTGTCATCGCATAATTATAGATTAACCCAATGTTAAACCTTCATGCTATATTGTTAATCATGGATGTGCGAGGAGTGTCGAAGTAATTTACATTGATTGTGGGAGGAAAAATTGGTTGCCCTATATAGGGTTTATATACGAATCTCATTTTTGATGTAATTTTAAGAGTTGAGTTAGACTAAATGATTATTTCTTTATTACTACTATATAATCCCAACCTCATTCTTTTTTAACAAGAGATTAGAGGTGTGATAGATGAGAATTTTAATAGCTCAGTTAGTTAACTATCTAAATTTTTATCTTATTGCTAAGAGTTCAATTACCACTTTTATAATCTCCACCCCTAATTTTCCTTCCTTACCCCTTTATTTTATTTTAAAAAGAGGCGACACTCAACTAGGGGTGGGTATGTGATAATAATTATTGAAAATAAAATTTTTGATATCACAATGTCAGTATTATGATATTTGACATAGTTTTTTTAAAAAAATATTTAGTCCGATATTTATAAAAGAAAATATTGAAATATCCAATTTGGAACGTACCAAAGTGTATATAATTATAAACTAGTACTACTACAAAACTAATTCTTTAGACATGAAAGTTGGAATGCATCAAAATATTTTTTTTAGTGTAATTGGTTAAAAAGGAAAAATGCTTATACTTTTTTTTAAAATATATATATTTCTACATATTTTATGTGGTAGTACATAGAATTGAGATATTTTTTTAAAAAGTGAAGTCATAATCATAAAATAATAAAAGAAAACTGAAATTATCCAATTGAACCATGCCCTATCATCATCTGCACATAAAAAGAAGATCTAGTGCACTGGCCACTGAACAAACGTCTGTTCATTCTGATTTCTTAACGAACTTCCTTTCACTCACTTTAAGCAAAAGTTTAAAAATAAAACACTTGAATTGAGAAAAGAGCTGAATTAATGAAATCATGGCGGATTTGGTGCATGGTCCAGCAAGTTTCTCCACTCAAGCCAATGCTCTGCTCAGAAAGAATTTTACTTTTCAGGTTTGGTTACACTCTATTCTCCGTAGATTTCATTTGTGGGATATTACGGGATACATGTTATTTTGTAATTTTTTTTTTGGTAGATTGATGTTATTTTTGTTGGTTCACTTTTGTCCATGATATTGAAAAATTTATGTGTGTTTATAAACGTGATATTTACTTCTTCGTGATTGTTTCTCATTTTGTTGTAGAAACGAGATATCAAGTCAAATATTCGACTCATTTCGGTTCCTATAATACTTTGTTTATTACTAGTTTTCCTTCAAAATTGGGTAAATAAGGAGTTGGATAAACCACGGAACCGATGCGGCTGTAAATGTGTTGGCAAAAATGATGAAGGCAAATGTGAAGAAGTATGTGCTATCGAATACTCAGATTTGAACCAAGCCGTCAGTTGTTCAATTCCTAGCCCACTGGAGTGGCCACCCTTGTTACAGATACCAGAATCAACGTATCGAGCTGTAAAAACTGATTTTATTTCATATGGGGACTTGCCTGATGATTCGTGGAAGATATCGGGTTCCTGTCCAGCTACTATACTTCTAACTGGAACTAATAAGACACTTGGAGAAAGTATGAATTGTATTTTTTGTGATCCTAGTATACTATAAGTGAATTGAGTATTTAATTTCTTTGATACTATTCCTAGTGTATGTCGAATAATGTGGAATTTAATAGGTATGGGTACAAATTTGTTCAGCATTGGATCAACTCTGGATTACTCTGACATTTTCTATAGCTTAGCCTATGATGTCTTGGTGAGCCTCTCTGCATTCATATTATTCTGTTTTGCTATTTTGCTTGAGATTCGCAGTACATTGGTTCACAATTTACTCGTTGTTTGATGATGATCTTTCTAATTTTCAGGGTTCTGAGTCACAGACTAAGTACATGAATTTTCTTGAGGCAGCTTTCTTCTCTAACCTGACAGTCTACAATGTTCGGTCACAGTGTCCTCCTAACTTCACATTTTCTCTTCCATTAGAATTTGGTTCTATCGCTGTTCAGCAAGGTCGTTGATTTATGTTCATTACTGCTTTGTGACTAACCTTAACCTTTTTGATGTTTAGATATTGCATTGTGTAATTCGGGGAAAAGGCACAAGGCTTAAGGCTGAAAAAGTAGACCTCCTTTGTTGTAGAAGTTGAGTCTATTTCATGGTTATGGTGTGATCCAAGTAGGATAAGTTACTATTACGGAAGATCTTTTTAACTTTGATGTTGTAGTATCACCGGACATACTTCTCTGACTATCTGATTGAATTCCTAGGTTCTTACATTGACATATGTATACAATGGGAAGATAAGCACATGCTCCGCCATCCTGTCTAAGATTAAAGCTTCTATAAATACAAATAGTCGAGTACTGTCAAAGAAAATTAGACCCTTCCACACTAACAAGCTTATCCCATATTGGGTTTATACAGTTTATAGCTTTGTTAATTCCTGCTGCAGAGATAAGCTGTGTAAAAGGCTTACACTTATGGCGTAATAGTTCTCATGAGATCAATGATGAGCTGCATAAGGGTTACAGGAACGGGAATCCAGAGAGAAAGATAAATGAGATAATAGCAGGTTTTTTGGTGCTCTCTGCATGAATATCTTTAAGCATAACTATGCTATTTCAGTATCACATTAATTATGCGTGTTTCTTTTTTTTTGCAGCATATGATTTCCTTAACTCAAATAGGAATGGTTTCAATGTGAGTATTTGGTACAACTCTTCCTATAAGAATGGCAAAAGCAATCAACCTTTGGCTTTGACAAGGGTTCCTCGTTCAGTGAATTTGGTAAACTTTCCAATTTCATATCTACATGCACATATTTGTATAAATAATAATATGCATTTCACATATACATGCACACACACATATATAATAAATAAGATTTGATGTATGCTTTTAAATTCAGAAAAAGACTTCTTAATTTTGTATTCTATGATTGCCTTGTCTAGTTATTGGAACTACTGGATGGGACCATAGTCCAGTTGAGCATCTTACTTTTGATTTGCTCATTGGATCATACTCTATATTGTCTAATTTCCTTACTCTCTTAAGTACGTTTAAAGAAGAGTTATGCTTGATTATGACAAGCAGCAGCTGTTGAAGGTGCCTGGCGTGATAACCCTGAGCTCGTTATGTTGTCAAATTGTCTAGTTAATTGGCAAGAACCAAATTGTATCAAATTGACCATTACTAAGAAATATCAAGTTGTCTGTTCCTTATCTCACTAGCAATTCAAAGGTCATCTGATTTTCTTCACGTTGTACTTCTTCTTGACTGAATGGAATGAATATATACATCTGCTGAATGCTATGTACAGGCATCAAATGCCTACATTCAGGATTTTCTTGGACCTTCTGCAAGAATGTTGTTTGAGTTTGTCAAAGAAATGCCCAAATCAGAAACAAAACTCAATCTGGACTTTGCTTCTCTCCTTGGACCACTATTCTTTACATGTGTGGTTTCACAACTTTTTCCTGTAAGTAAGTATGTTCTGTTTATGTTCTATCGTGATGGGATTTGTTCAATTGACTGTCTCAATCATGTCAGTCAAATCTGTTTTCTGTTAATGCTATCCACTGATGCCAACTTGTCAGCAATCCAATTCCTAGACAACTTTCTTTGCATTCATCAACTGCATTGTTTAGTATTTATCTCCTTTTATTCCTTGGAGTCATGAGGAGTGAAAGTTAACTCCTTATTTAGTCACTCTATGAGTTTTAAGTCTTCTTCTTCTTCTTCTTTTGGGTGAAAATCGCTTATTTCTTGGTTCATGTATGAGAATGAAAATCTGATTTATTCGATAGAAGAGCTAAGAAAATTTTGCGCCCTCCATTTCCTTGTGTCTTACTTCCATTTTTAGATTTTTTCAAAAGAATGCCTTTTTATATATTTAGTAAGTTTTCATCTCCAACATTCACATTTTACCCTTAGTGACATTCTTGTGTAGAAATAACATGGCATGTTTAAGACCACAAAATTCAAAGGGTACTTTTGGTATGTTGTACACACATTTAGTTTAAGATCACAAAATCCAATAATCTTCTTTACATTCTTAAATTTCGTGTTCATTTATCATACAGTGTTGGGCTTCTTTAGCTCAGCACTTTATCAATCATGAGGTTTGACAGAATGTACAGCAGCTTTCAACTTTTAGTATCTCTGGAATTCCTCACGGGTTATTTTCTTTAGAAACAATATGATGCCTGGTTAAGTTTATCTTATTAATTTGTATCAGAGTAATTGTATATACTTAATAACCTTTATACAAATGTTATCTTTTTATTCATCATATGATTCTATTTAATATTTTATGCTTGTCATGCTTATTGCATGATTAATTGTGTGCAGGTTGTTTTGATAGCTCTAGTTTATGAGAAGCAGCAAAAACTGAGAATCATGATGAAAATGCATGGACTTGGGGATGGTCCCTATTGGCTGATTTCTTATGCTTATTTTCTATTCGTAGCTTCTATATACATGTTATGTTTTGTGATTTTCGGCTCATTAGTAGGTAATGCTACAGCTACTCAGTTGAGCCCTTTCTGTTAACTGGAGTTGTCTGGTACAAATTTCCTTCATTTCCCCTTTTTCCCTTTTGCAGGCTTGAAGTTCTTTTTGCTTAATGATTACGCCATCCAGTTCGTGTTTTACTTCATCTACATAAACTTGCAAGAGTCCCTTGCTTTTTTAGTTGCTGCGTTTTTCTCTAATGTCCAGGCAGCCACAGGTTTACTATCTGTTATAGAAGTTGTTGTTAGTATTGCAACTATTGCGCATATGAAAAAGAATGTTTATGAGAATGATGATGAACCAATTTTTCTTATTAACTTTCAGCAACTAATATGATATGACAGATTCTGCTTACTTGACATTGTAACAGTCATCGGCTATATAATGGTGTTTGCAAATGGACTCTTGTCATCATTCCTTTTCCAGTTCTTTCTCCAGGATGAAACATTTTCCAGTAAGTTCCATAATATTAAGGTTGTCTCGCTAACTCATGATTTTCATTGTTGCACCACCTAGTCACCCTCCAAATTAGTGACAGTCCTGTTTTATTGAAGCAGTACATTGGTACTGACCTGCAGTTCATTTGGGCCTTTTGAGGGGATTACATAATTCAATTTCTAAAGTGGAAATTAAGGGCATGGTTGTCTCTTTTATCTGCTTTCTAGAGCTATCATAAAATAGTAAATTTTGTTTAAGGGAAGCTATAGGGCTTTGTTCACTTTTGGACACAAACACTAATCCTTCTCAGCGAAAATCTGCCTTAGAGATTGAACCGATTCTGGATTATAGATATTTTGGGAACTAAAGAGTGGCTGGACGAAGGGAACGGAAAGGCAGAAAATCCAGGGAATTGACGTCCCCCAAACCATTAAACTTCCCAAGAAGAGGAGTCCGGTTGTATTGCTTTAGGGCAATACAACTACGAGAACCACTCGTCCTATTGCTACTGTCAAACCTACTATTTCCATGTTGTTATTTTTTTAAATCTTCAGGATTTGAATGAAAATTGGAAACTGTTAACCTTCCCTTTATTTACCAAGGAGCATGGACGTTATATTTTTCATTAGGTGAAGAGAATCAACTTGTCCTTTCCTTCCCTTCTGTGCAAAAAAATCATGTTAGAATTGAGATACTGGTGTGTTTCGTTTGGCTTCATTTCTCCTGATATTTTGTTTGAGTTGTTGAAAATATTTTAATTGGATATTGCTTCATTTTAGTACTAATCTTCTGGTAAACTCTGTCATGACATTGTAGGAGGCTGGATTATAGTTATGGAGCTATATCCTGGCTTTTCTCTTTTTCGTGGATTTTATGAGTTTTCCCAATATGCTTTCAAGGGTAATTATTTGGGAACGGATGGTATGAGATGGAAAGACTTGAGTGACGGAAAAAATGGAATGAAGGAGGTCCTAATTATTATGTTGGTGCAGTGGTTGGCGTTTCTCTTTCTCGGTTATTACGTTGATCAGATTGCTTCATCAGGGAAAGATCCCCTATATTTCATGTGGCACTGTAAGAGGCATTCACCTTCCTCTAGGAAACATAGTTTTAGAAGGCAGGGGTCTAAAGTTTTCGTACAGATGGAGAAGCCTGATGTTGCTCAGGAGGTAAATGTTTAACATTTCTCATGAAAAACATTTTTGCAGGATATGTTTGTCCCTGTCTACAATACTAACCATACAGAACTTCCTTTCAACAGAGGGAGAGAGTTGAACAGTTGCTCGAATCAAGTACAGGTCATGCCGTCATTTGTGACAATTTGGAGAAGGTTTATCCAGGGAAAGATGGAAACCCTGAGAAATTTGCAGTGAGAGGATTGTCACTTGCTTTGCCTCAAGGGGAATGTTTTGGTATGCTAGGTCCCAATGGTGCTGGCAAAACTACTTTTATTAACATGGTCAGTCCTGTTGTCTGTTTTGTGCTAGATATATCTTTGTAAATCTTAAGTTTTAGTCACTCAAGGATGTGATCTTAGAGTAGTCACTACTTTAAAAACACATTCTGACTGCCTTGCATTTTGTAGTCAGATAAGCTGCATACTGACTCTTTTTTATGTATTTAGATTGTTAAAAGTGAAACTCAACACCCTTGATCGATAGTTTTCTACTAACAGATGATTGGGCTCATAAAACCAAGCTCCGGTACTGCATATGCTCAAGGTATGGATATACGAGCAGACATGGATATGATATACACCAACATGGGTGTATGTCCGCAGCATGAGTAAGAATTGTTTTTAGTTGACATTTGATCCCCCCTTCCTGCAAATAATATTGACCTAATACTAATTGTCTTTTTCATTTGGGAGTTTATTTCAGCTTGCTTTGGGAAATATTAACAGGAAGGGAGCATCTACTTTTCTATGGAAGGCTTAAAAATCTTAAAGGAGCAGACTTGACACAAGTAGGTTAATGGCTAATGACTGCTTGTAAAATTGAACTTATAATCCAAAATCGGTTACAGTAGAATGTTGATTCAGCGTTAAGTTACAGCCAATTAACATAACTGATTAAATTGATTGTATTCCTCAACTCCAGGATATCTTTACTGATACTATTCAATCTATAGCACAAGCAATTGGTTGATTCTTTACGGGCAATGAATCGTCGAGGCAACTTGAAAGACTAAAATCTTGATAGACTTGACTCCTCATCTGAAGCAATATATATATTTGGTTATTTATACTTTTCTGCCTACAGGCAGTTGAAGAATCTCTTAAGAGTGTCAACTTGTTTCATGGAGGCGTTGCTGACAAGAAAGCTGGTAAATACAGTGGAGGAATGAAGAGGAGGTTAAGTGTTGCTATTTCACTGATTGGAGATCCCAAGGTATGTTACTCCTTACCATCCATTCTCGCGGGAAGATATTTCGAGATGTGTGTTGATAATATGCTTGTGGTTTATGAAACTCTTTAGGTTGTCTACATGGATGAGCCCAGCACTGGACTGGATCCATCTTCACGAAGTAACTTGTGGAATGTTGTCAAGCGTGCAAAGCAAGATAGAGCGATTATTCTCACTAGTAACTTAACATTCTTTATCTTGTTTCTTTGTTTCCCCTTTAACATGAATAAACTATGTGCACTCAGGACAATACTAACGAGTTGTATGAAGGGTACTGATAAATGATAAATGAGATATTTACCCCAAGCGCAACATATATATGCTGCACTTTGCACACCTGAATTCTTCCCTTGTTCGTTACTTACCACTGGTTAATGAGATCATCAATATGACTACTCATAAAGGATAACAATTTCAGCTCATTCAATGGAAGAAGCAGAACATCTATGTGATCGACTAGGAATATTCGTAGATGGCAGCTTGCAGTGCATAGGAAATCCCAAAGAGGTAATCTCAAGCATTTAAGAAGTCCTGCATATTTCTATTATTGATTCTGTGGCGCGATTCTAGAGTCAGATATGCTTCTTATCTATCTATCTATACTTTATTAAAAGCAAGAAGGTCCTTAGAAATGTTGATTGAACAAAGGGAAATGATTGCCAGGGCTAAGTCATTTCTTACCTCTCCAACTGCTTCTTTTTACGTGTCAAAATGTTCTGACCATGTAATTCCAACAGTTGAAGGCAAGATACGGAGGGTCATATGTGTTTACGATGACAACATCATCAGATAATGAGGAGGAAGTGGAGCACATGGTGCGACGCCTATCCCCAAATGCCAACAGGATATACCATCTATCAGGGACACAGAAGTTTGAGTTGCCAAAGCAAGAAGTTAGAATTACAGATGTATTTCAAGCGGTTGAAAAAGCAAAGAGTAGATTCACAGTTTATGCCTGGGGTCTGGCTGATACAACTTTGGAGGATGTGTTTATCAAAGTTGCTCACACTGCTCAAGCTTTCAATGTTCTCTCTTGACATCCATGATCACAACTAATCTAATACCACATTTTCTTGAAAGATTGAGTTCAAGTAATTGTTAGACTAGGTCAGGAACTAGCGGAGAATTCCAGTGAACCCACGACCTTAAGGTTGGAGGTGGAGGGTGGTTAACACCTGAGCAACCCATTCTTGTCCTATTTATACATCAATGCCCTGTGTTTATATGGCGTAGTAAGATTTAGGCAAGGGCTTCAATAATTGAACGGTCTCCATGAAAATTAATAACACTATACAAGTAGAATAAAAATAAATATTTTGATTATATACATGGATGAATCTCCTTGATATATACAGTCAAACCTTGTTATTACATAATTCGTTGTAACAACATGTATATTCAAACATTATTTCAACAACAAATATTTACATAACTAAAAATATACATTATGAAACTATACGAAATACAATGCAATCAACTAGTATTTTAATAATCCAAGCTTTTGATCCTCATCAGCTCTGTTTGTGCTCATCCTCATCGGATTCAGATTCTGAATCTGCAAATCATTGAGATAAATACATGCAGTCTAAGATCACATGCTGGAAGTATATAATATAAACAATATTTTTTCTCTGTCCAACTTAGGTAACTCACTTTCCTATTTAATTTGTTCCTGAAGAAATACTGTACATTATTATATTTCATTTTAAACTTTTAATTTAACCTAATGAGATCATTTATACACAAATATTTATTTTTAAAGATATCCCAGCTATTCTACTCTCAAAATTTAATAATTTAATTTAGTTATTATTTTTTCAATTGCAATCCTAGGCAGACTACCTGTACCTTGCTGTATATTAAAAGCTAAAAAATTGAAGATATTGAAAAGAGTATCTAGATATAAAATACCGATCCTATATATATACATACATGTTCTAGTAGTTGCCTTCTTTTTAAATTGGATCGAAATAATTAAAATGTCAATTATTAATTAAATATAGATCATATTTTGTGAAATTTATTTTATTAGAGCGTATGATATCGATGGCGATTGCAGCAGGATTACAGAATCTTTTGCCAGCCTATGGCTTGTTGTACTTGGCTTCACGTTTCGACTATAGCTTGAGATAATTAAAAAAAAAAAAGTTAAAAAGACATCCTTCTTTTATCTTACAATTTAAGGGCAATAAAACATTTGAAATAAAAATTATTATATAGCAAAGTCATATTTTTGCTCTTATATATATAGTATATCACATGCTTGCAAGTGCCGGTCAAAGTCTAATGTACAACATCAGAAGTATACTTATATTTTCCAAGCAGTTTCATTTATTATTACACGTAAATACATCTTTAAGGTGTACCCCCTCCGTACCTATTTACTTATCAAATTTTAATTTGACACACTTGTTAAAAAATAATGATTTGAGTTTACTATATTATTTCTATTAATTGATAGGGAAGAATTGCTGCTTTCAAGCATTAACCAGGTCCAGGATTCGAACTAGAATTTGCTTTTTTTCCGATGCAGTTAGCTCTATTCCCTGATCTAAGGGCTGGAACCGTCTTATCTTAGGGTAGGGGTAGCCTCAGGTGGGAAGGGCTGGGGGGTTCGCTTTTTGATAATCAATAAGTAGTGTAGGCTTCGATAGACTTGCAATAGCCCAAACATATTTATTCACAACATTTTTCAACGACATCAACTCAATGATAATAAATTGAGGATGTAATATAATTTTTTTTTGTCTTTCCTTGATTTGTCAGAAGTGACGAGTAAAAAGAGAAATCAAATATAATGAAGTATTTTCTTCTCATTTAAGAAAAGGCCGGGGGATCAATGGTTCGGTTTTAGTGCACGTGTTATTAGCTTGTAATTATGATTATGATCCTTATATTATTAGATTGAGCATATTAATTTTTAATTAAATGAAATGTGTAATTTTAATTTTTATATCTAACTTGAAGTTAACACCATTAATTTTTACCCCCTTTTTTATTCTGAAACAATCTCTCCTCACTTTAATCGCCAGAATGAATCGATTTTTCATATGAATTTGATGATTATTTTATTTTCTCTCAAAATTTAGTTTGAGTTGGTATGTTAATAATTATATGAAAAGAGGCCTAAGCATGTTTAATGCTTGAGGAAATTGTCGAGGTACAACCTAATATACAACAACAATAAATTACATAACAAAGTTTAATATCATTAGACAATATCGATATATTAATAGAGGTCGATTGTGAGATTACACTTTGATAAGTTTCTCATGCCACGGCTTAATCTTTCAAAATTTCTAATATAGTTTTTTTAAGTGATCAAAGCTTAGAAATTTTCTTTCTCGTGAAAGTTTTAAAACAAGAACAAATGTCAAAGTTGTGATTAAATTACAAAATTAAGGTGATTAATATATGTTACACTTATCAATATTCATGGTGTTATTAGATTAACAAAAATGTGTTGTCCTATTTGTGACATTACGTTTTTGCGAAGATTGAATCTGCTAATTGCAAATGTCTTATGATTCAATTTAATTTTATATTATTTCCATCCACTAATATTTGAATATTGTTCGACTTCAAATGATTTTGTAGATTCTAGAAAAATCATATAGTAATATACCAATAACACATGGACTAAAACAATTGTGTCCTTGTTAGGAATATAATGAAACAACATCGAAAATTATAAAAAATGCTGTTACACCTAAGCTCATTTATATTAATTAATTAAACAATAAATAATGAGAAAAACAACATGTCTCACTTCTCTTTAATAATAAATAAAAATAATATATATATATATATATATATATAGATGAGTCAAATTTCACTTATTTTAATCATTTTATTTCGAAGATTTATCATTTTTGTTAAGTATTGCACGTTGACGTGTAAGAAATTTGTCTAAAGGCATATTTAGGAGACATTAAGGCACGAAACATAAACATTAATTTGAATTAGAATTAAATAAATGTAACAAATTAAAGAGTGCTACCATTAGAGTTTAGACATAGCAATAGTTAATCGCTTTACTTATCCTACACATAATTAAAGTATGAACTCTATTTATCCTACGTATGAAGTTAATCCCTTCTTAAGTATTCTCCCCGTTTATTTTTATTTGTCACATTTATATTTAAATTTTATCATGAAATTTTTTTTTGTCTTTTCTTGATATGTTAAAACTTAAAAGTGATAACTAAAAATAAAAATCTATTTTTAAAATATTAGACAAATAAAGTAAACAACGGAATATTAATTAGGCCAAAAATATGTCTTGTTTATTTATTTACTTTCATGGAAGTTCCAAGAACTTTCATATTATTATTTTTTCAATTAAGAAATGAAACTATATCAAAGAAGAATCCGTGTCTGGATGTGTGAATCTGTTAATAATGAATTATTTTAATAGTTAGACTTTGAATAGAAAATTTTGATTAATTAATAAATCACACGATGACTTCAAGCAGAACAATGACATCTTGATTGTTCGTTTCTTTTTATTGTTGAGACATATGGCTTTTAGAAAGAATCTGATTCAGGCTTTATTATAAAATTAATAGAAGTATAGAACCATATATTATATCAAGAAAATGCTGAAATGAAATTGTTAGACAACAATGAAAAAAGAAAATTATATTATATTCACTTTCTAATACTGTTGAAATCCGCATTTAATGGATGTTTGTAGGGGTGGATCTAGGAAATGGGGTGTAAATTTTCAGAAACTCAAAAAGTTTGTGTGAATTCTATTAAATATAAAAATTATTTATTTGAAATCTTAAACTCCACAAAGTAAGTTCATGATTCAACAACATAAATGAAATTTACTTAAGCTTTGTTGTCCTCTTCCCGGTGAGGTTTTGATTTTTCTTGGACACTTGAT
This sequence comes from Solanum pinnatisectum, assembly GCA_035578085.1. Taxonomy (NCBI): domain Eukaryota; kingdom Viridiplantae; phylum Streptophyta; class Magnoliopsida; order Solanales; family Solanaceae; genus Solanum; species Solanum pinnatisectum. The sequence continues at coordinate 46,808,488 of CM069078.1, read as the reverse complement.
AAAAAAAAAAAAAAGTAACTGAGATAATTGAGAATTCATAAACTTTAAATTCTTAATTCACCTTTGATTATTTGTATTTAGTATTCGAGTCTGAAACTAAAAGAGCCATATTTTGAAATTAAAATGTCAGAAGGAACAACATATTTCTGAATTGATCAAAAGGGATAAAGTGTGGACTCTCAATATCAAACAAATTTAACTGACGACTCACTAAAATGACGTCTGACTATTTATTTTTAAATTATAGTGCAAAAACATACAATTTATTATTTTTCATTTCCTTCTAAATCGTGATTCGTGAGAGACCAAACGACTCATTTGATCAAATTATAGCTAAATCATACTAGTGAATTCTTAAAGGTTAATTGCACAGTATAATCCACAAGGCAAATAATGTGTTCAATGCAAAATAATTCACAAATGAAAACATTCAGGATATTCATGATGTATGTTCCTTTGTTCATATTCATTTTTGGAAGAAAATGCACTATAATTCAGATGTAGCTAGGATAATAAACACAATAGGAAAGAGGAATAGCTATTAATTAAAGCGTGAAACTCGAAAAAAAGAACTTAGGAGTTATTGTTGTAATCTAATATGAATACAAAAACATATACACTTATTTATTTATTTTTATTTTTCACTCGGGGTTCGATATTCATATTGAAGTCTGACTGTGTAAGGCTCCATTCAGGGAGTAGCGTTCTATCATATCCAAGATTCGAATTTTGAGACCTCTGATTAAGAAAAAAATAATCTCATTCACTGCACCAGATTTATTAATGGCATACACACTATATTTTTCTGCTAGTAAAATTTTCCAAATGATCTTCAGCAAATTCCAAGTAACAAGGACAAGAAATGTTATTATAAGAACTTTATATGACTAGACGAAACATTATATTATACTAGTAAAATTAGCAGACTTTGCAACTTTTTGAAAAGGACATTGAAGTAGAAAAATAACCAATGGAGTATGAACAAAGTTTTTTCTTTTAATTGGCTTTCAAGGTCAAAGAGAAAATATCAATTCGTTAGTCGTTACTTGTTAGGTAATGTGGAAATAACGAAATTGCTAATTTTGAACAAGAGAAAAAATTATTTTCGGCGCGTAGCCAAACAAAATCAGACAGCGTGATGTAAAAAGGGTAGTTTAGTCATTTACCCAGCCTCCTTCACCAGAATGAAAACGACATAAAAGGGCAATTTCGTCAACTTACTTCATTTCAAAAGAAAATGACTTTTCTCAACTGGTATATAAAGGAGATTCTTAAATTGAATTTCAATCGCTTCTTCATTCTGAGTTTCGAGTTCTAAAAAAAAAAAATGGAGATTTCTCAATGAACTTTCTTTAGCTAATTTCAAACTAATTTAAAAATTAAAAGTAAAATTAAAATTAAAAAATACTTTCACTTCGAAAATGGCGGATTCGGTGCATGGTCCAGCGAGCTTCTCCACTCAAGCCAATGCTTTACTCAGAAAGAATTTGACTTTTCAGGTTTGTTTCTGTGTTTTTGATAAATTGAGTTTATCTGCCTTTTGCAATTCAAGTTCAAAACATTGTACTCCGTTTCAATTTGTTTGTCTGGTTGACATTGATTTTAAGAAAGCAAACAATACTTTTGAATCTCGTGATCTTAAATGTGATCTTAAATATGTAGAATATATTCAAATGTCCTTTAATCTTATGAGCTTAGATATGACATGAGCAAAATTGAAGTAATAGTCTTCAAAAAAGGAGTTTCTTTTTGAATTAGACTAAAATGGAAAGTAGATCAAACAGATTGAAATAGAATGTGTATATTTTATGATTGGCATTTATAATTTGTATCTGAAGCAAAAATATATTTGTTATTGGTTAAATAGACTTTATATACATTATTTTCAGGTAAAAAGTGATATTTGCACTACTATTTTGTATTCTGAAATGGTATGTTTAACTCTTTATTTATTTACTTTTGTGTTGCAGAAAAGAGAGGTCAAGTCAAATATTCGTCTCATCTTGGTCCCTGTCATACTTTGTGTATTGCTAGTTCTCATTCAAGTTTTAATCAACAATGAGTTAGATAAACCATCAAACAATTGTGGCTGCAAATGTATTGACCAAAATGGTGATGGCATATGTGAACAAGTATGTGGTATTGAATACTCAGATTTGTCCCAAGTCGGCAGATGTCCGATTCCTAGCCCACCAGAATGGCCTCCCTTGTTACAGATACCGGCACCAGAGTATCGTGCTGTTCGAACTGATTTTACTTCATTTGGGGACTTGCCGGATGATTCTTGCAGAATATCGGGTTCTTGTCCTGCTACTATACTTCTGACTGGAACTAATCAGACTTTTGGAGAAAGTATGAATTGTTTTTCTGTGATCCTAGTAAACTTGAAGTGAATTGAGTATTTTCTCTGATAACATTCCTAATGCATGTCTAATATTATGGAACTTAATAGGTATGCGTAGAAATTTGTTCAGCAGTGGATCAACTCTCAATTCCTCTGACATTTTCTATAGCTTAGCCAATAATGTCTTGGTGAGCCTCTCTCTCCATTTAGCTTATTTTATTTTTCTCATTCCCTTGATATTCACTATGCATAGGTTCAAAATTTACTCTTTGTTTGATGATTAATCACCTTCCGATTTTCAGGGTTCTGATTCACCAACTGAGGTTATGAATTTTCTTGAGTCAGCTTTCTTCTCCGACCTGCCAGTCTACAACATTCAATCGCAGTGTTCTCCAAACTCCACATTTTCTATTCCATTAGATATTGGTACTACAAATATTCAGCAAGGTAGTCAACTTATCTTCTTTACTGCTTTTTGACTTGCCTTAACTCTTTTTATGTTAGATATTGCATGTCTAAATTGAGGAAGAAGGCATAATGCTTAGGTTGAAAAAGTTTACTAGTTTGGTGTATAACTAACATCGGATTAGTTTAAGCTTTAGCCAGAGAACTTGAGTCCAAATGTTGTGGCTATGGTGTGATCTTAGTAGGAAAAGTTTCTATTACGGAAGATATTTTAGCTTTGATATTTTATAGTTCAGCCCGAACATGCTTTTCAAACTATATGATTGAATTCTTCGGGTTTACTTGACGCATTTGTAACCAATGGGAAGATGAGCACAGGCATTGACATTCCGTTAAGATTAAAGATGTTATATATACTAGTAGTTGAGTAATGTCAAAAAAGTTAGATCCTTTCACACAAACAAGCTTATCTATTTCCATATTGAATTTATATAATTTATAGCTTTGTTAATTGTCTGCTGCAGAGATAAGTTGTTTAAAAGGTTTACACTTGTGGCGTAATAGTTCTGATGAGATCAATGATGAGCTTTATAAAGGTTACAGGAAGGGGAATTCAGAGGAAAAGATAAATGAGATAATAGCAGGTTTTTCTGGTGCCCTCTGCATAAATGTCCTTATGTATAACCATGCTATTCCAGTATCGTCTTAACTTTGTGTGATCTCTTTTTGCAGCATATGATTTCCTTAATTCAGATAGGAATAGTTTCAATGTGATTATTTGGTATAACTCTACCTATAAGAATGACACAGGCAATCAACCTATGGCATTGACAAGGGTTCCTCGTTCGGTGAATTTGGTAAACCTTTCACTTTCTACTTCCATGTTCTTCTGTATGTAAATTGTTCTTGGCCCTTGTAAATGTTGTATTGCTGATCATAGCACAGTGAAGGAAATCCTTAATAGATATCATGAAAATTAGTTCCATTTACTTGAGTAGGGCATGACAGGGCACGGGGTGGATATTTGGAGTTCTCAGTGCATTTCTGCTTTTCCCTTCTTTATGATGCTCTAATCTCTCAAATAAATTTGTGCATGTTTTGATACATCAGTATGTGTAAATAATTATAATTTAAATATCTACATGCACGCACAGATATACAAATAAGATTTGCTGGTATGCATTGAGGGTGGAAAGAGACTTGTTTCAATTTAATACTTTATGACTGCCTTGTCTAGATATTGGTACTAGCTGGACAGACCATAGTCCTGTCCTTATACTCTTGATTGCTCATTAGACCATACTATAGATTGTCTAGTTTCCTTAGTCCCTTAGTAAGTATAGAGTAGAGTAGTACTTAATAATGACAGTTTTTGAAAGAGCTGGAAGTGGTAATTCTGATCATATTTTTGCTTCATAATGGAGCTGGATAAAATAAGTTCTTTTGCATTGACAAATGTAATTGTCAGCTCGTCATGTTGTTAATTTGTCCAGTTAATTAGCAAGAACATGTTTCAACATTGACCATTACTAAGAAATATCAAGTTGCCTGTTCCTTATCCCACTAGCAACTCAAAGGTCATCAGATTGATTTGCTTCACATTGCACTTCTTCTTGAATGAAGGGATTGAGTATCTATGTCTGCAATTTCTGTTGATTCTTTATGAAAGGCTAATTGTAGTTATACTAAACCTATTCATGTTATTGATGTGTTAAATTCTTGCTAAATGTTGTGTACAGGCATCAAATGCCTACCTTCAATTTTTGCTTGGACCTTCAGCAAAAATGCTGTTCGAGTTTGTCAAAGAAATGCCCAAACCAGAGACAAAACTCAGGCTGGACTTTGCTTCTCTACTGGGACCACTATTCTTTACATGGGTGGTTTCACAACTCTTTCCTGTAAGTTAATATGTCCTGTTTAATCGTAATGGAACTTGTTCAATTGGCCATCTCCATGGCAGACAAATTTGTCTTTTATTAATGGTATTGTTGATGTCAACTTGTCAGCTATCCATTTCCAAGACAACTCTCTTGCACTCATCAAATGCTTGTTTAGTATTTACCTCATTTTATGTGTTGGAGGAATGAGGAGTGGAAGTTAACATCTTATTTAGTCGCACAGTATGAGTTTTAAGTTTTATTTCTCTTTTGCTGAACATGGTTTATTTCTTGGTTCGTGTACGAGAATGAAGAATGATTTGTTTGATAGAAACGCTAAGAAATATTAGTTCTTTAGGACTTCTAAACTGTTAATTCAAATATTCCAAGAAATACTTACAAGAATTCATCATAGTAAACATGCATTTAACTTATTTTTATAGTGTCAGGCTTCTTTAACTCGGCACTTTGTCAATCATAACATTTTTCTGAGTATTACTGCACCTTTTGGAGATCAGTATTTCTGAAATTCCTCCAATGTTTATTTTCTTTACTATCGTACCTTGTTAGATTTTATCTTATAAATTTGTGACACAGTAATTGCATACACTATCAGCCTTTATACAGATGTTATCTTTTAATTTATCATATGATCCTATATAATTCTTTATGCTTGTCATATTTATTGCATGATTTATTATGTGCAGGTTGTTTTGATAGCTCTAGTTTATGAGAAGGAGCAGAAACTAAGAATCATGATGAAAATGCATGGACTTGCGGACGTTCCCTATTGGATGATTTCTTATGCTTATTTTTTGGTCATATCTACTCTATACATGTTCTGTTTTGTGATTTTCGGCTCATTAGTAGGTAATTTTACAGCTACTCAGTTGAGCCTTTCTGTTAACTGGAGTTGCCTGATACAAATTTCATTTTTCCCCTTATCCCTTTTTGCAGGCCTGAAGTTCTTTTTGGTTAATGATTACAGCATCCAGTTCGTGTTTTACTTCATTTACATAAACTTGCAAGTGTCCCTTGCTTTTCTAGTTGCTGCGTTTTTCTCGAATGTTAAGACAGCCACAGGTTTGATATCTGCAATAGAAGTTGCTGTTAATATTGCAAGGATGAATCTATATTTCATATTAACTTTCAGCATCAAACATGATACGACTAATTCTTCTTACTTAACATTGTAACAGTCATCGGCTATATGATGGTGTTTGCAAACGGACTCTTGGCAGCATTCCTTTTCCAGTTCTTTCTCCAGGATAATTCATTTCCCAGTAAGTTCAGGAAATTTAAGGATGTCTCGCTAACTCTTTGATCATCTAGTTGGAACTATAAATCATGATTCTCGTAGTTCCAACACCTTGTCACCTCCAGATTGATGATAATTTATTGAAGCAATACATTTGTACTGACCTGCAGTTCATTAGTGACCTTTTGAGGGGATTGCATCATTCAGTTTCTATAGTGAAAGCTAACGGCATGTCTGTTTATTTTATCTGCTTACCTAGAGCTCTCAGGAACTACTAAACATGTTAAATGGGAGGAGAATGCTGTCAGGGGATATTTAAGAAGGTAGGGTGAAAGGCAGTAGAGGGTCAGGAGAGGAGAAGAATTCATTTCAGGAATCCTTCAAAAGTCAAAAGAAGGAAAGTTAAGGGGTTAGAGTGCTGCAGCCCCACATCATTCTCTACCACTGCATCCCGACTAAAAAGTTCATTCTTTCTCCTGACTGTATTCAATATAAGTGGCTTCACGTTATAAAAATTTAAGGAATGGGATGAGAAAGTACTAATTCAAGTTTGATTGGATTTGCTGCTGCAATGTCTCCAGGCTTTGAATGAAAATAGGGAACAAATTACTGTGTTCCTTCTAATGTTCCCTTCCGTTACCTAGCAGCATGGGAGCTATATACTTTCATTAGGCGAAGATAACAACTTCTTCTCCTTTACTTCTCTTCTGTGACAAAAATAATGTTAAAAATTGCGATAGTGGTCAGATAGTTTTGCCTCTATTTCTCCTGATATTTTGTATGGTTTTGTTTTTCACCTTTGTATAATCTTTTGGTAAATGCTATCATGACTTTGTAGGAGGCTGGATTATAGTTATGGAACTTTATCCTGGATTTTCTCTTTTTCGTGGATTATACGAGTTTTCCTACTATGCTTTCGTTGGTAATTATATGGGAACAAATGGTATGAGATGGAAAGATTTGAGTGATGGAAAAAATGGGATGAAGGAGGTCCTAATAATTATGATAGTGCAGTGGTTGGTGTTTCTCGTTCTTGCTTATTACATTGATCAGATTACATCATCAGGGAAAGATCCCCTTTTTTTCTTGAGGAACTTCCGGAAGAAGCCTTCACATCCTATCAGGAAATTGAGTTTATCAAAGGAGGAGACTAAAGTTTTTGTACAAATGGAGAAACCTGATGTTGCTCAGGAGGTAAAATTAACGTTTCTCTTGAAAAACATTTTTCTCTTGTCATTTGTTCCTATCTACAAAACTAACCATATTGAACCTCCTTTCAACAGAGGGAGAGAGTTGAGCAGTTGCTTGAATCAAATACAGGTCATGCCATCATTTGTGACAATTTGAAAAAGGTTTATCCAGGGAAAGATGGAAACCCTGAGAAATTTGCAGTGAGAGGATTGTCACTTGCTTTGCCTCAAGGGGAATGTTTTGGTATGCTAGGTCCCAATGGTGCTGGCAAAACTACTTTTATTAGCATGGTCAGTCCTTTTGTCTGTTTCGTGTTAGATGTATCTTTGTAAATCTTAAGTTTTAGTCACTATGTGACCTTTATAACTTCAAAAACACATTCTTAGGGCCCTTCTTGTAGTCGGATATAATGTATACTGATTCTTCTTTCATTTACTTAGATTGCAAAATCTGAAAACTCTACACCCCTTAGTGATCTTTTTCTGTTAACAGATGATTGGGCTCATAAAACCAAGCTCTGGTACTGCATATGCTCAGGGTATGGATATTCGAACAGACATGGATATGATATACACCAACATGGGTGTATGTCCGCAGCATGAGTAAGAATCTACTTTCTATTAAGTCAAGTTTATATGTGATCCCTTCTCCTTCCTGCAAATATCAGTGTCATGATACTAATTGCCTTTTTTTTCATGTGGAATTTTATTTCAGCTTACTTTGGGAAAAATTAACAGGAAGGGAGCACCTACTTTTCTATGGAAGGCTTAAAAATCTTAAAGGAGCAGTCTTGACTCAAGTAAGTTAATGGTTCATGTATTAACTTTTTCGGGCATATGAGGAGCACTTGCAAAATTGAAGTTATCGCTGTTAGAGAAGAAATGTTGATTTAGCTATGTTACAGCCAATTAGCATAACTTGTCCCATTGCCAGGATATTGATACTGATATCTATATCAATAGCACACAAGCAATTGGTTGGGTCCTTCCCCCTCTCCTCCCTCTCTCCTGCCTAACCCACCAAACAACTCTCCAAGGTCCTTAAAGTACATGAGATGTTCAAGTTTCGGGATTGGAATAAGGGAAATTAGTTGTCGAGGCAATTTGAAAGACAAAATGTTGATGAAATTGACTCATCCAAAACAGATGCTTTTTATGTATTTGGGCTACTTATACCTTTCTGTCTACAGGCAGTTGAAGAATCTCTTAAGAGTGTCAACTTGTTTCATGGAGGCGTTGCTGACAAGCAAGCTGGGAAATACAGTGGAGGAATGAAAAGGAGACTAAGTGTTGCTATCTCGCTGATTGGAGATCCCAAGGTATGTTAGTGCTACCATCCATCCTCATAGAAAGACAATCAGAGATGTGTATTGATATTCTTTTGTGGCTTATGTATTTTTCCAGGTTGTCTACATGGATGAGCCCAGTACTGGACTGGATCCAGCTTCACGAAATAACTTGTGGAATGTGGTCAAACGTGCAAAGAAAGATAGAGCAATTATTCTCACAAGTAATTTAACGTTACTTCTCTTACTTCTTTGTTGCCCCTTTTGACCTGAATAAACTTTGTGCAGGTTTCTTCACTTACGCATGTTCTTTAAACAACAGTATAAAGTAATCTTAAAAGTACTGATAATGGGATATTATGCGTTGTACACTAGTTTCTTGTCATTCCACATTAATTCAGAGGTCCTAGCCCAACATATCTTGGACTTTGCACACCTGAATTCTTTCCTTAGCTTGTTCCTTCCTAACCCCTGGTTAATGAGACCATTAATATGACAACTCATAAGGATAACAATTTCAGCTCATTCAATGGAAGAAGCGGAGCATCTATGTGATCGACTAGGAATATTCGTGGATGGCAACTTGCAGTGTGTAGGAAATGCCAAAGAGGTAATTTTGAGCCTTTAAGAAAATTTTGAAATCCTGTACATTTTCTGTGCTTCCCTCACTGTTATGAGATTGTGGACAAGGTACTCTTCTGATAGGAATAGGAATGTGTTCATAAGTAAGAATGAAGGGAAGTGGAGACTTGTTTTGAAATATAATGCTGCAAGTGTTGAGTCAGTTTATATATTTTTCTACGTCTCCGTCTGATACCATTAATTTTCCAACTGTTCTGACCATGTACTCCCCTGCTGGATGACAGTTGAAGGGAAGATACGGAGGGTCATATGTGTTTACGATGACAACATCATCAGATAAGGAGGAGGAAGTGGAGCACATGGTGCGACATCTATCTCCAAATGCCAACAGGATATACCATTTATCGGGGACACAGAAATTTGAGTTGCCAAAGCAAGAGGTTAGAATTGCAGATGTATTTGAAGCGGTTGAGAAAGCAAAGAGTAGATTCACAGTTTATGCTTGGGGTCTGGCTGATACAACTTTGGAGGACGTGTTTATCAAGGTTGCTCGCACTGCTCAGGCTTTCAATGTCCTCTCTTGACATGCATATTAGCACCAATATCTAACATTTTCTTGCGGCTCAAGTTTCTCATTTTGTGAAGATTTTGTCTGTTTCACTCTATCATACATTTGTGTTACTACATTCATTTCATGTAGATATATATGTTTTTGGTACATTGGAGGATAATGTAAATATCATTTTTCATAAATGATAATATATACAGTTTTCTTCCCAACATTTGTTTCATACTGAAGTGTCGATGGCACAATTGTTTCATGCCTTCATACTTTTTGTCTTTCATTTAAATGACTACTCGTATGGATACATTACTTGTGTACTCTGCAGAGTAGTTTTGGTGAGAGTTCGAAAATCAGCCTCAAATGGGTAAATTTTTCTGGAATATTGTCTATGAATCTTGTCAAATAACAGCCTAGAGAAAATGGCAATTTTATTTGCTTCTGTAAATATTTCTAAGTTTAATGTAATCATGACTAATTTAGATATAGTTCATCAAATTGTGAAAATAATTAATATCACTGGTGAAATTCAAACACACTATACTTCAATACTATTCAATTTAGATATGGACAATTGGGGACCAAGCTAGCCCATTTTGAAAAGTTGTTTCTACAAAAATAGGTCAGTTTCTTCTACTTTAAAAAAAAATTGGTCTTCTTTCATTTTGGGTTTGGGGTACCCTATTAGTTGTAGAGAAAGGTACAAGAGGAGGGACCCCTAGCTCAACTAGAACTAGCGGCGCACGAAAAGTTGAAAATTATCTTTTTTTCCGTTTCAAAGGAAAAAGGGTCAAGTGACGACAAAATGAGGAGTCAAAGGTGGAAATTCGGATATTCAAGACTATCAATGTCGAGAGCATTAAATGGCAACTCTAATATCAGATTTATTTTCGTTCGTCAATATCCTCTTCTTTCTTTTTTTCATTTCCTTTAAGTTAGTTTCTATTAATCCTCATGTTACTGGTGTATAATCTTAAATCTTAGGATTTGATTTAAGAAATAAATAGTTAATATTGTTGTGCCGTAATTATTCTATCTTTAGAAAAACTCACTTTTTGAAATGTTCTAAGTATAAAACAATTTGAGAAAAATACTTAGAAAGGAGTCGCCACTTAATTTTTTTAAAGAAATTAAGAAAACTTATAATTTTCAAAGATTTAAACAGAAAAAATCATTTGAAATACCAAAAAGGGTTCGGGGTTCAATTTACACTTCGAGAAGGGTTTAAGCGTTAAGTCTTGCATTAACATCTTGATTGAAGCTATGACTTGACTAAAATGATTTTTTGACTAATTCTTTGGGGAAATGATTTGACATAATAATTAACAATTTTTGATTAACTTTGAGAAAATAATGAAATAAATGATACATTTTTTATTATTATTATTATTATTATTATTATTATTATTATTATTATTATTATTATTATTTTATTATTTTAGAGAAAGGGATCCAAAATGAAACATTTGAATTTAATTGAAAGTGATTAGAATATTAAAAAAACTAGATTAATTAAAATTCATGTAATTCATTTTGAAATAATAATTTAAACCAATTTAATAAATTGAAACATGAAAATCATTTTTAATTGATTGACTAACTTTTTTGAGAAAGTGACCGAGTATAGATATATTTTTTATTTTATTTTTTATTTTATTTTATTAATTGAAAAGGTTTCGATTAACGTTTTTAAAGTTTATTTGAGAAAAAGTACTCTAACTTAAAAAAAACAATTTTAGAATGAATAAAAAGTGATTTAAGTGATAAACATTAAAGAACATCTTTTTTAAAGACCAAAGGTTTAACCTAATTGAAAGATACAAAAAAATTTTACCAATATACTTGATTAATAAAATTAATGAACACAAAAAAACATGAAATATATTAAAAATTAAACAACACAAAGGAAATGACTCATCTTTTGGGGAATTTGGTTAAGTTAATTAATAATTCTAAAGTTAGAATTAATGATAAGTAAACAAACAATAAACAAAGACAAATTAAATAATTTAGAGGTAAAGGAAAATGAATTTGGGCCCCCTTTTTGGGCCAATCTTGCTGTGATTTTTGGGCTTTTGCCCAAAACCCGTTTTTGTATACACTTTCTGTATATCAGTGTATATCAGCATGTATATCAGCGTTTTTCATGTATATCAGCATGTATATCAGCATGTATATCAGCGTTTTTCATGTATATCCTGCTTCCAAAGACCTGTGTTTCGCCTCAGTCCTGTATTTTTACGTTTTTGACCTGTATATCAGTGTATAATGTTGTATACAGCACGTATACAGCCCATTTCTTGGACTTTTGAATATGATGAACTAATTTCCAGCAGTATGTTGGGTTTCCAGGACCAGTAACAGCTTCCGAATGTATAGGAGGGCTGACTCGAGAGAGAGGTAAAGCAAAAATTCAGCCTTTATGGCTCAACTCGGAAATGCGAGGAAAATAAGTCCACCATGGACTCGAAAGGGGTTCATGCGAGAAAAGAAAGAAAGAGCAAAATTAGCGCTTTGAGGTAAGAAAATAAAGACGGCTTAACTTAGTTGAAAAAAGAGTAACTTAAGCAGTTCAAACCAAAATGTAACCAAAGCTATTCATTAAACCTCAAACAAATAAATTGGCTTGGAGAAGAATAAAAGAAAAATGAACTAACTATACGTCAACAAGCAACAAATCTAAAACTTGGCAGTGGCAAAAGTGCATATGGACAGCAAGAACAATAAGAAATAAAATGGTTTTCATCACCTACCCGAATAATAAAAATAAACACAACATGGATGCAGCCATAGAGCATGTCTCTTTGGGTATTATATACTTAATATATCACTTTGAGGAAGGCATACAATGACATTAAAAAAAGAGAGAAAAAAAAGTGATAATAATTATAAAATCATGCAACAGTGAACAATTCATTCAAGCTTAGTGCAAGACTGCTCCCTTTTGATCAAATTTTAACAGTCTTTTTGTCTATACCTTAATGCTAATCCAAATATCGAGGCATAAACACAAAAGCGGATTAGAAAGGCCATAAATATATGCGATATTTATAACAAGTTTATATTGACCCCATACAACTAATGACAAAGCAAGCTAACATCATAGCGGCAAGCAAACGAAGGCATGGTTGATGGTTATGCATTTATTGGCTCTAACATATGAATGAGATAATGGCCAGAATTTAGAATTTAAATGACCCTTTAGGCTCCAAATCGAACAGTGACAGTCAAAATTTTAAAAACAACTAATTCTCACCTCATAATCTATGAAATCGATATTCTGCAGATTAATACGTTCAGGCAGCCTAGGACAACAAATATTCATCCTCGAACAGGGGACTATACGACATCTATGCAACAAACTAATTTCAACAAAGGCGAGTAGCATCTTAGTTTAAATTAAACAAGATACCGAACTAAACTGAAAAGATATTCAACATAAACAACTCGCTCAAAAAACATCAAGCGATCATATCAGTGAAACTCAAAGTGGAACCCAAAAACAACCCAGTCGACTATGCTTTTTGAGCCGAGATTCATAGGAAAAACGAGACCGATGCAAATGATTAAAACAAAATTTGACATATTCTCAACAGCAACATTTCCACCAAAGATTCAACCTATGATATTGAAACAGAATGCGAGAGGAGAATGAGATTACCTTTTTCTCAGGCAGCGAGACTGGGACGATGAGTTAAGAGCAGGGATCCTTATACCACGAAATCTCAATACGAACAACAAACTAAGAGTTCCCAAGCAGAATCAAAGCGGCGAACTTCTTGAAACTTAGGATTAGAGAGTTGTTTGAAATTTCTTAACTATCCGACTAATTGTTTAATGGAAATTCAAACTTTTTCAATCCCCCCAATCCCTAGAGCATGGGAAACTATTTATTGGAAAAGATTGGGCGATTTAGGGGGGGAAATTCGACTAATTGTTCAATGGAAATTCAAATTTTTTCAATCCCCCTTTCCCTATAGCATGAGAAACTATTTAAATGGAAAAGATTGGGCGATTTAGGGGGGGAAATCCCTTGGAAATTCAAACAAAAAGTTGAATTTCTTCTACTCTTTTCGAAGCAACAGTGAAGGGGATGGGAAAAAGCTGATGAAAGGAAATAGGGGATTTGAGGTGATTGATGTTGCAGGCGTCGTTTGGAGCTGCTGCGGATGTTGATGTTTACTGGTTTTTCCGCGATTTTTGCTGGATTTCGTGAAGAAGACGAGGACCGAATGGGCAGTGGGGTCGGGGTTTTTGTTGGAATCGCTGGTTTGCAGCGTCTGGACTGGGTTTCGTTGAATTTCTGGAGAAGAAGAACGAAGGGTATAGGGGTAGGGTCACGTTTGTCTGTTGTATGTAATGTATGGTTATATTGAATTGGTATGTGTTTAGGACATGAGCTGGGTCGGGGTTATTGGAATTGGGCCAAAAATTATAAGGAAAAAGGTCCAATCTCAAATGGGTTGAAGGTGAGGAAGGGGGTTACATTTTGGAATTGACAAATTGGCCTAATAGATTGCTACTATAGCCAATTAGAATTAATAAATTAGCCAAATTGATTTTAATTGATGAATTCGGCTAAAATAAATAAATAAGACAAATTAATATTAATTAATTAAAGAACTTCTTGATCTTAACGAAATAAAATAATCAACTTAATTATAAACTAATTAATCCTAAAATGCAAACTGTTACATAACTAAACTAATTAGTAGAATATTTAAACAAAGCAAAATCTTTTTAGACAATTTTCGAATATTCATAAAATATACTAATTATATACATAATTATTTAAAACATATATATTATTTAAAAATTATAAAAATGACAAACTATTTAAAATAACCTGCAAACTATTTGAACTTTATAAAGCTAATTATTCTAAGACGTTTGAAAATTAAGAAGCTCGAAAATTAATTATTATTGGAGAGGGTCAAAATTGGGTGTCAACAAATGTTATAAGTAAAATATGAAACAATATATTTTTTTTAATATAGTGAAAAGTAAAAATGAACTGTGGGATTGAAAGCTGTATATGTTATTGATTTATTGGTAGTTCATAAGTTTCCTATGTGAAGGCAGCATATTAAATAGAACGGTTGAAGTAACACAAGATACTTGTGTTGTTTAATCTGAAAGAATTAGTACTAATTATGGGAAATAAATAAGGAAACTGACTTTCTTTTTTGGCTTAAAATTTTTTTGGCTAAAAAAATAAACAGACTTGGGATATTATGTGTTAAATATAACTAATTAATACTTTGTACACCAACGTGAGTTATGGTGTAGTGATGAGACTACTTTACCTTTAACTTGAGGTCTCGGGTTCAAGTCATGAGTATGTAAAAAATCATGTTGGAAACGTACACCACCTACGCCGGATGGGGAAAAAATAAAAAATTAATACTTTGTGCATTACAAGTTATAGGTGTAATGTCAATTTGATGCTTATTTATTTTCCTTTTTATTATCATAGTATTCAAATCATTTTATATCTCAATTATTTTATGATGTCCCACAAGCATTATTAATACCATGCAACTCTAGTCTAGAGAGAAAGGAAATAAATAGACTACATTGTAAAAAAAAATGTTAAAGCTTGTGCTAGTCTTAATTGACAAGCTATTTCTTCTATTTGAATATCCATCTTAAAACTTTGAATTCTATTTAATTCTTATATTCCTAATTTCCTATCTTCTGAACAAACGACAATTTCAATTTGACAAATGCTCCTATATGAGATAAGGTGAGAAAATATTTTTAAAATGAAAGAAAAATTGAAGGATGGACTAGTAAATCTATAGCATCTTGAAAGATTAAGTACAAGGTTTGATTTTAGTTATTTGGAAAAGTAAATCTATCACATTCAAATAATGAAATTGCTTGATGAAAAAGAAAAAATGTGTTAGCTTTTAAAAGAAGTCACCTCTTGTGCTTGGAATTGATCCACTAGAAAGGTTTATTTTACATATTTTTTAGATCCAACTTCTCTTCATTTCTCTTTTCTACATATTTTTTGTTTCTACTTATATGTGTGATACATATATTACTTAAACATCAATGGTTTAAATAAACTAATTTTCTTAATTAAAAGAGTATACTTATTAATCATGATTAAAATAAGAGAACTTATTTGTGTGATACCTACATATCAAAGGTTTAAATAAATTAAATTTCTTAATTAAAAAAGTATATTACTACTAATCATGATTAAATAAGAGATATGACTATTTAAATTTGCTGATTTTAATAAGAAATATCGATCTCCTAAAATTTTGGAAAAAACGAATGTAATTGACTGTCTTTTTGGCATTGTTGTTACTTGTTGGGAATATATCTCTTAGACTCTTACTTCCTTCATTTCAAATTACTTAAATTGTTAATGTGTTTTATATTTTTTGAGAAAAGAAGATCAACACATAAATTAGGCATAGCTTTTCATTTTTATCCTTATTAATTGTTGCCAAATTTATGATTAAATTTTAAAATTACTAACATTAACTATAATAACTGATTCCAATACTAACTAATAAAAGGTAAAATTTGAAGAACATTCTAAAAGTAGTCTTGAAGATTGAACAATTAAGTTAATTCGAAAAATGAAAAATGTCTGAACAATTCAATTAATTTGAAATGGAGGGAGTATTAATTAATTAACATGTCTCATATGTTTGGTAGTTTGGGTAAGTTTCATTTAATAATTTTATTTTTTATTTTTATAAAATAAATTTTATATTTTATTTTACGTTTATGTATTATTATTTTACATATTATTTTGTAGAATTAGAAAGAAAAAAAAAAAAAGTAACAACAATATTTTTGCAAGATTAGAAAAAAGAAAAAAACAACAATTAAAGATTTCAACCCTCCAAAAAATATTGATTGAAAATTTGAATATGAAACTTTTAATTTAATAAAAATAAAAAATTTGATTTATTTTTTTGTAATAGATGTTTAAACTAGTTTCTCTCTATAAAATAATTTTAATATTAAAAATACATTAATATTTGTCCTTTATCATAATTTGACTCTCATAAGCACTTTTTAAAAAAGATTAGTCAAACACAATTTTCTTTTTAAAAAGCACTTATCAAATGAAATAGCCAACTACAATTTTTTTTTTCAAAAATACTTTTCCTGAAAAATTATTTAAAAAAAATGTTTCTGAAAATAAGTTGTTTTTAGCTTTAATGCCAAACAAACTCTAAATAGCATTAAACTTTTGATATGAAGTGAGTTTTTCCATAGTTTTATTATAACACTGTATCACAATCAAGATCCCTAAATATTTTTGTTTTAAAAAAGATTCTATCTATTTTTTGAAAAAGTTTATCTAACAAAAAAATCAGTTTATATTTCTTTGATACTTTACAAAAAAGTAATCTTCGATGCTTTTTATTTAATATCTAAATTCAACTATATGATTTAAATTGTTTTTTTTTTTGTTGTTGTAAAACAATTTATTTATATGTTGATTTTTAATTGGCAAAAAAAATATATAGTCTATGAAGAAGTAATTTTTTTGTTGTAAAACTATTTATTTAGATGTTGATTTTTCATTGGCAAAAAAAAAATATAGTCTATGAAGAAGCAATTTTTTTTGTGTGTGAATGAAAAAACAAGTTCGGTATAAATAACAACAATGACACTACATCAAAAATGATCTTTAGAGGTAATAGCTTAATTGTCATTAAAAATGTATTTTTAGCGGTATTTAACACTCTTTGTAAATGTCCCTAAAGCCTATAGTGGCACTTGATCCAATGACATTTAACTAATGTCAGTAAAGACTTTATGTATATTTATTGCCGCTAAATGTTGTTTTCGTTGTAGTGTGATTAAGATAGTTTTATTTTTATCTAAAATTGGATAAACTTAAATGATAATATATCTCCTTCTTAACCGTAATTAAGACTTAGATTACTTAAAAATCTATATCATTAATATTTCAATAAGATAAGTCTCATACATATAAACAAAAAATTTGATAAAAATAGAGGTAAAAAAGAAAAATAAAGAGGAGCGGGATCCGATATTTTAGGCTACCTTTAGCTAACAAATTACATTTATTAATGGTGAATATATGGAGAATATGGCATCACGATTTGCTCTAAAATTCTAATACGTCTTTACATTCTCAGTTTTGAATATTTGTCCTTATCACACTGTTCCAAATCTTTCCTTATCAGCATCTCCATCTCAATTTACCAAAAATGTTTTTTTTTCATTATCTACTATTTTGTCATTTTAAGTTTTTAACAAACTCCAAAATTTCACATATATATATATATATAAAAAATACTCACGTTAAAGTAAAGTCATCAACAATTTATCCCCTTTCAATAATGGCCAAAAACTCTTTTTTCTACTTTTTTGCTTTTTTCACTCTTTTTCTTTGTAAAAATTCATGTAGAGCAGCTGAAGAAATTAAAGTTTATGAGTTGAAGAAGGGTGATTTTTCTGTTAAGATCACAAATTATGGTGCGACAGTTCTTTCTGTTATACTTCCTGATAAAAATGGTAATGACGGAAAATTATTAATTTCTTACATTTTTATGCACTGTTAATTTCATATCTTCTACTCCATTAACACTCACACTGTTACTCCTTTTAAGGAAAATTGGATGATGTTGTTCTTGGCTACGACTCCATTGATGACTATAAGGTTAGTTTCTCTGTGATTTGCGGATCTAAGATTTGAAGTTTATGAGTTATTACGAGACGTTGAGTTAATATAGAATGGCTTCACAATCAAATATTCAGTGAACTTCTTTAGTAAATATATAGGATTTGAATTGTGAACCCTATATTTTACTTTCTGGATCTGCTATTACCCTTTTTGTAAATTAACTTAAATAGCTGTTCCCAAAAAAGGCAGATATATATGTATAATACATGTGTTATTTGCTAGTGTTTGGTCATAGATTTGCTAGTGTTTGGTCATATATATGTATAATACATGTGTTATTTGCTAGTGTTTGGTCATAGTTTTTGAAAATTCGATGTTCAAATATTTTCGAGTTGTGTTTTTTGGGCTTTCACTCACAAAACTTTAAATATTTCCGTGTTGTGTTTTTGTGTGTTTGATTCTTAAATGAAGTTATTAAGTATTTGTAGAACGACACAACATATTTTGGTGGCCTAATTGGAAGAGTCGCTAATCGAATTGGAGGAGCAAAATTTGAGTTGAATGGTGTGGAATATAAATTACCAGCTAATGATCATGGAAACACACTCCATGGTATTTATAATTATTCATCCTTTTTGTTGTTAGTTAAATCTTTCCATTTTAATCATTTTTAACACTTGATTAACATGTCGAAAATCGTGTTAAATCAGGGGGTAGCAAAGGATTCTCTAGTGTAATATGGACTGTGGAAGATTTTGAAGAAGATAGTCATCTTACTCTTACCTACAATAGCTTTGATGGTGAACAAGGTACACATCATGCAATTTTTGCAGGAGATGAATCAAAATGACAATTATTTTACTTTGTTGTTGTTACTTTTTCGTTTTCCTGTATGCTTTGTGATGTTTCCTCTAGTACTTGTTATATCTCTTTTCTTCGGTAGGTTCTTTGATATGTGTGTTACCTAAGTTGGAAGTCTTTCGTAAACAGTCTCTTTACCTCTGTGAGGTAGGGGTAACATTTGTATACACTTGATCCCATCTTACGAGACTACATTGTGTATGTTGTTGTTGTAGTAGTAGTAGATTGATCCTGGCGTGTAATCGGCCAGATGAGAAGAAAGTAAATCAATAGATTGTACGGTAGATAAAGGATCAAATGATGAGGGGCAGATCTACCCAACATTGAACGATAACGGATGCCCTGGAAACTGCTTATGTTTTTCTTTTGCCATTTAAAAGTTCAAATGATTCTCATTGTTATAGCTGGATGTGAGAAACATCAATTGGTCCAATCGAATCCTTTTTACTACTATTTATTTTCTAGCTTGACAAATTTTGACTATCAAATGTTGTGAAACAGGATTTCCAGGTAACCTTTCTGTCGAGGCGACATACATGTTCATTGAGACAAACAAATTAGCCTTAATCATGCAAGCAAAGCCACACAACAAAGCCACACCAGTGAATTTAGCTTCTCATAGTTACTGGAATCTTGGTGGACACAACAGTGGCGACATTTTGTCCCAAACTATTCAGATTTTCGGGTCCAAGATTACTCCTGTTAATGATAAGCTCATCCCCAACGGAGAAATTACCCCGGTGAAGGGAACAGGCTTCGATTTCCTCCAGCCACAGACAATAGGGAGCAAGTTAAGTGAAATCCCCGGTGGATATGATATCAACTATGTGTTGGATAATACTGAGGGCAGGCATTTACAGAGGGTTGCTATTGTCCAAGAAAGCAAATCAGGTAGAAAGATGGAATTGTGGACTAATAAACCTGGTGTGCAGTTTTATACAAGTAATATGTTGGATAATGTTAAGGGAAAAGGTGGATTTGTTTACTCAAAGTATGCTGCACTTTGTTTGGAGACACAAGGCTTCCCAGATTCTGTTAATCATCCCAATTTTCCTTCCCAAATTGTGAATCCAGGGGAAACTTATAAGCACATTATGGTTTATAGGTTCACTGCCTCGTAAAAACTTTTAGATTTTTCATAACAATAAAAGGTCACTCTTAGTTATCACTTTGGTTTTATATTTCACTGGTTATTTATGTTCTTAAATTAGATGTACTTAATTCCTACCTTTGATGGAATGTTGCTGACGTTAATGATACACCATTCTGAATCCTTTTAAGCAAATTTAACATAAATTTCGTTCATAAAATTGAGATTCATACTCAACATATGCAGAGAACGGAGCCTCTTCAAGGCATAATATTGCAGCTACTTATTTCAACACAACCACCAAGGGATGTGGTAAAATTACCATAAATCCTTTCACCAATAACAAGAAATTTAGAGTCCGGGGTGTGGAAATAGAGAACCTTTCAGTAAGGAATCCTTTAGTGAACTTCCCAACCTGAATTTGAATTCAAGATAGACAAATTTATTCATGCTAACATCAGAAGAGATTTTAACACACATTTTCTACTTGGCTATTGTTGCAAAAGCCACAATCAGTCTATCAATGCACAATAGATAACTTTAAAGAACAAGGAGTTTTAGGAGCACAATAAACAGTAAAGACTTTTTCCAAGTTTTTTCTCCTTTCAGAAGATTCTTTCCAATCAACCAACTGAATTTTCAATGCACACTTACTAAAGTAATAAATGGACATAAACCTGAATTATCAGAAGCAACAGGAAAATAAAGAACAAAAGTTAGCAGAAAAAGCCTTAGAAACAAGCAAAACAAAGGAATATAATGTCTTGTCGACTCTTGGTATTCCAGTAAAATCAGCTGAATTACAAGTTCTTCTATTCAATTAGCACTCTGTGTTGTTGTCTTCTTGAAATCAATCTTGTCGACCTTGACTTCTCCATCAATGAGTTCATAAACATAGACCACAACACGCAGGGCATCAATGTCCATGAGAACAAAGCTAGGGTTGACATCATATGTGATGCTACTGTAGGCACCAGTAGCAGATCCTGGATTTATAACAACCCCTGCTTCATGTTTGTAAGCTGTGAACTGATGGGTGTGTCCAGTCACAAGAATATCTACATCCAATTGCCTTTGAAGCATAGCTAATGAGTCCAAGTCACCCCATGGAATAACCTGGAGGACAAAAAAACAAGTGGAAGATACCATCACTACTAGAAAGAGCGACATGCTTGTGAAGTAAGCATATTTCTCAAATAATTCTTAAATAAATACTTACGTTTATAGGAGTAAAAATTTCAAAGTGGAAGACTATTTCTGAAAAATTGTATGCAAAAAGATTAAAGACAAACAATAGCAGGAGATATAGTGGATCAAAAAGTGGGGGGGAGTCGAGTTATAGAGACCAAAATAGAGTACAAATTTTTCCCTACTATTCTTTTAAGTTAGTAGCAGAAATATTGGACAAACATGGCACTACACCTAGAGGAAAACCAACAATAAATACAGCAGGGCTTCTTCAGCAGTATAAATAAATGCATTCAGATCTAGCAAAAATGCAACAAAACTTCAACCTCATGCTAAGCAAGAATGTTATTGCAAGCAAATTAAGTCTCTTTACAATAACATACCAACAATAGTTCCTTAGCAAGATGAATAGGTAAATTTGGTGTGAGGACTTAAATAGGACGAGGCAAACATAAGAACCTGCAGCCAAGAGAGGCATAAACATGCACAGAGATAGGGCAGTGTGAATGCTAATACATATGTATCTGCTACATATCATACAACTAAGTGAAGAGTACTTAGATGTTAATTTTCACCATGATAAGAATTCAGATAACCTGAATAACCCAAATTACCTCAGCAGCTTAAAGCAGGACAGCAAGAGTAACAAAAAGATGGTGAATCAGACCTGGTGGCCATGGCACAATCCAAGCTTAAATTGACCAATCGTTAGAGTCTTAGTCTCAGGGTAACGTGTCTCCTCGTCATACTCGCCTCTAGTAATATGCAAGTCAGGACAAAGAGTCTTTAAGTAATCATGAACCTCCTGCGAATGTAATTTGGATGAGGCAGTCAATACATTTTCATAAAGAATCTACATCTTACAAAAAGCGAAAAGACCTATAACATGAATGTCCACACCCAATAAAGTATGTAATGGGAGTAAAAGACAAAACGAATTTCTTAAGGCAAAATATATCACACAAACTATAGGAATGGTTATTCCTAGAAGTTTCTCAATACAACTTAGAAGCACAATGAGTAATTAGAGCATGTTGTGGAAGTAGCCTCGGATAAAACAGTACTGATGGAGTAACTGCACATGAATTTCCTAAATAAACCAAGGAGCAAGGTCTTCATTCTACAGTTAAATGGTTTACAGAAAAGATGTCTGTCAAATGGCTAATTACTCCAAATATAAGCATTAGATGACTATTCAGGCTTTCTACTTTAGATTACAAGAAAGTAGAAACAATCATAAACTGATCTCAAAACACAGAACTGACAATTTGCATCTCCAATTTTTCTCTCCAGGTGCACAGGATAGAACAGTGTTGTCAAAGGCGTGGTTCAAGCATGCTTAGGCAATGAAGTCAGGCACGCTGCAGACAGTGCGCTTCACCTCGCTTAGACAGCACTTCAGTGAGACACCAAGGCTTCAAGGAGTGGATCTTAGGAAAAATTATCCCAGCAACTGTCTTTTAAATTGTTCGAAAAACGTATTTTGAATAAATAATTGAGGACTAATCCATGAGCTTTGTCTTAAAAAAGACAACACTCAAAAATAAATATAGTCAGCAAACTCTATGTCAACTCTTGAGCAAATAAAAGATGAAAATGTTAGAGATTATGAATAGGAAAGTAGAAATCTGTAGAACAAGAAGAGTGACCAGATCACAATTAGAAATCTAAAGTTGCATCTTTGCAACTGATTCTAAAATTTAAGATGGCCGTTTAAATGCGATTTTCATATAATTCACTTAATTGCAGTTATTTCAATTCCTCTACCTAAAGTATACATCATATATAATTCTTCTTTTAAGTAGTTTTCTTCATCAAAGTGCTATCCTTGGTTGCGCTTAGCACTCAAAAATCCAATGTGCCCTGGCACTATTATGCGCTTTTCATTAAAGCCTTTGACAACATCGGGATGGATAATGTCACCTCGCTTATTCAATTACAGCTTCTAATAGGAGAATATCATTTTTTGGATGATGAATTTTTTGGTGTGAATACAAGGTTACCCTTTTCTCAAAAAAAAAACAAAACCAAACCGCGTAAAATTATTTTTTCCCTCATGTATAAGCAACTACCAAGCTCAACCTTAAAAGTTGAGGTTACGTAGAAGAGAGGGCAAAGAGAACTAGAACTTATCAAAAAATGACTTGCAGAACAGTTCTTTTGTATTTCTTGATTTTGAAATTTGAATAGCCTAATCAAAAGGGAAGTATAAGGTTTGGGAGAGTATAAAACAACACCAGTTTTACAATTGATAAGTAAGCAACAACCAGGAAGTATAGGCACGAAATTACTAATGTCAAACAATTGGAAATAGAATTTATGAAGGAGAAAAACCAAGTCAAACCAAGAAAAATTTTAAAGAATTACTTCTAGAGGTTTATTCAATTAAAAAATTCCAGTCATATTTATATCCAACCGTGACATGGGAAAAGTGAGTTTAAACAACTACCTACAAATAACACCTCACGTAAAAAGATTTTACATACAAGCAATAGGATACATCAGCAGGTAACTTATAAAAGTAAATAACCAAATAATAAACATGAATAGGTAAACAGACATGCAATCTTTCCACTTATGTTATAGTTGATGGCATATAAGTGGGAGAAATTTCCTATCCAGCAATTAATTCTTCAAATTTGTTGGTAGTTGCCACCATGAATTCTTTCATTTCCTCAGGAAAAGAAACCTGAACTCATTGCCTTGGGCGAAATATAAAGAACATTATATGCTCTTCTCTGCTCGCTTGATTATCTAAAGCCATTCACAACACCCTTATATGCTTTCTTCCGAGAGAGTTACTCAAGACACATCCATCTCCGAATGAAATAACCTATCTAACATTCCATTTCATAGCTTCCAAATTTTCTGTTATTTAGAAGTCCATTTATTACTCAAACTACTTCTTCTGCGGGAAGAAACCTATCTTCTCTAGACAAACTTATCCTAATGCTTGCAATAATATTGGAAAAGAATACTGAACATTAAACAACTGTGCACTTAGTTTTATAAAATATATACTGATAATACAAATCTGAAACAAATTTAACTGTCAAAAATCCTCTCCAATGTCTGTCAATTTTCAACGGAGACTACAGTCCAGAAAATGCTAAAAATGCAACCAAAGAAAATTCATCCTAGGGTTTTAGCTTCTTCCAAAGGAAAATCTCACTCTCTATGGAATATAACTAATCTAGCACAGAAGTCGCTCAATCTCTCCATCAAAGTTTAATTAGCAGATTGGAAAACAAGCAATAACCCATCAAATTAGCTAAATCTCTAATTTATACTACCGATTAGCTTTAACGATCTAATCCGACAAACTAATACAAATTTCAATTAATAAAAAGCAAGAAAAAACGAGCACTCACTTTAATGCAGAGGTTACCAGTACAGATTACATGTTGGATCTTCCCAGGAACAAGCATAGACTTAAACTTTGCAGGAAGATCAGCCGCCCTGTGCGGGATGTGAAGATCTCCCAAGGCTAAAACCAGTACCATCCTCCTCCTTACTAATCAACTCAACTCTATTCGAATTTCAAGCAATGATCCAGAATCTGGAACAACAAAATAGATCAAAATCAAGGAATTTGAAAATTTGCAATCAAATCGGTTTTGCCCATTAAACCCTCTCTCCTTCTTTGCTTTGTCGTTGAAACCTCCAGCACTGGTTTGATCGCTGAAAAACAGGGACGATACGACACCGTTGAACCCTTTTTGGCATTTCAATTTGTTTTCCAACTTTGCCCTATTACTTAAACATGAATCTCACGTGACTTCGACAAGTCTTTTTTATTTTTATTTTTTTCCCTTGGGTATTTATAAATTAAAAGATCCCCTATAAATTACTTTTGATAGAAAAACTAGATTGGCCATAGAAGCTTTTGAAACACTAAAAAATAAGAAGTGAAAATGAAGAGTATAAAAAGTGATTTTTTATAATAAATTTTTAAAAAGAAAAAAGAAATCTATTTGAAATTATTGTCAAAAATCAATCATCTTATTTTGGAAAGTATATTTTCCTAAAATGTTTTCTAATTTTTTTTTTTTTAGAATAGAAGTTTGTATTCGACTATTCTTATTTGACTAAGCTTCTGCAGAGTTAATAGTGTTTATTTGTTTCAAAGGGTGCTTATTTCTTAAAATTGAGATATTCAATGAAATCTTAGAAAGTCAAAATTATATATTAAAAAATTGAGCTGTTTGGTCAAATTTTTTGGAAGATAAAAGTGTATTTTTTTTCCTTTTCAAAAAGTGTTATTTTAGAAAGTTAGAGATGTTTGATTAGATTTTAAGAAGAAAAAATTAATATGTATTCTTAATAGAGCATAAATTGTTTTCGAGAAGTTAAAAAAAGTTTTTTTTTTTTTCCCTTGAAGCACTTTTGGAACATTACTAATATAACACCAAAAAAGTTATTTTTAAATTGATTAGTCAAACAAAAACTGTTATTTTCTAAAAATCACTTAAGACAAAAAGAAAATACTTTTTTAAAATAGGCATATTTTGTTTGTAATTTGTGTTTGACAGTCCATAAACTTTCCAAAGGGGCTAAGGTCTGAGGGTGCATGCCATGCCACAAGGACAATAAAATACATTTCATTCCTTTAGGAGAAAAAATTCATAAGAATATTTTCTCTCTTGAGAGAAGCTTGTTTAAATTCTATAATTTTAATGTTCCTTAATTTCTCATTCTGACCAAATGATATATATTGTGTATCTCATAATTTCATTAATGTTCCATTCTCAGTAGGTATTAGAGCTGTCAAAATGGGTTTAGCTCATGAGGCTGGCCTAACCCAATCCGTTATTGGGGTAGGGTTGGGATATGATTTTCAAGCCCATTTAAAATTAGGGCTTATTAACTTATATATACGATGCATTAAAATGCCACACAAGTGTGTATCAAATTCATAAATGGTGATACAAAAATGTTATTATCAAAAGTTTGTTTAGTTTGAGGCAAAATGTGAAGATCTTGTAGCTATGTATATGATACAATAAATATGAAACACATCAATACATATATTAAATTTGTCTAGCTAATAGTAAAAAGAAACATAAGCGTAATTTATGATATTTAATTAAATTTTCTGATTTATTTCCTGTTTTAGCGCAACGGATTGACCTTATTGTTGGACAACATTAATGTATCCGGAAAGCCAATTATGTATTCGGATGGCTGATATTTTAGGGGATTTTTGTAAAATAGAAAAGAATAGGGATAGAATGTAATTTAAGTTTTACACTATGAAATTTATATAAGTTATACAATAATTTTACCATTTCTTAATGGGTTGAGGGTTGGGCCGAACACCCATTTCTCCCACCCAACCCGCCCCTCAATCCAATCTACTAAACTATGGCCCTACTCATTAAAGTACTAACTCAACCCCAACCTGGTAGGGCCACACTTCAATGGGCCAGATTGATTCGCGGTCTAGCCTTGTTCACACCATTACCAGGCAAGACTAATATAACTCAGTCAAAAGTAGGAGGGTAACATAATCTAAACACAAAAACATTTTCAAGGAACATTATGATAAAAATTTTTATTTATCGATTTATTTCTAAATTGTAAATAAATTGATTTGAATAAATTGTCCGCATATTTCACTTAGACATCTTAATTCAATCTTATATCTATGAAACACTTTTAATATTTAAAAATTATTCATATTAGACATTTTTTAAAAATTATTATCAACAAAAACTGTAAAATGTATAATATACTCCCGCGATAACATGATAAAATGACTAATTAAAAGAGTACATATGACGGCTACTCCGCCTGCACCTGAGGCTGTGCCTAATACTTCAATTATTTCATTAGACATTTCACCCCTACTAGATTTATACACCGCTGTAACATACACCTTTCGAATATCTACATAAAATCTAGCAATATAATGGTA